>OZ038492.1:27259703-27339703 GCA_964036315.1 Acanthosepion esculentum | reverse complement strand
GCAAGGTATATTTAGGGGAAAAAAACTGACTAATATTTAACTGATGATTCATGTATGCTTATATATCATTTCTTTTAATTTTACCATTACTAGTTCACTTGCTGACAGCAAGATGATCAAATTTCAAATTTAAATTTATTAGAAAATATATATTCAGTTTAAATACCTTCAAAAGTCTGGCTTATACACTTTTCCTGTTAACCAGTGTTTTTTACCAGATAGTAAGGGAAATTAACTATTGTTACACAGATATCTATTTCATTTTAATTCCAATTTTGAGTTTATATATATTTTAATTCAGTGCCAGACTGAGAAATATTTTTACGTAATTTAGAAAAGGGCCCACAAAATATTCTATTTATTACCAAATAATTTATGAAAAGTTTAATAAACCCTTTATAACTATATGATTTATTAAGGTTTGAAAAATTAACCTTTTTTTATCTTCTGTTCTGTTTTGTGGTTTTATTACTCAAGCCAGGGTAGAGGTAGTCCTGACTGAATCAGAGGTGTGATATCAAGGGACCACTCTGTAAAAAAATAATTAAAATAAGTAAATGAATAAAAAAAAAAGAAAAAAAAGAAAAATTATTGATCTTATTCACCTAAACCATTGATTTAATTTTTTTTTTTTTTTCAATAACTCTCTTACGACATGTGAGCAATGTACAGGTACAACATGTTACTGAATGATCATTGTTTGCAAAGCTGTTTTGCATAGTCAAAGCAATAGTGAAAACATGTTCATGTAGTTTTCATCTGGAATGTTTTCAGCAATGAAGAAAGACCTGTAAACTCAGATGACAACTCTATCTCGACATTTTAGATTTGGGCTGGAATGACATTTATCAATTGTTTCTGTGGGTAATTCACTGTCATAAAGAACATTTTTCTTGTTTGATGTGCTAATGAAAAATTTTATTCTTTTTATCTTATTTTGACTTTTCTTATGTTTTTAATTTTAAATGCAGTACTTTTTTATTTACACTCTGTCTCTAATATATATATATATATATATATATATATATATATATAGTAAAAGTAACAAATCCATTGGTATATAATCCAAGTGGATCCTCGTAATATAAAATATTAAAACCGATCCACAAAAAGAGCTCAATGTATTTATTATTACAAAGTATTTAATAAAAAATAAAATCCAAAATCACCTCATCTGGGGAATTGCCTATTTTGGCAGGCGAAGATATCGGTCGTCTGTCTTATCAACTCTGGTGTGGACTGAGTTTGTGTCATATAAACTCATATATTATATATATATATATATATATATATATATATATTTATATATGACACAAACTCAGTCCAAACCGGAGTTGATAAGACAGATGACCGATATCTTTGCGTATAAACTCATATATTATATATATATATATATATATATATATATATATATATATATATATATATGACACAAACTCAGTCCAAACCGGAGTTGATAAGACAGACGACCGATATCTTTGCCTGCCAAAATAGGCAATTCCCCAGATGAGGTGATTTTGGATTTTTTTTATTAAATACTTTGTAATAATAAATACATTGAGCTCTTTTTGTGGATCGGTTTTAATATTTTATATTACGAGGATCCACTTGGATTATATACCAATGGATTTGTTACTTTTACTATATATATATATATATATATATATATATATATATATATATATATATATGCACACACTAGTAAAGAAAATCCAACTATATTGGTGTGACCAACAGACAATTTGCCAGAAGACCTAACACCTTAGACAAGAAAAAATCTTGAAAAAGGAAAGGAAGACCAAAAGACGAACACCTACCTACTCAGAAGATTGAAAAGTCCTACTAGGCTGGTTTTTATAAATTTCAGTTTAAGAAAAAAAAACAAAAAAACAACCATAGCTACTCAAACACTATATGTGTTTGAGTAGCTATGGTTGTTTTTTTAGTAAAAATAACTTTTATAGCAATAAGAAATAAAGTTGGATGAATAAAGAAAATCCATTAAAACTCACACACATGATACAGAGCAGATATAGATGCCTTGAGAATTGGCAGAGAAATGTGTGTTCAAAAGGCACTATTTGGGCTTTGTTTGACCAGAAGTCCTTTGTGGCAGAGCGGTCAGGCATGTCAGATCCAATGACAGTTCCCCATAAGGGATGCAGGTTCAAATCCTGCCAGAAGACACACATTTTTCTGATATGATTTCTTGAATATTCAGGCCGGTAGATGTAGTTTGGTAAAAATACTGTTTAATTAAAAAAACAGAGCTTCTACTCGAATATGTGGATCCATCAAAAATAAATTAAAAATAACAATATGTCAGATTTAATCCCTTTCCTAAATATATATATATATATATATCAGTCAGTTATGTGCCATGCATGATACACACTTAGGCGATCATGACTGATGAGGCAGATTTTTTTTCCCACTGTAGGTTGACTTTCTGCAGTAGACCAGTTGCCATCCAAGGCTACAAAACCCAGTCTGTCTTGCTCTTTACCCATAGCTGTGGGGAGAAGAGGATTCATATCTTTACCAAGAGTATTAGGACATTAGTGAATATAATGGATTTGACTGGAATTTGAACTTGGCTCTCCGATTCCTCAATCCATGCCACTGTCCATTACGCTACTGTGCCTCATATATATATATATATATATATATATATATATGACATTTTTATGTTCAACATTCTTTTTATAGATACAAATATTTAAGTAAATGCTCATTTTTATAATAAATAGTATTAAACAATGTTTATAATAAACAGTATTAAACAATGAATGTCCGAGTAATTTTCATAGAAAATATTCATCCTCTGACAGGATTCGAACCTGTATCCTATACAGAACGGTCATATAGCCTGATGTGCCTTAACTGATTCGGCCACTGAGGATCGTTTGGTTGGTAAGGTCGAATTTACTGCTTATAAACTTCAATCTTCCATGAATCTCTCACGTGGCCGAATCTTACTGGAATCCTCTGGGGATTTTTATAAAAAAATTAGACTCTGCTTTGAACAATATGAATGTATTTAGCTCTAAGTTGAAATGATGATCCCTCTTCCTGTAGTGACTTCCTGATCCAGTTTTCCTCTCTACTGTTCCCTCTTTTTTAAACTTATTCACTGTTCTCTTGATGGTTCTTGAATGGACTTTGAAGATGGAAGCCACAGTATGAATATTGGTACCATTATTCAGAGTGTTAATGATATTTTTCCTCTCACCATTGCTCAGTTGGCAAGACATAGTTGGGCTGACACAAAGTGATTTTAACCGGTTCTCTTTCTAGCTGAATAACTCAAAGGGTTTTTCAGGGATTCTCACGACAGATGGTGTAAAAATAGCTGAACGTCTTATCTGAAATCCTGAGAAAAAAAACTCAATTACTTTTTTTTTTCTTAGATATTAAACATTTTATGGGATGGACAATTATCCCATGCTGTTACATAATTTGGACAATTATGCTGTTACACCTGTTGTGTGTGTGTGTGTGTGTGTATATATATATATATATATATATATATATATATATATATATAGCAATTAGCATTCTATTGTGTCTGCCAGTTTCAAGCTTCAGTGCTATTTTCAGATGTGATAATCTAATTTATAAATGGTCTATCTCCAATACTGAACACTCTTCTATAAAGCGAGCAAATTTGAATCTACATAAACACACACATATATAGGTATACCTCGGGTTATGTTGTTTCAAGTCGTTCTCGATTATACATCCTTTGTCAAAAAAAATATATGGAAAAATAAAAATCTAGTTTAAGTCATTTTATTCGACTTTACATCTGTCTGCCACAAATATTGAAGTCATAATATCACTAGAAAAGCATTGAAAGCACATAAAATCATGTTACTGTACAATAAATAAGAATAAAAGTATATAAAATCATATTAAAAAAACATACATTTACAGTAAATGTTAATATAATCATCATAAATTCTAGAGAACAAAATATGAAAGCATCTGTGACTCTATATTGTCATCTTATTTAGCGGTCTTTAAGAGCTCAATATTGGCGTTTTCCATGGTAGTTCCAATATCTACTATTTGGCATCATTGTCAGTGCCACTCGTGATTCCCACGAAATTGAAATCCAGTTTAGTTTAGGCATACGCACGGTATATGTTTGCTTATTGCCTACTCCCTAATTCTCATTCATTTGTGACTTTATATTTTGCCCAAATGGTTCCTAAGAAAATTCCTAGTGCAAGTGTTAAGCGTCATGCTATAATGCTGGTCGATAAACTTAATATGATAAAATGCCATGAAAAAGGTGAAAAGGTTATGTCGATTGCTCGATCTTTTCGATCGAGTCGGACTACTGTATCAACGATTGTTCACAATAAGTATAAGACTTTGGCACATATCAAATCTGATGCCCCAGGGATGAAGAATACTGTTATCAGTAAGAAAAGAGGAAAAATCTTTGAAGAGATGGAACAACTTTTTCTCTTTGGATTGATAGGTTGAATCATCAGTGTGTTGCTATTAGTCAAGAAATCATTCAAGCTAAAGTGTTGTCTTTGTTTGAGGACCTGAACAAAAATACCCGGATGAGAAAGGTGTAGAGTTTAAAGCGAGTCAAGGCTGGATTATGATATTTAAAGAATGAAGAAGTTGTCACTCTATTAAAAAGCAAGGTGAAAGTGCATCAGCTGACGAACAAGCAGCAGCTGATTTTCCTAAAGCATTGGCTAAGATCATCGAAGAAAATGAGTTTCTTCCTGAACAGATTTTTAATGCTGACGAAAATGGATTATATTGGAAAAAAATTGTCAAACTATTCCTTCATTGCTAAGCATGCGTCTATATCGCTGATAAATTATTTTATTCAGAATATTGTACATACTTATCATAAATAATGTAATATCCAATGGGGAGTGCTTATTTGCAGTTTATAGTGTGGTTATTTCAAAGTCAATTTCGACCTAAGTCATGACCTCTGGAACCAATTAACAATGTAGGGGTAAGGTATACTTGTATAAATTGACATATAATAAACATTCCTACTTTAATCAAAGCAAAGACCCCCTTGATAAGGAAAAACAAACTCCAGATTACACCTCCATTTCCAAACTATAAATGAGTAAAACATTTCTTCCATTAGTTATTCCAAACATTCCTTGAGAATGAAACTAAAGTTTAATATTGAAATTAAATTAAACTTTAACACTTGTAGACCAGTTTCAAAACATAGTAATTTGTGTCATGATGGAATCATATTTTTTTAAAAATAATTATAATTTTAAGCTCTACTTCTGTATTGAGCATTTAAACAAAAAAAAAAATACTAAAGAACTTTGGATGATCAATCTAACTGTTCTTTCCTATTACATCAATACATGTGCAGCACGCATGCACACACACACACACAAATATATATATATATATATATATATATATATAATATATATATATAAACAGAAATTTCATGCCACAGAATATATACACAGATTTGAAAATGCAGGAAAGCATTCTCCTTTCTTTAGAGATCCCTTTCAATCAGTACATCATCAGAATATGTTGGTAATGATAATTTACCAAGAAAACACAATTTGCACTGTGAGAAAATATGACACAGTGCAAATTGTGCTTTCTTGGTCAATTAACATTACCAGCATATTCTTCTTCTGATGTGTTGATTGAAAGGGATCTCCAAAGAAAGAATTCTTTCCTGAATTTTCAAATTTGTGTGTGTGTGTAATAAATACACACACACATACACACACACACAGTGAGTGCGATGGATAAATTGTCATTGAAATTATAAAAATTGAAAATAGCGCTGACATCTCATTTTAACAGATATATTTACCAAAATTACACAAAAATATTTTGAAATACTAAAAGGTAAATTTATTCAATAAAATCCCCACTGGCTTCAACCACGGCCTGAAGATGACTTCGTAATCTCCTGCAACTCTTCTGTTTTCTTGTTTAAGTTGGTGAATGCTGCCATAATCCTTGCCTTCAGTTCATCTTTGGAATTACAAGGAGTTTTGTTGGTCTCTTGCTCAACTGCACCCCAGACATTATAATCAAGGGGGTTGCAGTCTGGGGAGTTAGGTGGCCAAATGTAAGGGGTGATGTGGTTGCAGAAATTGTCTGACAGCCATGACTTGGTTCTCCTGCTTGTGTGGTATGGAGCAGAATCCTATTGCCATACATTGGGTCTTCCAGTAGCCACCCTCTTGATGCAGGGCAGCACTACCTGCTCAAGGTACTTGATGTAGTCCTCTGTGATGAGTCTGAGGACCTGTGAGAAGATGAATGGAGGCATAACATTGTGATCACTACAAACACCTTTGTAATCACCATTAGATTCATCCAACACTTTCTGAATCTTCTGCACTGTGCTCAGATTGACACCAAAACACTCTGAAATGTTTGTACTGGAGAATCTGGTGCAAATGCCAAGCAGTACAGCATGTTGTTTCCAGATTTCTGGTGGAGTAAATTGTGTCATGGTGCTCTTTTTCTCACATATGGTGACCAACTGACCCTACTATACTGTGCAGTCGATAAAATCAAAAACAATGCACAATTTACTCATTGCACCCTGTATATATAACACATTTGTTTTGTGCAATATCTGTTCCATCATTTTCAAATATTACTTGTCTTCACATGAGTTTGCATTGTCATTTTGTTAATGAAATATATTAAACATATTTGTTCCTAAATTTGATAACATTTTATTGATTTTGGGTTGCGTATATTTTATGCTTAATGTTTCTTGTACTTTAGTTGTCTTTTTACAGCTTATTTAATATAGTTATTGGTAAGGATTTGTCAGATCACATGTGTGTTTTTTTTTTGTTTTGTTGGTTGGTGATATGTGAGTTAATTTAACTTTTATTTGATAAATAGCATGCTAATTGGTTCAATTATATAGTGGTGGTAAAACCAATATATGTTTTATTTGAATTCATATTAGAGAAATAAGTCAATTCATAGACAACATTGGTTTGAAATTTTTATTTTGTTTTTTTGCAATAAGTGTGGAGTTTAATCATTTTAGCTTTGTCATTAGGTAATAGTACAAAAAGCAAAAACCCTTTGATAATGGCTCATGAAAGCTGAATATAAAGGGTGTTTCATTAAGATGGATCAAAGTCAGCAGTAAATAAATCAGTGTTATTTGTGAAAATTTATTTATTTCTCAATTTAAGTCATGGCAATTATGTATGAAAAATAATATCATCCAAATATCTGCCAAATCTGAAAGAAAAAGAAAAAAATCATTAAATGCTTAAACTAAATTCACATTAAAATTGTTCCGAGTTACTGGAACACCCTTTATATATATATATATATATATAGTGAGAGAAAGATAGATTTCATAAAAACTCAGTGTCAGTACTACCAACAGAAAGATGGTTAGGTGGCAAAAAGTAAACTTAATAAAAAGAAAAAAAACTAACAAAAAAACCAAAAACCAAGAAAAAAACCATTACAAGAATATGGGAATAGAAACATAAATTAAGAAAGAAAATACCAACATAGTTATGTACCTAAACATTTAACCAACAGTGCTCTATGAATAGTCTATCGAGACTGACCAAAAACACTTCTCGGTATCACACCTCGGAATATATATATATAGTCTTAAGGTGTGCTATATTTATGGGATAAAGTGCTTAATATCAGAGATAGAGCATGTGTAAATATAAAAGTGAACATTCAAGTCAACACTTTGAGGCAACAGGTTGTTTCATGCTAGATGCAATCGTCAGGCTATGAGTGTTGTTTTTTTCTCAGCTATTTATATATATATATATATATATATATATATATATATATATATATATGGGCCAGTGGTGTATTGTGGGTAGTCTATTTAGGTGGTTATTTTGCCGGAAGTCATTTATTTGTTTATTTATTTGGGTTAATTTATTTTGCTTGTTTTTATTTATTTTTATTTTTTATTTTTATTTATTTGGGTTCATTGATTTTATTTTATATTTATTTATTCTATTTCATCTATTCTAACGGGTGTGATTTGGTAATCCAAAACTTGCAAACTTTGCTTGGAGGAAAAAATAGCTATCATTACCTTCCCAGACCAAAATAAATTATTAAATAAATGATCCAAGCTCATCTCAAAATGCAGACATAAAACAAATTTCTACTATGTTATTTAAAAATCAAAAACTGAAAAAAAAATAAAAATAAACAAAATGACAATAAAATAAGTAAAGTAAATTAACCCAAACAAATTACCAAATCACACCCATTAGAATAGATGAAATAGAATAAAAAAAATAAAAAATAAAAAACAAAATCAATGAACCCAAATAAATAAAGTAAATAATAAACAAATTAACAAACTAATATGGCCAAAATATTAGTTAGACGATAAAAATCAAACCAAAAATCGGACAAAAAATATAGCTAGAACTGTTATATAATGATTAAAAAAAAATACTTTTACTCAAAAATCAAAAACCGAAAAGAGTAAATAATAATATACAGTATAATAAATAAATAATAAAAAACAAGTAAAATAAATTAATCCCAATAAATAAATAAACAAACTAACAAACTGCTTCCAATAAATTAACCATTAGAAAAAAAACAAGTAAAGATAATCAATCCAAATAAATAAATGAAGTAATAAACAAATTAAAAACTGCTCCCACCAAAATAATAGTTAGAATAAACTGCAGCAATCAACTCGCAAATTGAATAGATAGCTTTATCTTCCCAAACCAAAACTAAACTATTAAATAAGCAATAATCAAATTTTTACTATGTTAATAGAACACCGATTAAAATAAATAAATATATAAGATAAGAAATAAAAAATAAAAATATATAAAAACAAGCAAAATAAATTAATCCAAATAAACAAACAAATGACTTCCAGCAAAATAACTGCCAAAATAGACTACCCACAATGCACCACTGACCCGTATATATAAATAGCTGAGAAAAAAAACACACTTGTGGCCTGACAATTGCATCTAGCATGAAACGGCCTGTCGCCTCTAAGTGTTGACTTGAATGTTCACTTTATATATATATATATATATATATATATATATATATATATATATATATATATATATATACTTTGAGCACTTGCATCTCTCTGAAACTGGATAGTTTGTTATGAGAAAAAGAGAGACGATTACTGTATTGAGTATAATCTTCCAAATTCTCTCTTGTTACTAGAATATAATATGCATAAAACTTGAAAAAGAGTTGCTGAAAAGTCTCTGCAAATAGTAAATGCTCTCTTATTTAATTTAGTCATCAAGGGCTTCTGTGGATTCAGATTTAGAATGATATCATTTCAATGAAGCTTTGTTGAATCCCTGTTATTAAAAGATAAAGAATTCTTTGAAGATGCTATGTGGTGGAAGGCATGGAAAGTTGATCAGCACCTGACATTCTAGGCTCCTGAATAGAGATCACTTCAAAATAGAGAGAAAAATAAAAGAAGGAATTTAAAGACAGAAAAAGAAGAAATGGGAAAAAAAAGGAAGAAAAAACATAAAAGAACAAAGTTGAAGTAAAAAAAAAAAGAAGAAAATTCTCAAAGAATATTCACCCATTTCTTTTTGACAAAAGGAATCATATAAAAACCTTCCATTTATGTATTTGTAGATGTTAAAAAGCAAAAGAAGGAAAGAATGATTGACTTTTAAATGTCTTCTCTGATGTGAAAAGCTTGTCTGAGATTTGCTGTAACCAGATTCCTAATTATGAAAATCATGGCACTGAATGGATGACAAAAGCGATTTACAATCATTTATCACAGACCTTATTGTTGACAATTTGAATTATACATACTTGTCCAACAAGCAATTGTCAATAATGATGATACACACATGATTTTAGTTGCTGAAAGAACATGCCATATATTTGTCTATGTATATATAATATGAACTTGCACATTTTAATTATCAATATATTTGTACATACTTGTGAAAATTTCATGGTTTTCCTATTTGAATTTTCTGATGAATCATAATTCATAAGTTCCTTGCGGCTATAAAATACCCATGGAAATTCCTTATTGCATCATTAAATATTTAAGGTTAACAACTTTAACAAACGATTACAATAAGTATCATAAGTATGAATGCAGGTCATTATTTAAAGAAGTAAGAGGGTACAAATGAAAATATTTAAAATTGACAAGGATTTCCATTTCACTGAAGCTGACATTAAATGCATGAGAGCATTATCATCTTCACTACCTTTTTTTCTTATGTATGTTTTCTTTTCTCACTAGAACCAAAATGCATCTCTGATATAACTTCTTCCTTCTTTCTTTGCAATCAGAATAGAACGGTCTATTATTTATCTGAGGTAATGGCTGGGCATAACACATATGCTAACCAGTTTACTTACTAGCCAAAGAACAAGCAGTATTATGATATATATGTACATATTAGGTTGGAGCAAAGGAATAGTCATTTTTGTGTTACATTAGTACAACCAGTTTTTTGTATCATTCTCTTCTGTTTATACATATATCTATATATCATTTTAATGCTCTGTGTTCATTAATAAAAGAGGCATAATTCAAAAACTACTGCTAAAATATTTTATGAAAATAGATGCATGTGTGTGTATATACACACAAACATGCATATAAATATTTTTCTCATGGTGCAAAATTTTGTTATTGCAGTAAAAATAGATATATTTAAATAAAATAGATAAATGAAGAGTAAAGAGAAATAAAAAAAATATAATTACTTTAAAGAGGTAAATAAAAAAGAAGAAAAAGAAACTGAATGCTTATTTTTCAGAGCTCTATTGAGAAATAAGGTGTGCACAATGATTAACATAACCACATCAATACATCTGGTTCTGCATTAGCTGAACATTTGTTAAATAATCTTAAGTGTACCTCATCCAGCACTAAAAAACATGTTCTTTTTGTTAAGATGCATTCAGCACTATTTGAAAATTTTAGAGATATGTATTTAGTTCCTGCAGTCCTCTCTCTCTGTAAGCACAATGAGTGGCTTTAATTTTTGATGATTATGTGTGTGTGTAATATATATATATATATATATATATATATATATGATATAAAAAGCTCAAACAGTAATATTCCATGGTTATAATTTATTACATTGGAATCGTAATCACGATCCAAATCATCATTGATGATTTGGATCATGATTACGATTCCAATGTAATTATAACCATGGAATTTTACTGTTTGAGCCTTTTATATTATATTCTTACTCTGTCCTGGACATTGAGTTCTACCTGGATTTTATCCTCTTGGGAATTTATGTGTGTGTATATATATATATATATATATATATATATATATATATATATAGGAGGCATGGTGGTGTAGTGAATAGCAGCTTGGATTGAGGAATCGGAGAGTTCAAATTCTAGTCAAATTCATTACAATCACTTATGTGCTAAAATGTTGGGAAAGGTATGAATCCTCTTCTTCTCCCTCTAGCTATGGGTAAATAGCAGGGCAAACCAGGTTCTATAGGCTTGGATGCCAACTGTGCCAGAAGGACAACTCTGAATTCAAAACCTGTGTCGGGTCGTTTGGGGACCTTGTGGCACATAGTGCACCAGGTTTCTGTATTCAGCCCTTCAAAAAGTGTGGATGATTCTGTACAAGACTTTTACCACTATAATCAAATCTCATGTGCTGCTGTCGGGCTGTCTGTTCCTAGGAACTGATCTGCTTGACCCTCATGTCATATTCAACGGGAGAGTTGAGTATATATATATATATATATATATTCATTAAATATGACACAAGGTGCTTTTATTTAGTTTTTTATACTATTTATCATGCGATCTAAATTTTTTTGTCTGTCGGATTCAATGAAATGTGCACGAAAGGATTGCTGCCTAAATACACACACACATACACACACACACACATTATAGTAATGTCTCTTATTACAGTAAAAAGACATATTAAAAAATGTAATAGTAATCAAAGAGCAAGTAGAAAGGAAAAATATAATTACCATAAAGAGATAAATAGAAAAAAGATGCCAATCAGTTATTGTTCCTCAGTTGTCAGAGCTCTATTAATGAAGAAGAAAAGTATGCAGCATGATTAAAACAAGGAGAAATTGTAAAGAAAAAACTTATATGAACTGTGTCAGCAAATGTAGACATATATTATAAGATGTATAGGTTTGTGCACCAAGTGCCCCAGTCAAGTTTGGGAACAAATATACTTTTAGTCATTTTGAAATGAATTATCATTATTCCAGTAATTGTTTACACTATTGAATGTATTTCATTTTTGCTTCTATTACTACAATATTTTAGCTGATCCATTCTACAGACTTCTTCAGGTGTGCAATTTGTATGGAAGTAGGTTGTAGGTCTCTTTTTGATCAGTAATTAAAAGTAGAAGATAATAGGAATTGGAAAAGAGAAAAATATATAAACAGAAAAATATGTTGCTGTGAATGGGCAAGTGCAGTCAGTAGATATGACATTTTTTCTACTATTTTCTGGTTTGCATTACAAATAAAAATAAGTGATCTCTGTCCATACAAATTGTACACCAGAAGAACATTACAGAATGGATTGACCAAGACATCATGATAACAACAAAAGCTATAAAAAGAATGTGGTCATTAGTTTTAAAAAACTCTTGCAAATAGTTAATATTTTTATTTCACTAATCTTTTAACTGGAATTGAAAACTACCTCTCCATATTAAAAGTAAGCTCAGTCTCCTTGAACCCATACTTAGTAAATTATTCCTTTGGATTCACACTTGTATGAGTCACATGTTATCAAAAAAGATGTTTAGTTTGTTGTCTAGTCTTCATGAAAGGATTATTCTTTCTAATAGACATTTTCTTATCTCTAGCCATTTCTCTATATTGATCCAACAAACGCATTAGTCTCTACTTTGGCTCCAAGAAAAAAGGTACGACTAGAGCTGTAGTTACTCAAGCAGTGAAGATTGGGAGTAGAGGTTCAAGTTTCTTTCTCTCTTTTCTCTCCAACAGTCAAGTTATTTTTTATTTTATGCCATCTTAAACAAGCTTATTGGGTTTGTTAAACTTCTGTACCTAATATTTCTTGAACTCTCTTATTGAAAAGAATGTTAATTTATTTTTACTACTCTTACTAGGTACAAATCTTCGCCATATTTGTAATATTCTTGAATTTCTTCAATGAAGCATTGCTATTTATTAATTTTTGACAAGTATTTCTGTCATCTTAATTTCTTTTGCTTTTTATTGCACATGTGTGGACACAATTTTAACAATATAAGATATGCAGATAACACCATGTTAATGGCAGACATAAAAAAGCTGCAAAATCTCTTAGACAAGGTAGTAAAAAAAAAAAGCCAGGAGAAAGGACTAAACATTGTTAGAAGATAGTATGGTTGGTTGGTTATTAGTATAAGAGCTATAATTTGGAGGCAGCAGAACCAAGTAAGTACTGAAACTATCTAGGAATTGTTGCAACTGACAACGGAAAATGTGACTCCAAAATCCAAATATGCATTGGAATTGCAAAAGATGCCTTCCAAAAGTTTTTTTTTAACAATGATATTCCCCCTGTACAGGACCCAAGAGCCACTTGAGGTAGAGGGTTACAGAGGCACAGTTTATGTGAGGAATATATAACGATTAACCCTAGATTTTAACAGGTTAAGATTGTAGTGACCAAGGAAGCATCCCTGTGGGAGTCAGTTCCACAAAGAAGCAGTTTGTAGGAAGAAGCTGCTTGAGTGGGACTTGCATCTCACCAAAGGAATATAAAGGGAATGAGGATGGTTCACTACATAGTGGGTTAGAACTGGTGGAACTTAGGAATGTAATTCACCTGAACACTTTCCATTGAAATAGCAATAGAGCAGTGAGAGGCTTGCCACATTTCATCTGTGAGAAAGTGGAAAATAATTCATCACCCACAATGATGCAGAGACACTTTTAGACTTGAGACTAGAAAGTGAAGACTGGGCAGCTCCTGCCCATTATAGCAGCAGTCCTCCATTTTTGGCCTGATCTGGCTCTTGTAAAGGTAGAGGATAGCAGGAGGATTTAGGTACTTACCAGAGTCGTACAGGGAACCAACCATTTTCCCAGCATCTTTAGTAATGGAATATATGTATAAGTTCTACTTGAGGTCTAAGTCCCAAAAGATGCTCGAGCCACAGTGAACATCTGTTCATCACGATAGGTGAAAGTTCTGGATTTGATTAATGATGATGTAATAACAGTAGTTTAGCTTTTGAGGCAGTGAATGTGACCAGCCAGTTTTTCCCCCTACTGAGCCAGGTTAGAGAGATCAGCTGTCCAGCTCTGGTCATTTAGAGTTTTGGAGGTGCACTCATATACTGTCGAGTCATCAGCATAGATATTCACAAATGATCAGCAGATCATTTATATAAAGTAGAAACAGTTGAACCTAGAAGTAAACCTTGCGGTTGCCTGCGTTAATCGCTTGGGTCACAGGGGACTAGACATTAACAACTGCCTTCAAGGAAGGATTGAGAAAACACTCCCAGTGATTCCATAGCTAAAGCGCTTGTGCAGTAACCATTCTCAAAGGCCTTTGAAATTTCTAATGTGATCATCCTTGAGATTTATTTGGTGTCTAGTGCTTCTCTGATTCTCTATGTAATGGCAGTTAGGATATCAGCAGTGGACCAGGCTAAACAAAACCTCTATTGTTTGTTGCTAGAGATTTTTTTTTTTTAAATCATTTCACCCCAAGGAAGGTGGGAATAGCACTAGTATGCAGGGGGCAGTTACAGAGACTGAAAGTGAGAGAAAAGACTGGTTATAGGGGGGATTGAGGAAAGGATAAAAGATGGATGGTATTCAAGAAGATAGATGGTGATTAATATAGCATTTAAATTTTTGAAAGGAAACAAGTAAACAGAAGGGAGTTCTACAGGTAAGTGCAAGAAAAGAAACTGCTGGAGTAGAAGTGGCAGTTACATTTAACTATTTCAACAGTAAAAGAGTTGGACCTAGATGCCAGTCTAGTAGCATGCTTAAATTCATATAGTTGAGGCACCAGGGAAAAAAGCTTGTCAGAACAGTTGCCATGAAAATATTTGTAGAAAAGACAGAGGGAAGCCATGTCATGTCAGTGAGAAAGTAACTGAAGTCAAGATGCCAGGTCAGGATCGATTACATTGCTGATCTTTCTTTGGATCTTGTCAATAACCTCAAGATGAATACAAGGAGCACCTGACCAGATATGGCAACAGTATTTAATGCATGGGCGAATGGTAGATTTGTAAATGTGCAAGATGGACTCTGGTGTGAAAAACATTCTAGCATGACACAGTTTGTTACCGATGAAGTGATCAACAACCTTCTTGTTGATTATAGCATTAAGAAACAAGAAAATGTCATTAGAAACAAAGAAAACTGTGTGGAACTGCTCTGTAATATCAACCTTTTCCTATATGGCAGTAAATGCAGGCTATTTTCCTCAGATGAAATTAACAATTCTACTATAATACCATGGACAGAACAGGTAAGCAACAAAGAATTTTTAAGGAAAATAGAAACAAAAAGGACATATTTAGAATCAGATAAAGATAGTTGAAATTTCTGAGATCCATAATGAGTAAAGAGGGTTTGGGTGATTTGGCACTCACAAGACATGTTAAAAGCAAATAAGGCAGAGGGAAATATTGAGTAACCTATATTGAGCTTGCGTAAATGGATGGCAGAATACAGACTTGGAGGGACAGTAAAGGGACAAAACTTGCTTTGAACTACAAAGGATATGAAATTATGAAGAGCCATGAGCCATGATAAAAAATAATTTAGGTTATTTACACTGTTTAAGTGAACTGCATAAATCAGAAATAAAGTAAATGCCTTCACAAAGATTTGAACTTACATCTCTTCCTTACTGAATACACTGTAAAAGCTAAAATATTGCAAAAAAAACTTATTTGATATTTGAAGAATCTGGTCCATCGACTCTCTACACAAGATGTTAGTGCTGTGGTTTGCATAGAAAGTAAGTTTTTATGGGGTGGAGTTGGCAGTCCAATGCCCAACCAGTTTTTAATTGTTCTTCAAGACTGGTTGCTAACTATAGATAGGGCCCGAGTATCCAGTCTGTCCCCCTATTTTACCCCTAGAGCCAAGGACTGATTCAGCCTTTTCCTAAGGGCATTTCTTCAAAAATGAATGCAACAAACTCAGCTGGAATTTAAATCCAGTGTGCCAATTCCACTTTCCACCTGGTCAAATCTAGCTAATATGTAAGGGGTTACTTAATGTTAGAGAATGTGGGGAAATAAACATTATTAAGGAGCAAGAATGATAAAAGAACAGGAGTTAAGATGCTGGAAGATAATGATTGACATTGTTTTTAAATTTTTGAAAATCAAAGTTGACTGGAAAGCAAGAAGCTGGAAGAGAGTTCCACAAGCAAGAAGTGCAATAGAAGAAACTGTTAGCATAGAACTTGCAGTTACATCTAACCAATTCAACTGTAAAATGATGAAACCTTGCCACCAATTTAGTAGTACGCTTAAATTCATAAAGTCTAGGTACCATAGTGGAAAGTTCATCAGAGTAATTACCATGAAAGCACAGGGAAACTGCATTATGGTGGTGGTAAAGTGACTGAAATTGAGATGCCAGGTCAGGAGCATTAAAACTGCAGATTCTTCTTTGGGCTTTCTCAAGAATCTCTAAATATATTGCAGGAGCACCAGACCAGATGTGGCAGCAATATTCAAAGCAAGGACCAATGGTAAACTTATAAATACCATATATTTCCACATATATGATGACCTTTAAATCCCCAAAATCACCCTTAAAAATTGGGGGTCATCTTGTACAACAATTCTAAAAAAGAAACCTTAAATTCTGAGTGATGTTTGTTGGTAGGCTAACCTCTGCCTTGGTGCAATAACCAATAACGTACATGAAAAGATTCACATTATCAAATAAACTAATAATAAAAGTAATAAAACCCTTTCTACCTTCCAATAACATCTTTATGTAATCAATAAGCAGTGATCTTATACTACAGGTATAGGATAAGTTCATGAAAATTTGCTATATTTTTTTACCTCATCTTATCTAAAGGTTGCCTTATATGCGGAAATATACAGAATGTAAGTCAGATTCTTGTGAGAAAAATTGTCTAGCACGACACAGTGAACCAACTTTCCTAGCAGCAGACCTAGCGATTGACTCAATATAATCTTTTTGATTCATGTCTGATTATTTTTCCATTGACCATGTGGAAGTTCAATGAGCGGTTTCATTTTAAGAGATTTCTTTTTCATCTCCAAACATTAAAATGAGTTTTCCTAATTAGTCTATGCATTGGCAAAAATAGGATATTATTCTTAGACTTTGAATTTGTGAATGTCTGTATCTTGAGGAAAATATGTATGAAAGAAAACTGAATTTTAAGGAAACTGATTCAATTTGGGCAGCTGCACCTTTTATGCTTTAGACTTTTGTATTATTGACTTGTTGAGTCTGCGTTCACACTGAACAAATAAGATTTGAGTTCTGGCTCGTTTTTATGGAGAGAGAAAGACAAAGATGGAGAAATGAAATTTACTTTCGAAGTGTTCTGAGAAAATCAACTAAGGAATGTTATACTTAACGTCTATCACAAGTATCAATGCTTTTGCTTTGCATTGAGTAAACTGCTAAATGTAGTCACATAAATTTTGGCAGCCACACCTCAAAACAACTAGAGTTAAAAATGCTTATTTAAAGATGTGTTCAGAATTAAATATGTACTAGCAATAACATTGTTGTATGTAGGGTTTGTTCATCATAAAGATAGTTAGAATTTTATCCAAGAAATTTCTGATAAAAAGGTATTTTGTTAGCAAACAAATTGGCTTGCTTATGAAGTGAGGCTATTATCAGAAAAATAGAAAAATATGATTTACATTTCTTTCCTCTTCTTACTTGCCTATAAAAAGAAAAAAGATTTGATTAATTCACTTATCCAAAGGAAGGGTTCAAGATTTGTTAGTATACAAAATATTGAACTGTTTTTTATAAATGAATAAAAGTATATATAATGCTTGAATATATATATATATAATACAAGTAAAAGGTTTGTCACTGATTGATGATACCTTCAGCATCCTGACGCCAGAGTTTTATATATGGGCACTCCAGGAATCTCAAAGTGCACTTGTCAGGGGGATATCAGCAATTGATTTTATATATATATATATATATATATATATATATATATATATATATATATATATATATATATATATATAATCACACACACACACACACACACACACACACACATATATATATATATTTATTATGAAATGGACAAAGTTTGACAATTATTTAAAGACATTTTTATGTTTAACATTCTTTTTATAGATACAAGTATTTAAGTAAATGCTCTATTTATAATAAACAGTATTAAATAACATTTACCGGCCGGAATGTCAGAGAAATTTTCATAGAAAATATTCGTCCTCCGACAGGATTTGAACCTGTATCCTATATGGAACCGTCATATAGCCTGACGTGCCTTAACCGATTCAGCCACTGAGGATCGTTTGGTTGGCAAGGTCGAATTTACTGCTTATAAACTTCAATCTTCCATGAATCTCTCGTGTACATTCATAACTGCTTGTGGCGTATCAAATGTAAACAAATTATGAAATGGACAAAGTCCGACAATTATTTAAAGACATTTTTATGTTTAACATTTTTTTTTATAGATACAAGTATTTAAGTAAATGCTTTGTTTATAATAAACAGTATTAAATAACATTTACCGGCCTGAATGTCCGAGAAATTTTCATAGAAAATATTTGTCCTCCGATGAAAATTTCTCGGACATTCAGGCCGGTAAATGTTATTTAATACTGTTTATTATATTATAAACAGAGCATTTACTTAAATACTTGTATCTATAAAAAGAATGTTAAACATAAAAATGTCTTTATATTTACACATATATACAAACTGAAAGAAAAGGTGTGATAGGTTTGATACCCATGAATATAACATTCTACACAAATATCATGAAGATTTAGATCGATATATCTCCCAAATTATATATATATATATATATATATTAATTAAATATACTATTATAGAAATAAAGAGTATTAGAGACATAGACAGTGAGAACATAGGAATAAAAACTGCATGAACTTTAGTGTGCTACTAGATTAACCATTAGGTGTCACTGTTGAACTAGGTAGATGCCACCCTAAGTTCTATTTTAATAGCTTCATTTCTCACACTTCTCACCTCTGGAACTGTTTTCTGGCATTTTGCTCCCCTACCACCTATAATTAAAAATTTAAATGAAATACCTGTTGCCATTTTCTGTCTTTTTGAATCTTGTTCTTTTTTTCTTTGTCCTTTCTCCTAACTGTGTGTGTTTTTTTTCTTGATGAGCAAAGCATTCATTCATGTGTAATTTGTAATTAATACAAATTATGGTTTCTAAGCTGAGATTAATAGAAAACCAGGAACGATAGATAGTTATTAGCACAAAAGTTAAAATTTGTTTGTAAATGTTAACTTACTGTATTGGATGGCATATAAACACCCACTTTATTTTCATTACAGTCTTATATGCTCAGTTGAGGTATTTGGAAGGTAAATGTTTGCCTAGACATGTTAGCATACCAATATTTGTCCCTCGCCTAACTCCATCATACTGCAATGATAAATGTCAAGGGTTGGCAGAGTTTTATAGATCATCAAATATGGTATGTGCCTTGAACCATCAATGTAGCCTCATACTCTACTCGCCTCCACAGCTTAGTAAATATTAAGACAAATATTTGGATTAATTGGTAAAATGTGAATTTATATATACATCTTATTAATGTAAACATTATTTTTGACTAGGTACATGTATGAGTTGCTATATATATATATATATATATATTAAATACACTATTATAGAAATAAAGAGTATTAGAGACACAGACAGTGAGGAGATAGGAACAAACACTGCATGTTAAATGTCAGTTTCATACCTGAATGCTCTATCTCTGTTACTGAGCACTCCCCCCCTATAAATATACCAAATCTTAAATAATACATGGAGTGGAGTGATTATATTGAATCAATCACTAGTTTTGAGGCTAAGTTGATTTCCTGTGTCATGTGAGACATTTTTTCTCACCAGAATCTATCATACATATTTATAAGTCAACCATTCATTCTTGCTTTGAATATCACCGCCACATTTGGGCTAGTGCTCCTGCTATACAAGTTAGATTCTTGACAGAATTCAAAGAAGAGTCTGTAATGTAAACATTATACATACAAATATAAATAAAAAAAAAATATATATATATATATATATATATATATATATAAATATTAAATAATTAAGAAAGAGACCATCTTAAGTTTCCATGACTATAATTTATTTCCCCAGAAAAAATATTTTTCCTGGTTCATCAAGTCATATCTCTATTTTTATATATATATATATATATATATATATATATATATATACGAGATAAAATATAATTTTAGGTATGCTATATTTATGAGTTAAAGTGCTCAATATCAGGGATAGAGCTGTGTAATTATAAAAGTGAACATTGAAGTCAACACCCAGAGGTGACAGTCTATTTCATGCTAAATGCAATCATCAAGCCTGAGGGCTGCATTTAGCATGAAACACTGTCACCTCTGGGCATGTATGTATATATATATATATAGAGATATATATATTATATATATATATATATATATATATATGTGTGTGTATGTGTGTGAGTTGAAAGTGTGGATAAAATCTGACAGAATGATTAAATAAAGGAAATCTTTATAAATTAAATGTTTTACTATTTATTTAACATCATTAGAAATTTTTGAAAGTGGAATAATATAAATTGAAACCTCTGTCCAAAAGATTCTATTTCACATCTCTGAAACTTGTTAAATTTATGAAGAGTTCCCTAATTCTTCCATATTTAATCAGATTTTAAAAGAATCTTTTAAGTGAAGGTTTTTTTTTTTTATATATGTAAAATAATTTATAAATTCATTTTTTAAATTATTTTCATTTTTTCTTTTTAGGATTTTCTTAATTTTTTTCTCCTCAATCTAAATTTGGTTTTCTTGAGGAAAAAAAATATTAGGTTTTTTTTTTTTCTCTGCCTACCTGCAATTTCTTGTGGTCTTTCCTGTCTGAGAAGTGAAGAAAACTGATGCCAGAATTCCTTTCTAAATTCAAAAATAGATTTTAGGTGTTTTTCTCATTTCAAAGTCTGGATGAATGCCATTTAGTTTTTCCTTTTCAACCAAACTTCCTTAGTCATTTAAACCACACGTTTACTTTATACCTACTCATCAAACAACATGCATGGGTGGGTCTTCAGTTATGGGTGAGGTTAATGTTCTGATACTTTTATGTTTGTGTTTATATATGATTATTTTTATGCATGTATTTAGATATATATATATAATTTTTTAAGCAATATATGGATATTAAATCCAGCACTATTTCTTATTGCTACTACTTCTAAATCTCATGCCATGAAGGCGTTGAGACAGCTAGAGCCACTTTGTCCCTCCAGCTCTCACGGTCATGTCAGAGTGTTGGAACATCCCCAAAAAGCCAGATTAATCTGCTGGAGGTCCTTACAGATGATGTTCTTGCAACAGCAGCATGGTTTGCCACAAGGTCAGTTCCAGTCTGCACATGGTTAGTTGAACTGGTAGATGACTCTGGTGGGGCACACATCAGGTCATCGCAGGACATTACTGTGCTAGCAAGCAAGTTACTGAGTGATGGTGTGGAGGATGCTTAGCTGGATGCATTGTACAAATGCCTGATACTTTTTTTTTTAATTAATTTAAACATTATATTTAAGGTATACACATGTTTGACTTGACTTCCCTGTTATTTTAAACAGTGAAATTAATGTCAACCAGCCTAGAGATTGAAAAGTGCTACTAAAAAAAAAATATGCTTCCCAATTGGAATCAAACCAGTATTCTCTTTTTCCAGCAAGGAAACCACTTTTTGAATCAAAGTGCACCCTAAAATTTTAGCTATAGTAGGTTCAATTAGCTATTTAAGAAATAAACAACTCTCATTGCAATCTTTTATGCCTACTATTTTTTTTACTCATTTCATTCCAAGTAAGGTGGTAATGCCATTGAGACGCAAGTGGTTACTGGGAATGAAAGAGAATGAGAAAACTTTAGTGAGGTGAAAGGACAATAAAAGAACAGGATTCAGGAAGACAGAAGATGGCGATTGGTATTTAAATTTTTGAAGATTGTAGGTTACAGGGAAGCAAGGTACCCGAAGAAGAGTTCCAAAGGTGAAAAGTGAAAGAATAGGACATATTGTTACATCTAACAGTAAAATGGTGACACCTAGTTGCTAATCTAGTAGTAAACCTAAATCTATGCAGTCAAGCTATCAAACATGAAAGCTCATCAGAACAAGTGCCATGAAAATATTTGTAGAAAAAGCAGAGGAAAGCCATGTCATAGTGATAGGAAAGTAACTGAAGGCAAGATGTTGGGCCAGGTTTGATTACATTACAAACCCTTCTTTGGATTTTATCAAGAATATCCAGTTATATAGTAGGAGCATCAGACCAGATATGGCAGCAATATTCAATGCACAGATGAATGGCAGAATTATAAATGTGTATGATGAATTCTGACAAGAAAAATTGTCTGGCATAACATGTGAATGAATTTTCCTAGCAGTAGGCCTCACAATTGATTTTCATATCCATAATGTAAAGAAAGTAATTTTTTAAACATTTAATGGATTTTTCAATTCAACATTATTTCTTATTTCCATAAACATTATATTTAATGGGTATACCTGTTTAAGTTGAAATCTATATTCTAAAAAGTGTAATTAATATCAAACAGCTTGTTTTTATGAGTGTGCATGCTTATATATATATATATATATATATATATATATATATATATATATATATAATGTATGCTTTGAACAATAAAAAAATATTGAGAAATTAAAAAATTAAAATTTTTCAACACACTGGGTTGTATATTATTTTTTTATTTTATTATTTCAATTAGATTCGTCAACTAGTTTCGGCTGGCATGGCCATCATCAAGATAAAAAAAATTTCTGCTTGTTAGTATCAGTGAACTACAGGAATGAATGACTTTCTGAAGAAAATGAACTTTATCTGTAGTTTTCATTTGTTTTTTATTGTTAATTTTCGTCAGTCCTTGTATTGGTCAAACAGCCTCTTTTAAGTTGTTTTTTAAGTTGGAGACTGGATAGATTCATGCTACTCTGAAATCCCTTAGTCATTTTGACAGTTTTATTGGTTCCTGGGAAGGGAATGTGCCTGTGTTAAGTGTATGTTTTCATTTAGTCCCTTCTGGATGTGTATGATGTGTGTAAGTTTATATATTAGTATGGGTGTGTGTATAGGTGTGAGACCTCAACACCTCTGCAAGGATGTCTGTCTTGTGTGAGTGAGAAATGTGGGTAAGGCTTGATTTATGGGTTTACATATTAATTCTATCTATGTTGTTAAATTTGTGATTAAGCCCATCTGGATGGAGTGTTTTGAGGTGCAAAATCCATTTGTCTTCATGGTCTTCTAAAATTTTTCTAATGTTATCTTTTCTTTCCTTTTCTATTTTTTCAATTATAGTGAATTTGGCATGACTTTTATATATATATATATATATATATATATATATATATATATATATATGATTGTTTTTACAAAGTCTGTGTAGGTCACATATATTTTTGTGTTTGGTTGACCACCCTTCCTTAATTCAGTTGCAAACTCAAAGAACAGGAGGAAGAGGAGGCAGTGTCACAAATTTAGCATTGCCTTCAATCACCAACTTCTCTCCTATCTGCTGTGGGAAAACCTGTCTTGCATGGATTTTGCCAATCACTGACAATAAACTTTGAATTACCTCCAGAACCTTTGTTTGCAAAACACAGCCATAATGGCATATGTTTGTGTACGTATAACGTTTCTTTTGTTTATGTCTTGGTCTAAGCTCAGAATGGTGATTCTTTTGGGGTTTTTTTTTTTTTTGCTTCTTGCCTTTGATTGCTACAGCATTCATTTATTTTGTATGCTTGTATGATCACTGTCACTAAATAATACAACTGTTGAGATTATTTATAACGCACAACAATATGACATCCTTCTTGATGAAAAGGAATGTTAGGTCAGAATCTTGAACACCCGTTTGTTCTTTTGTGTGTTGTGTCCCTTCAAAACATGAGTGATTATGACTTTCCACAACTTCCTATGCTTCATAGTTTTAAGTAATGTTTGTCTTTTTACTATCCCTTCCAGTCCCTGTTCTGCCAAACATTTGTACAAGCTCATTAAGAAGTCGTGGAGAACCATGATCATTCATATCCTGAAGGGACAGCACATAAAAGAAAAAGAATGGTTATTATATGAATAATCATTATAAATACTATTTTTCCCTGTCATTATGAAATGAACATTATATTATTTGATGTTTATTTGAGATTCATTAGCAGATGATACCTTTAAAGTAATTTAAACAATAAAATGACTTGAATAAGTTATTAATATTTACAGTAATTGTTGGAGTAATTAAATTACCTTATTTTTTATCATGTTTCATTGTTTTATTTTTATACTGAATGAATATTAAAGGATATATCTATTGTTATTTTAATGTAAGATCTAATGAATATAGCGGGTTAAACTTAAATAATCCCTCAGATATTTGCTTCATTAATCATAGACTAATACTTTGAAGATTGCTTTCTGGAAGCAGGGTGAATGAGACTCATGATTACAATGTTAGTGAACATAAGACCTATTAGATTAAGACCAAAACTATATGGTTATTTATTAGACTTAACTAAGGTTAGCATAGGACTACCACAATTATCCCAGAGATGATAAAAATCATTACACTATAAAATTGATCTGTGATATGATTTTGCTAACCATTACCCTATAGTTGTTCAGTAAATATTTTACATTGTCTGACACATAGTGATGATGAAATTAATTTTAAATGACTTGCTTAAATCATATTCTAACCATCACACTACAGCAAGCACTCTAGAAAATGTATTTACTAATCTTAGCTGAGTTTGGCCCTATAGAACCAAAATCGAGTTCCTAGTAAGGATATGTCATTCTATAACTCATGTCCACTATCATTATTTGAAACAAATAAAAGTTAAAACAAAAATGCGACACAAATTATTTCCCTTTATTATTCAACTCAATATTTTTGCTCACTAAAAATTTAAAAAAAAGAATTAGATTTTATAAATTTGTCTGCTACCAAATTACTCTCAGTCTGTTTTAAAATTCACCAAGAATGCATTTAAAATAAGTTACAAAGATTCCTATACTTTTATTTTATATCTTCATAGAACCTAAAGACTCTTTTTGTTGCAAAACCATAGGGAAAAACTGAATATTGAACAATAAACAGAAAATTATCTTGAATTTAATAAAGGCTTGTCAATTATTAAATCTGACTGGTATTAAATAACTTGAGAAGGATCAAGGAAGATTATTCTATATATTTTTCAATATATTATCTTAATCTGTTATTTTTAAGGCAATCTTTGGGTCTTTTGTGTTATCTGAAGTTCTGAGATGTAATGTTTTCATTATCCATATATATTTTTAAACCATTGTTTTCATCTTTAGCATAATATTTTCAGTGATATATTTTTGTGGCCTTTTTTAGACATATTTAATCTCTGGAATAATTGAAATACTTCCTCAAACATTCAAGCTGAATAACAAAAAGGATGGAAAAATATCTGGAATAATACTCTCAGATTTCACAAAAAAACAATTGATCAGGGAAAATTTGCATCTTTTTTAAATATGCATAACTTAGAAATAGTCAAAACCACAAAATGAAATTGTAGGGAGGCTAATTCTCTCTCTTTCTCTCTCTCTCTCCATATGTCCACATGAAACTTTAAGTTACAGAAACAAAGTAAATATATGAGTATTGCTTTGCTTATATTTATTGTGTGTGTGCAGTTAAAAACTAGTGTTGTACTCTGTTGCAAATTAGATCTCTTCCTGATTGTCATGTCATCTATATGTCAGCCAGATGTGAGTGCTAAGAAAACAAAATCCAAAATAAAAAGTCATCCTCTGCACAGGGGCTCCAAGCATCACATCTGGCCCATAAAACAAACCCCCTAAAAAATCTAAAATACAGTATAAAAAGCCAATCATGAATGTTATCACCAAAGAAAAAAAAAATGAGCTCAAGTGCCATGAGAATTGCTTTTAAGAAAGCCAATCATAAATGGTTAGTGCAGAACGATACTCTGCAGCCTCTTGATGTAACCAATGTGATTTTGGTCAGTGACCCAACACACACTTCCATTTGAGACTCACCCTCCTCCAAACACTGACACCATGCCCAGAGAGATATTCTACTTACATCCTTTGTATTGGCAGTCAGATTTGCAGCTTTACTAATCCACTTCAGGCCTCTCTTGATGTCATCACTGTGACCTCAGTCAACTAACCTGACAAACATGTCAATTCCAGGCCTTAACAAATCTACCCTTCCTTAAAAGCCAGCACACTTTGCCCACATAAACATTTTGCTCATATATGTTGTATCAGCAATACAAAAGAAATTTATATTAATAATTTTTATCTTCTTTTTTTTTTGTTTTGTTTCTTCTTCCATGCTACCATTTGTATGTTTATAACAGTACTACCAGATTTCTGATTTTATGGTTGTCAGTTAATGGTTTGCCATTTGTTTTACAATGTACATGAAGAGAGAAATCAATGGAAGACCTGTTTATCTAAACATTTATTCAGGGAAAATTATTAAGGAACCTGAAAAGCAAAAACAAATTGAATCACCAAAGTAAATTAATAATTGACAAAACACATATTAACATTATGACTTCCCAAAATCTAGGCACTACTTTTAACTTAACCTACCTACCTACCTACCTATCTATCTATCTATCTATCTATATATATATATATATATATATATAATATATATTAATTAATATCATCCCAAGCAAGGTAGTATAGCCACTAGCATGCAAGAGGTCACAGGGTGTGAAGGAATCGAGAAAAGAAACATTAGTAATGGGGAGAAAGTGAAAAGAGTAATCAGAAGGACAGTAGAGAGTGATTGACATTGCATTTAAATTTTTGCAGATATATAAGGCTGAAATTTTATCATCCTAGCCCACTTTCCCCATTTTTAAATCTATTGTTGGTTAAGCCAGGAAATTTTTACACACACACACACACACACACACACACACACACACAGACACACATGTTTGTGTGTGTATGTGTATCACTTTAAATGTTTCTTTTGTAGATACTAGTATTTGAGTAGGTGCTCCATTTATTTATCAAACAGTATATTTATTTATTTTTTATCTACCAGACTGAATATTCAAGAAATATTATTAAAAATATTTGTACCCTTCTGTAGAATTCAAACCTGTGTCTCTCAGGGTAGAAGGAGTTACTGTTTAGCCCAGTGTGCCTTACCGCTTGGCCACAAAGGGACAGATGTTCAGGCAAAGCCATTTTCATGCTTTCAAGCAAAACTTTCTCCCATCATAGATTTCTCAAAGATTTTTCATATCTGCACATAGTTTCATATCCGGACATAAACAAAGAGAATTTTTAGAATGGATTTTTATTAATCCAACAAATTTGTTATCACTTTAAATTTTATATATATTCTGTGTATTTAGGTAGCAAATATTCTTTAAAGCAAATATTATTGAAAAGCTGAATCTATCAAAAACAGATATTTTAAAAACACTAATTCACTTTTAAACAACCCTTGAAAGAAGCCACATATGAACTCAAAAATCAACCCAATATCATTATAAGAAAAGTCACTAAATCAAAACTTTTCATAGTATTAAATAAGGATGAAAACTACAGTTAATACTAGATGATATCACAAAATTAAAAATATTACACAAAAACACAACTTCACAGCTAAAAAGTATATAACTCAACTAATAACTATGAATAATGCTGAAATCAGATCATTAAAACTTTTGTTTTAAATCACTGGTGAATATCATCCTTGTTATTTATACAGGAATGTTAAAATTCATAAAGCAGGCAATACATTCCACCCTATAATATCTTACACCTTATATCAATTATTAAAAAATTTAAACCAGTTAATCATACCATACCATACTTGCCTACCAAATATAGTATCAGCTCTACTAATTAAATTTTACAAATGCTTCACTCCACCAAATTTCAGGATGAAATCATAGTATCCTTAGACATTGAATATTTGTTCACTAACCTACCAGTCCATGAAACAATTGACATTATTTTAAATAACATTTATCACCATTCTTCTCTGCCATCTCTGAAATTTAATCCCACAATATTAAAAAAAAAACTTCTATTAGCATCCACAATACTAGTTACGTTCCACAATCATCTTGGTAATATTTATACCCAAACTGATGGCATTGCTATGGGCAGCCCTCTTGGCCCTTTATTTTAAAATTTTTATATGGCCAACTTGGAAAACAAAATATTCAATAAAATAAATAAACCCACCATTTTTGACAGATATATTGATATTTTCATCCAAACGAAATCTGTTAATGACATCATAGAATTTTAAAAGATTTTTGAAAAAAAATTACATTTTAAAGTTCACTTATAAACTAAACTTTGATAAAAAAAAAATCCCATTTCTAGATATTCTCATTGATTATAACAATGATAATTTTACCACATCTCCATACAAAAAGTCTACTAGTTCTAACTCTTGCATTCTAAACTATAACAGTGAATGCTCTAAAAATATAAAACCATTGTCAGTAATAACTTAATCCAAAGAGCTAAATTCATATCCTCATCTAAAAAATACTTTCCTTAAAAAAATTAAATAATATAAAACAAACACTTACTAATAATGGGTACCCTAATTATATAGTCAACAAGCAAATCAAATTTAATTTAAACAACAACAATTTTATTAATAAAACTATAGTCATAAACATAATATTGACACTATCAACATATATTACCACAATCAAATGCACCGCAATTATAAAAAAAGAAACAACAATAAAAAAAAATCAAACATAGATATATAAAACCAGTTGATAAAAATAAATACATAAGATTCATTATTTATTACAAAAAATTCAAAACTAACAGCTTAGCTATTAAAAATAATATATCCCAAACTTCCAACCTCCTATATAAAACCAATGTTGTGTATGAATATACTTGCCTACTCAGAGAATCTTTCATTGTAAATTAAAAAAGCAGAAAACATTTTACTTAGGATATACCACAATCACACTCTCACAGAGACTCACTTGCCCTCTATCAGACCATAGTGCCATCAGATAACACATTAATAAGCAGCATACAGATTATAGTAGCATCAGACAGCTACTCACAAACAATACCAAAATACTAGTAAAATCAAATAGTAAAAATAAACTTATGATCCTTGAAGCAATATTCATACAACCAAAACAGCCATCAATAAATAAAAACTTTTTATAACTTAAAAGCCCACATCCTCAAATGTATAAAAAACAAAAAACACACACACCTCACTTTGCCTACATTATGATGCTTACTAGTTCTATTAAACTCACCAATTGTTTCTAGCTACATGGAGGATGACTCAAGAAAGCTGGAAGCTTGAACCATATTTCTTGTACTTTTCTTCTGAAATTAACTTCAGACAATTTCTGATGGAATTTCCTCCTTTGTCTGAGAAGGATTATTCATAATTTGGAAAAATTGATCAGTAAAATTAATCAACACAAAATATCTATTGTTTTTAATATATATATATATATATATATATATATATATATACATATATATATATATATATATATAATGTGCTTGCAATTACAAATTGCTCTTGATAAACTTTATTTCTTTGCAAGTCCAAAGGTTTTCCTCTCTTAAAGATTAGGATTAAGTGTTAGGTAATGAACTTACTATTAAAGCCAAAATGACAAATGCATCCACTGATAAAACACATTTTCTACAAACATTGAGTTAAATCATTAAAGATGTATACAGTTTTAAATCTGGAATAGCTACCATAAAAAAAATTCATATCTCTAATCCCATTTCCACTTTACTTACTATTCTTCCCTCCTCCCGAAAAGCATTGAACATTTTCCAATTCCAACAATATTATGGGCATGTTTTGCCTTCATTACAGCAGTTGCAATATTTCCATAGCTTTTCTTGCCTCCCACTTCTGGGCTGGCTTGACATTCTAGAATTCCATGTTTTTCCACAAGTGCAGATAAGAAAATATCCTGGCATAGAAGAACACTTGCCAACCTCCTGTCTCACTGTAGGTGTATCCACAGAGGCAAAAAAATGTGAGTAGACAACAGTGAGTTGAGGTCATTTCAGTGAGTTCCACCTGGAAGAACTTACAGAGGTAACCTTTCTGAGAAATACTAATAAACAAGTCATATTCTCATACATGAATGATATATGTATGTGTGTATGGGAATTATGTGTATGCATGCTTATGTGTGCAAACACATACACACATTTCTTATTACTATAAATGTTATTTTTAGAGGGTACACATGTTTCTATCCCTGCTTTTTTATTTTCTTAAGCAATGAAATTAATAACCAGCTTAGATTAAGAAATCCTACTAAAGAAAAATTGTGTCTAAGTTCAATTCCTGTCAGCAGGCACAGTTTTTCTTTGCTAGCATTTCTCAATCTAGGCCAGTTGTTATTAATTTCAATATTCAAGAAAATAAAAAAAGTAAGGATAACAATTCAAACATGTGTACCCACTAAAAATAATGTTTATATAATAGGGAGTAACTTCAGATTAAATATCCATTTAAAAATTATGATTGAGAAATATGTATCCTGCATAGGGGATGCAGGTTCAAATACTGCTGGAGATCACATTTTCTTTAAATTTTCTAGAGTGCACAGACCAGTAGACAAAATAAGCACTGTTTTAGTAAAAAAATGGTATCTACTAAAAATAATATTTGAAGAAATAAAAATGTCAGATTAAAAAAATAAAATTCTTTAGAAATTGATTTGTTTACATTTCAGGTATGAAACTTAGCAGATATGGCTTTTGAGAGAACCTGAACAAATGAATGTACTTTAAAGCAAATAGAACCTTGCCTGATTGGGAAGCTCTTCATAGTCAAGCAGTCAAAGCATATTGCATCACATGGTGGTTTCACTTGCAAAGGGAGTGCAGATTCAAATCCTGCTGGAGAGAACTTTTCCTTTAATAAGTTTTCTCAAATGTGCAAGCCAGTAGACAAAATAAACACCGTTTAAAAAAAATAGACTGTTTACTCAAATATGGGTATCTACTAAAACTAATGTTTGACGTATATTTTGGCAGTTTGTTTTCAAAATGACATGTCCCATTAAATAATTTAGACAAGTTCTGTCTATTTATTTTTAATAGGATCCTGTTGTAATTAAAATTAATTATGAATACTGCTCAAATATTTCAAAATCTTTTCAGTAAATAGATTAAAATATTTAGGTTTTAACTAATAGTTTTAAATATTTTTTTTTAAATATTTAGACATTTCAATAACTTAGTTACCTCCCTTGACGTGTGTATGCGTTTACATCATAAAATTTTAAAATTGTACAATACATTACCTTAGTGTTTTTCACTTTGCAGGTAAAAATTTAATTTTCTGATAAACACAAAAATTTTTGTCTTAGAAAAACAAGACCCTGATGATGACATTGTGCTAACGTCAAAAGTACTTGGAATAAAATGAATATGCATCAACATGGTAATTTTCTTTCTTTCTTTGATAAGGATGCTAAGAAACTTGTCCATTATTACAAGAGGATCCTCATTAAAAATAAGTATACAAACCTTGTCTAAATTATTTAATGAGACATGTCATATATATATATATATATATATATATATATATATATATATATATATATATATACACACACACACACATACACACACTAGTGTGAAAATATTACTCTTTATACTAAGATGAAAAAAATGTTCTAATTAGAGAAATCACTGTTAGCAACAGGTTTTTTTTTAAAGCAATTTAAAAAATATAATAGTCTGCATGATAGTGAACATAGCAGCCATCACCAGGTTGGGAAGCCTGAATCAGCTCCATTTTTTCTTTAAGTTCTTTAAACAATTGGTAAATTTCAGTACAAAGAATCAAAATGAAAAATTCTAAAGATGATTAAATATGTAATTAATAACAAATTATAAGAGATTTGTTTTAACCTTTTCAGATGAAGTCATACTTTACTGTAACTGTCTATAAGCCAGTTCTGAACTGCTCGAATACACCATGTTAATTCCATGAAGTTAAGTCATCCTCATTTCCTCTACACTCCAAATATAAGTAGAAAGTTCCACTGAGTTTTTTTTTTTGCCAAAAACTGCTACTTTGTGAAACAAACTCCCATGATGCTGCTTCTATGAACACTGCAATTTTAATCTCTTCAAGTCAAGGGTTAGTCATTATTTATCCTCCTACAGCCTCCTCTTTCACTCATATCAATCCTTATTCATCATGACCATTTTAACAGTAACCTTCTTCTTGAGTTGCTATTGATCTTTGTATTGTGTAAAATTTTTTGCTTTGAATTACTGTTCAATTCAATGCTAGAGTATTTTCATGTAATACATCTAATACATGTAATACATCTAATACATGTAATTTTCATGTAATACATCTCTCACATGCTTTGCTACACATCATCAGTGATGTTTTAGCTGAGAATCGTTAGGGGTTTCGGGTCTAACAACATCATATCCCCTCTCCACAGCAACTCGATCAATAATGATCAGATACCGACTTGTAGCCATCAGCTACCACTCTTCTCATAATGGAACACTATCCTAACCCAGTGTGATTAAAAAATTCCTTTATATTTCAACACATACATATATAAAAAAAATCCATTCCCCATGTGTCTGTTGGATGTGGGAGAGAAAAAAAAGAGAGCTGGAACCAAGAAATTTCTAATCATTATATCTAATCACAGATTTTCAAGTAATTAGATCTCTTGAAATTTGTATTAATTAGGATTTTCCTATCAAAAAAGGAAACCGAATGAAGTTACAAATTCTTTACAAGTTAAAAAAAAGTCATTTTCATTTATTATAAGTATTTTTGTCAATAAATTTGAATGATAAAGAAATTCTCTTTATTATTATTCAATTCTATTGATCAATTTATTGAATAGTAAATTCCGCAATCATCAACAGTGGTTATATTTTAAGCAGATCAGAAATTTAAAATGTCTAATACATAGAAATAAGTATTGTATAAGCAAAAACATATTTTTTCTCATAGATGTAAATCCCAGTCTTCAATCTTTCTCCCCACAACATTTAGTCAATACACATATTCAATCAGAGCGTACAACTGGACATCCTATTTTTGTCCATAAAGCAGTTTTAAAATTATCCATTATTTTAATGTGAGCAGAATATTAACCATCACATTGCAAGCTGAAAATTCACATCAAAATAATTATACAGTTTGTGTCACTATAATGAATAAACCACAGTATGTAATCTCTTTTCCACTTTTATTTTCCTGTCTCTCATGGTGCTTCTCCCTGTATTGTTTTTATGAAAGTGTACATTTAACATAAACACTTTTACACTATCATTTTCTTTTTAGTACTCACATTATGGATAGTGTAATGGATAGTGACTCGGACTGAGGAATCAGAGACCCGAGTTCGAATTCCAGTCAAATCCATTACATTCATTTACATGCTAATACCCTTGGGAAAGGTATGAATCCTCTTCTTCTCCCCCCCCCCCCAAGGTATGGGTAAATAGCAGGACAGACTGGGTTCTATAGCCTTGGATGGCAACTGGTTTGCCGCAGAAAGAAATGGCAACCTACTGCAGGAAAAAATCTGCCTCATCAATCATGTATCGAAAGATACATGATCTCCTAAGCTTGTATCATGCATGGCACATAACTGACTAATACACATTATAATTGTAAATTTGTTATGAGCACAAGACTATCAGATAAAACAAAGAGCTTCATTTTTGTTATGAAGTTAAATTTCCTTCTGGAAAGTTGGAAAAAGTGGAAGCCTAACTGGTCTATACTTGAAATAGACATTAAGATGTTTTTGGTCTTCAGTCAAATGCTTTAACACCATTTTGCCAATTAAACTATCGTAACTGATTCCTATCTGCTACCAAGATTAAGTAATATTTCTGGCCACATCACATTACCATTAAATTAAAACAGTTTGGAAATAATCATTTAGCTTAGTATGTTTTGGCAAAAATCCAAATAAAAAAAAAAAAGGAAAGTAAGAATAATATTATGTGGTATCAATTTTCCAATCAGTCCTTGTTTATCTGGGAAATCAGCATTGGAAATCTTTGATTTTGACCTAGATTTGAACATTGGTATGTGGTGCCAGGAAGAAAAATATTCTGTCAGTCACAAGAGAGACTTCTAATAGTTATTTGCTAACCTTAGCTTAGTCTGGCACAAATCTTTAATAATGGAGCACTAGTGTGGATCCAATTCACTACATTAGTAAATAGTCTACAAGACAAGCTTACTCACCAGAATATTATGACCACTTTTCTGTAAATCTTTTGAGTGAATTGCTGAACCTCACACCCACATAAAAAAAAAAGTTTTTTTGTTATTTATCTCCGCTTAGCCTGACATTATATGTGAACCACATTACTCTTGCATAATGGTTCATCTGATCTGCCATCTTGTTTATTGACTGTTTTCACCTTAAATTGCATCATGTCAACAACTTCTGAGTGCTATATTTATTTATGTACCATGCAAAGAATTTTACATTTAATTCAGAAACCAGAATTGGTGGAAGGTGTTGCATTATACAAGATTTAATATTTTGGCAATTCTATTTGTATCATTGAAATAATTGCTATGTACAGTGGTCCTACTCTAAAATAGCTTTTCAGCCAACCAGCATATATAGCTGTTTTTAATTGATTGGAATAACTTGCAGTGTTATTTTAATTCTCATAAATATGGTGGATATATTTTCATAGTAGAAATCTTTAACTTTTCCTCTTCTTAATCAGCCAAAGATATCCATGTCCAAGATTCATTCACTTGTAAAATCATCCCAACAAGAAGACGATGCATTGTACAAACTGAAAACTATTCATTTCAAACATTCTATACCTAGTAAAGTTGGGATTGCATTATAATATATGAAATATATTCAATTTGACAAAAATATGAGATCACATTCTATAAGCATAAATACAGAAGTTCATTTACTTTTGCTAAAGACAAACCACATACCAATGTTCAAATCTAGCTCAAAATCAAAGATTTCCAAAATTGATTTTCCAGATAAACAAGGACTGATTGGAAAATTGATGCCACATAATATTATTCTTACTTCCTTTTTTTATTTGGATTTTTGCCAAAACACACTAAGCTAAATGATTATTTTCAAACTGTTTTAATTTAACTTCCTGTAAGAATATATGATCTCACAATCCAACAGAAAACTTTTATGCTAATTATGGACAAAAAATAATTCGCTGCCTTGCAATGAATGTCACAATGATTAGCAGGCCTTTATATGTTAGTGAGTTCAATTTAATGGCAGGAAAGTGAGAAGAAATGACTAAACATCAATTGTAAGAAGACGGAATGCATGGTTGTTAGCAAAAGGAACAGCCCAACATGCAAATTACAAATTGGCAATAAGTACAACAATTTAAATATTTTGGAAGTGTTTTAACAGAGGACAAAAGTGCAACACTGAAATCTGAAGATGCATTGGGATAGCAAATGATGCCTTTCAAAAGCTGAACAAAGTATTAAGAAACAGGAAAATTTTGTCAGAAACAAAGAAAAGAGTACTGAACTGTTATGTAATATCAGTCCTCCTATATTGCACTGAAAGCTGGACAATCTCTTCACAGATGGAGAAACTTGAAGCAACAGAAATGTGGTTCTATGAAGAATACTGCGAATATCATGGAATGAACATGTGAGCAACAACTATATAAAATATAAAATTTTATTGTTTAGATTTGTGTATATGACACAAATATTTCCTGTAAAACAAAAACAAGTGAAAATCTCCTAAAGGCAGAACATTGTGACATCTGAGGCATTTCCCTTTACTGACAATGTTGCCTTTTTTTTCTTTCTTTTTTTTAAATACTTGTTGATCCTAAGGACATGACCAAAGGTATTAGACTTTGGTAAGTTAAAACATTTACTAAAATAACACAAATGCATATGATGTTTGATAGCACTCCATAAATATTAAGAGATATTAGTATTGTATAAAAATAGTTTAAAGCAGCATAGTAACTGATGAACTGTGTATCACTGTTATGTATACAAAAATAAGTCAAATGCTATTGACTACTATTGATTTTAATATTGGTCAGCTACCATTCAAGTTTGATATTTTGATTTGGGGGTTAAAGTTAATGTTTTTCTCTTAATTTTTAATGTTTTTTTAATTTGTTACTGACAACATTAAACAAATGTATTAATGGTATCAAGTTAAATTGTGTCTCTGAGTTTAAGATTTCTAAATTTGTATGAACAATAAATAGTTGATGCTTTCTTTGTGAATTTTGGTATTTCAAGAAAACTTGAGTGTCCGCTAAGGAAGAAAGCACCCCTCCCCTAAAAAATAAATGTGCTGTATCCTTCTCTTCAAAATGTGAGTGATTATGGCTCTTTACAACTTCCTCTCCTTTGTAGCTCTTAATAATGTTTTGTTTACTATTGTTCCTACTCCATGTTCTGCTATCCATTTGCAAAAACAGGTTAGGTAGCTTATTCAAGGTTTCTCTCTGGCTTTCAATATGTCTTGTAAGTGTCAAAGTTTCCAAGTTCTCTTTCCTTATGTGTTTTAAAAAATTTCAGATGTCTCTTTCTATTTCTAACTATCTTTTTTGTTTCTATTTTCATAAAACCTCTTTGTTCTTCTCATGTTCCTTCCATGGTATTCTCAGCATCCTTATGTAGAAGAACATCCCTGTTGCCTTAAGTCTTCTCTTCATCTGTGAACAAATTATCCAGCATCCACTGGCATATAGGAGGATTGATATTATATAGCAGTTCAACACTCTTTTCTTTGTTTCTATTGCTTCAAGTCTTCTCTTCATCTGTGAGGAAATCGCCTAGCATTCACTGCCATATAGGAGAACTGATATTACATAGCAAGTCAACACTTTTTTCTTTGCTTCTAATGAAATTTTCTTGATTCTTAATATTTTTTCTAGCTTTTGGAAGGCATCTTTTGCTGACTAGTGTGAAATATGTAACTATTAATTTACCATGCTATAAAAAAATGATTTCATACTTTAAGTCCTTATTATTATTAAAAAGGATTAACATATGAGTATTTAAATATATATTTTCCAATTTATTAAATATGTAGTAATTTGGGGAGGATCAGAAAATATGGTTACTGGAATATCAATTTAGCTAAATTCACTAGAAAGGAAAATAACGATATAATCAAAATGTTGATATTACCTTCAACAAAATGTTTGTAAAGAACATAGGAGGATAGATATTACAAATCAGTTCATCACTTTTCTTTTTCTCTAACAAAAGTTTCCCTTTTCTCAATACTTGTTTAGCTTTTGGAAGGTAACTTTTGCTGACTACTTGTAGCTACTAATTTAGCCAGCCCATAAAAAATGACAGCTTATTTTTATATTTTATATATTTTCCAATTATATTAAATATGTAGTAATTAGAAAAGAATTAGATATTATTGTTACTTCATTTCTTCCTTATCAGCCTGTGAAGGTCCTTGTTCGATGTAGATCCTCCCCAGATTCATGGGGAAGAGTGGGCCATTAGCCTACCACACTGACCCAATGTTTGTTGGTAGGGGTAGATGTGACACTGTTTTTGATTCATGATCAGCCAAGGGTACTTGTATATAAGTGAATGCAACAAAAATAACTGGAATTCAAACTTGGATACTCTGATTTCCCATTCTGAGCCATTATCAATTATACTACCCACACATCCAAGCTTACAGGACCTGGTATTTCCAGTTGATCACCCATCTGACTACTGACCGGGCTCAACATTGCTTAAGGGTGAACATATTGTTAAAGAAATCACAAAATATGATTACAGGAATATGAATTTTGCTAAGTTCATTTTGACAATCTAAAATCATTTTTAGTGAGTCGGAGTAGAATAAAACAAACAAAAACATTTTTAGATTTCACTTGGAATAGAAATCATTTACTGTCTGAAAAGAAAATTCTCTGAGAATTCCATTTGTAACTTTTCTTGCCATTCAACTCACCTGCAATAAATAATGCTAATCTTGAAAAGTATAGATAAGATTCTGGAAGCCTGGAACAGTTGTTTGGATATTCTCCAGAACCGACTGAACAAAAAAAAAAAAAATGAAGGTACACTGTTTTGATGATGAGAAGCTTAAAAAAAACAAAAATACCAAGTTGTTTTCTATCTGAACAATCAGGAAGAACATCTCATGAGATAAACTCCCAGTTTATTTTATTTGTGTGTGTGTCTGTGTGATAAGCAAATTTCAACCATATCTTCTCCAATACTGATTTCTTTTGCTTAGTTGGATAGCATAAAATATCACATTCACAACCATTCATTATTGGCTCCTATCAAACTTGATTTAAGTATGTGTTTATTATATTGTATTATCTGCTACTATAAATCCAGATATTATGCTGTTGTACTCCCTGAATTGTCTGATTGACTATTGTTTGTCTCACATTCATTCACTCTTTGTGTTGTGTGCACCTTTTCTTTTCTTTTTTTTACTCTCAAATTTGGAATGGAAACTTTTGTTCAAAATATTAATTTGAGTCTTAAATAATTTCTGTTTTTGTTTATCAACTTTATTCTTAAAAAAAAAACCCCAAAAAAACTGAAGTACAATTACATTTTATTCAATTATATATTCACCATTATTTGCAATAACTTGCAAATAATTATCAGGCAACTTTTTAATACATTTTGAGTAAAATTCCACAGGTTTTGATGTGAGAAAATCTTTGATAAACTCTTCAATCTGGTTTTTGTTAGAGAAATCTTTCACCATCATAGTGTTTTGTAGCAATTAAAAAAGGCAATAATTCATTGGTGCATGATCAGATGAATATGGCAGGTGGAGTAATACAGACTAACTGAATTCCAAAATTTTTTCCTGCGTTATTTTTTTCTGTATGCAATCATGCATTGTCATGGCAAAGAGCAACACATTTTCCTTTAATCCACTGTGTATGCTGCCACCTTAATCCACTGTGTATGCTGCCACTGTTCTGCAAAATCTAAGGTATGTTAGTGTACTCTAAATTTATTCTTAACTGTCCCATATGATTAGTAGTTAGGATGATACATTTGTCATTACGATTGATCACTCAAAGTGAAAATTTATGAATCAACCTAATATAATTCATCCTTAAGAATATAAGTATTAATGATTTTATTAGTTTGAGCTTTACCAAATAACAAAAACCACATCAGTTGAAAACTTCTAACAGCAGCTAAAATGGGTAGCATATGTAACTAGAAGGGAAAATAATGATATAAAGAGGATGTTGACTTTCCACACTCCCTTAAATGTTTGGAAAGAAACTCTTATTAATACTAGAAAGAGCAATAACAGTTGACTTGAGAAACCTAATTTCCTGAAAAACTGTTTTAAGAGATTTTAAAAAATTTCAAATGACATTAATGCTAAAATGATAAGTGTTTCATTGATGAATGTCTCCTGTATGGAAATGACAATTTCACCATTATGATTACCATGAAAACTGGAGGTGTTTTTACTCCACTATTTTATATAAGAAGCTTATCCACAGGTTTTGATATCTGCAAGATATCCTGGAATCAATCCCACACAGATACAGAGGGATGCCAGTATTTGTCCAGAAATATGTTGAATAATGAAAGTAATTAATTTCAGAACATCAGACAAATTACTGTAAGTTTTTTTTTTTTTTACATGAAACTTAGCTACATGGATTGCTATGATAGTAATATCAAAATCTTACCAGTAATGACTTTATCGTGCTCTATTCATTTCACCTACCAAATTATGGAAGCCCCACACTGAAACAAAATTTTATGCACTTATTAAAATGGAATTATTGTGTTTCGTGGCATTTAGTAGTTGGTACAAATGTAAAACAACTGTATTCTACCAATCTTCCAAGTAAGTAAAGATTAAATGTCAAACATATGATATAATTCTTGATATTTTTACCTGAATTTTACCTGAATTTAAAACTGGTACTAATCATAAACTTCAAATTATCTATCTGAACCACCAAATAGGCGTTAGTTATTGTGTTTGATTTGGGTATATCATAATATTATATATATTCTAATTTCTTTATGCTTGCCATGTTTGTTGCCATAACATCAGATCATTTTTTTCTTCTTTTTTCACTAAAGTTCACTACATACAACGTTCAAGAGCCACTCAATGTAAATGAAGCATGCAATATGATTATAAGAGCGGGTAGTAGGAAGTGAAGATAAGGAGGATAGATAATGAAAAACCCTTACCTTGAAGAGGTTAAGATTTTAATGTTAAGCATCCACAGAGTAGTAGTTCTTAAGAAAAAGATGTCTAAATGAAACTTCCTCCTTACAACTGGAATATGCAAGCAATGAGGGTGATGTGCCTAGCATAGCTGAAAAAGTCTGAACCGGTAGAACTAAAGAATGAAGTTTATCTGAACATTTGACATGGAATCAAGTTGTGATGTTGCATCTGTGGGAAAAGAGGTTGCAGAAGGGAAAATATGTCTCCCCCCCCCCCATAAGTGCATAAATGATTTTGAAATCTTTCAAAGCTGGAAAATGAGGACTGGGCAGCACCAGCCCAGATATGGCAGAAAGAGTCAGGTAATTCCTGGAGCAATAAAATGAGCCGACCATTTTTCTAGCATTGCTAGCAATGGAAACGTTTTTAGCATCACCGAGAGATATTTTAGCAAAATACTGTGACAATCCTCTAACCTGAATAAAGCAGTTTGCAAGCCAATTTGCAAATGAATAATAACAGGTCTGCATTTGCACTCAACGTGATAATAATAATTTGATTTTTGCTTGTTTCTTTCAAAAGCTGAAAAGAAAATATCGACAATGAAAGAGGGGGGAAAAAATGACTCTTTGCTGAATGATAACTGAAATAATGATAGTGTTATTTTGTAAGAAAAATGCTTCATTGCATCATCATTTGATTCCTATATTTTATATTTGCTTGCTGTAGCAAGAATGCCACATCATAACAAGATTTTTATTTGTCCAAAACAATTTTGAGGCTTTAACCTGGAAAATAAAGCAATTTCCAGTTTAGTTTGCTGCATAATAATGTAGTGTCTATATGATCCAATTTCTCAAGGGAGATAACTATAGGTATATTAAATGCTATTTACAGATTAGTTTTTCTAATTTATATATAAATTGACACTCTATTGAGCTTAGTGGCTGTCAATGATGATCTTTGAGTGAGTTTTTTTCAATGTTTTTATTATTTGATTTATTTATTTTTCATTACATGGTAAAGAATCTTTTAATAAAAGTTTTCATTATTTATTTCTTTGCTGCTGTACACTTAATATAGTTTGTGTGTATATTGAAAATAATATTCATGAAGCTTATACTGCACAAACCAAATTAGAAATTGGTCTTCTGGGGACAATAATAATTAGCCATTTACTTTTGAGTCTGTAATAATCATACCTATCCCAATGCTTATTAATTTTCTTACCCCCCTATTTATTTTCATAGAAACTTGCTAGAAATAATTTCAATTCTGAGAAAACTATCATTTATAATTGGGAAAATTGATTTGCTACAGCTTCTAAAACTTAGATTTTGTAAAGATTCCCAGCACACCTGCTTATTCCAGCACCAACCCTCTTTTATGTATGTCCTGAGAGTAGATAAATATTCAATTGTATATTCTGTTCCTTTGTTACTGTATTTCTTACCATTTATAATTTGGTAAGAAATATTTATTAAAAAGATCTATAATTATAACACTTTTTCTTTTCTTTTTTTTTCTTTTTTTTCTTTTAAATTTTAACATTATTTTCATTTGTCCTCTGAATTATTTATAATCAATATATTTCATTCTGGGGTCATTAGGGAACTAGTTTGTCAAATTAGTGTGGGTAACTGCTTATCCAAGTCCTTATGGAATTTAATGTTGTGTGTTGATGTATTGTAGCTGTGTGTATGTGTTCACATCTAAACAAAGAACCAGCATACTAAAACTTGGCTTTATACTATGGACTGTTAATTCTTTTTTTTTATATATAATAACTGTAGGGAAAGAAAGTTCTTAATGTCTCTTGGGTATGTCTGTTTTCGTTTCCTGGTCCACAAGTAAGTTTGGGCAAGCCGTGATAAGTATTATTATAATAGTTGAGCTCAAGTCAACCTTACACTAAGTTAGAATGACCAAAATAAATGCTGTACTTGCTACATCTGTCAGTCAACTAGGGAAAGAAAATGTTTCCCAACAGTGACATCTTCATACACATCTGCTACATCTTGGATCAAGAGGGAGAATGCGAAAGAGGAAGGAAATGTTTGTCTTTTTATAGAATTTAAACAGCACCACCTAACTGACTTTTGGCAAAGCCAAGTTGGGTAATAACATTTCTGGTTACTTTATTACTGGCATCATGAAAAATGTATTTCTTTTTCTTGTTTTTATTTTTTATTCATTATTTTTTTTTTTTATTTATTGATTTTACTTCATTTTCCCACAGCCCACTAAAACCCAATCATTTTTTATTTTATTCGTGTCTCTTCTAGGGGAGGAAATATAGTATATCATTTCAACCTTTTTAAAAGTCGATTTATATAAATTCTGTAAATAACTGTTTTTGCAAATTTATACAAGATAACTAACAACATTTTCTTTTCTCTTCTATCTTTTCAGGAGAATGTAGAATACGTTTTTCTAGTTATCTTCACATTAGAATGTGCAATGAAGATTATAGCATATGGATTTGTATTACATGCTGGTGCATATCTACGGAATGGATGGAATATTCTAGATTTTATAATTGTAGTTATTGGGTAAGTATTTCTTTTAAATTTTCTCCTTTCTTTTGAAATGAAGACACAGACACTGACATTTTCTAAGCTTCATTTATAAAATGGGACAAGTAAAATATTTTCAGAATAAGATATTTTAATAAACATAATTAGTACAATGATGATTGCAGCATCCTTGTAGATTATTGACATTCCATTAAATGTACATTGTTGAATTAGTTTCAACTGATAAATGAGCATGGGTTCTGAGGTAGTTCTTTAGTCTAGCAGAGGACTTACATATGGCCTGAAACATATGTGACATACATAGGATGTCACCATGACAAGATTCATTTGATCAAACATAATGTGAACCTTCATGTGTTTTTCAGACTTAGACTGCATTTATAGATTTTGCCACACATCGCATAAAAATTTTCTGCTGGTCTTGAACAAAGGCTATCAAGATTATGTGTAATAGCATTGTCGTGAGATTAAAGTTTATTGGTATAACTAGATTTCAATTTCAGGACATGATCAGTGGCTGACTGGCCATTGTGTCATTTTGCCCAATGGCATGTGGGTCCCTGATGGAGTAGGCCCCCCTATATGAAATAAAAATGCAAAAAACACCTAGACAACTGTTTTAGTAATAAAAAAAGATATAAGACCTTTATAAAGTGATCTGCACACTATAAGTTACTAAGTCCAACGTGAGAGGATATTTTCAAAGCTAAAGACAAGGTTAAGAAATTCACCATCTGAGGAGAATTTGGGATCGTACATATTGTTATCCATTGAAAAGGAATTGTTAGATGAATTTGATGCAGAAGCAATTATTGGCATATGTGCACACTCATCTAGTGAGCACAAACTATTGCTCTTATTGTAGTAGGCTGCATGCAATTCTCTATTGTGCTTTTGAACTATCTGTTAATGTGTAAATTCTGCAGTAAACTATTTAAAAATATCAACCAATTACTTAAAATTAAATAAATTCAATCATAAAATTCTGTATTTATATTTGGTATCTACTGCCAGTATTATATACAGTACATGTACACTGTAATAACAAAGAAACAGGACATGAACATTTTTTTTAATTAAAATCTTTCTTGTGTTTGTTCTTGTGATGTGTTGGACTTGTCTGAATGTAATTTTTTTATATATACATTTTGGGGGTTAAAAGGAGCCTCATTGGCCCACAATGGGATTATAAAATTACAAACAAAATAATTTATGAGATACAACAAAATGAACATAGACTAAAATAATAAAATGCTTTAGTATACATTTCAGAGAAATGATTGTATATTTTAAAGAACATATGCATACAGAAATAAATAAGTTTTGCTTATCTGTTAGTGGCAACATGTTTTATCAAAGAACTGTCTAGGACATCTGCCTCCTTTGATGGTGGAAAATGAAGAGAGGGAAAATTTTGATTTTTGTTTCATTTGGTAGTAAAACAATGGTTCTGATGCATCATGGGAGTATTCTATATTTTATTTAAATATTTTTTTTATAATATAACTTTTTCTTTCTTTCTTTATTGTTAATTACCATTCTTATTTGCATTTTAAAGTATTTTTATTGCTTAACTTTTTTTTTTGTTTTTAATGTATTAATCTCTCAATCTGAGTGACCTTATTTAATCTATGGGGCAAGATTGTTCAAATTCTACTGTCCATGTCTAGTGATATTTCACCTGGTTTGTTTTTAGTACTGCTCTGTTGTTTAGCCCTGTTTCCACTGAGGTTGAGTCTGTACTACCCTGATCAAGAATTGAACTCCTGATTATTATGACACCAAATTCATGAACCAATATTTTAACCCTGAAGGCTTGTAATATCATGTAGCAGCAGTGTGCTTTGGATTGAGCAATTTATTTTGTGATTTTTTTTCATTGAGAGATGATTAAATTTCAATACTGTGACAAACAAGCATAGACTTATAAATGTTTGACATGCCTTGCAGGCTATTCTTGACTCTCAGTATAAGTTTGTAATGTTGAAGGCATAGATGAATTTTGTTCCAGTGATAACCTAGACTTTGACAAGACAGGCAGTAGGCCAAAAACATATTTACAATATAGTTAACATTTTTGAAATTTTATTGCATTCAGTATCCATGGAAATGAGCAAAACCAGATATACATAAGTGAAAATAAAAATGCCTCTATCATATAGCAAAAGCATAATCCTACCAGACATATATGGTGTATGCCACTAGGAATATTGAGTCTAAAAACTTAAGTTTCAGAAAATATGGTCTCAAAAATGAGTCAATGGAAGACCATTATTGAAATTTTATATTTAAACTCTTACTGAAATATCATATCAAGCTTTATTAAGAACTAGACCACTCATAAACCCATTGGGTTCCTTTTAAAAGTAGTTCATGATACAAAATGATGAAGTAACAATATTATCAACTTTATTATTATTTACACATATTTTGATTTGTATCTGCTGTACAAATTATTATAATAATTTTTATTACTCACATTATACAATATTACTTAAATCAAATGCAATAATAAATTAATAATTATATTTTTATTATACATACTAATATGCTTCTGAATTGGTTGAGGTAATATGCATCATTTAAACTGTATCTTGGGAATTCACATACATACATACAAGATTAGACTTTTTAGTATTATATAGATAGTAACTTAAAGATGAACAAATTGGTCTTAGAAAGTTTTGTTTGAAAATTTTAACTATAAATATAAACTGAGTAAATTCAGCTCTTATATCAGATAAATTATTCTTTAATTGTAAAAGCTTTTTATGTATGTATCAAATCAATTAGTTTGCATTTTCTCTTTTTTGTGTGTGGATTGTCCTTTCTTTGTAAATAATTTTTGTGTGAGTTCTGTTTAATTGCAGAGGGCTTGGTAAATCCCATTTATACTTTAAATGTTTTGTTTTTATATTTAAAGTAATTTCATATTTTATTTCAAATAAAGGTAGACTTGATATTCAGAATCTTTATGATTGTGTTTTCCAGATTTAATTTACAAAGACAATTTATTGATCACCATAACATACAGGGAATAACTTTTGCAGATAACTCTCAAACTGAATTTAATTCTGAGTTACCTTAAAGCTGGTAAAATTTAGAAATAAATTCAGTTGAGAATGAGTTGAGTTTTTCTCACTTTAAAAACAATATTATTACATTAGAAATCAATGAATATTTTCAGTTGATGAAAGGTTTATGAACTTGCAATCCCAAAGCACAGAAAGTAGGGATAATAATGGCTTAAAAGTCAGTTCATTATTATTTTGGTTTATTCTAGCAAGATTGTTTAACTGATATATATATATATATATATATATATATATATATATATATATATATATAATTCTCAAAATGTGTGTGTGTGATATCGGATGTTGTTTATGCATTTTCACAGTTTTCATCTGATTTTGAGGAAATTTTTTTTGTTTGATAGATAATTCTTCAGTGCCAGTTTTGGTCCCAAATTGTTGGCGACAATAGCTCTCCACTACTTCCTGTTCATTATAACTCACAGCAACATTTTACTATTTACTATCTCTTCTTGGATATATATCTTTCATAAAAAGTTTAATAAAAATAAATAGTTTAAATTATTACAATAATATTTATTATTATACAGTTCCCTTTTCAGGGTCACTCCCCCATTCAAATTGTTAATCCCTCATTTGAGGATGTGCCTCAGTTACACCCAATTGTTGTTACTAATATAGATTTCCAGGTGGGCTGACTTTAAACTTAAACTGCTCCAATTGAACAGCAAAAATTTCCAGTAATGAAAGACCCGGTTAAAGAGGGCTTATACTGCTAGTACACACACACACACACACACATACATACATACATATATATATAGTGTGTATGTGTATATATATATATATATATATATATATATATATATATATATAGTGTGTATGTGTATATATATATATATATATATATATATATATATATATAGTGTGTATGTGTGTATATATATATATATATATATATATATATAGTGTATATATATATATATATAGTGTGTATGTGTGTATATATATATATATATATATATATATAGTGTGTATATATATATATATATATATATAGTGTGTATATATATATATATATATATATAGTGTGTATATATATATATATATATATATAGTGTGTATATATATATATATATATATATAGTGTGTATATATATATATATATATATATATATAGTGTGTATATATATATATATATATATATATATATATATAGTGTGTATATATATATATATATATATATATATATAGTGTGTATATATATATATATATATATATATATATATATAGTGTGTATATATATATATATATATATATATATATATAGTGTGTATATATATATATATATATATATATATATAGTGTGTATATATATATATATATATATATATATATAGTGTGTATATATATATATATATATATATATATATATAGTGTGTATATATATAGTGTGTATATATATATATATATAGTGTGTATATATATATATATATATATATATATATATATAGTGTGTATATATATATATATATATATATATATATATACTGCTAGTGTGTGTGTATATATATATTTTTTTTTGTCATCCACAGACACTGTTTCGCTGTTTCACAGCTCATCAGTGTGACTAGACGTCCGGTTGCCTCTAGCTAGAATCAAAACCCGACTGAATTTGCGTCAGTCGGAAGTTCTCCCACTAAGCCATCGGCGCATGCCAGGGATGAAGGTGAATTTTAGCGTGTTTATTTTTTGATTTAGATAGACACACAATGACTGACAGTGACTCAATTCTGCCGAAGAGTCGTGCAATATTAGCTTAAATAGTCACTGTTTACAAATTCACACCTCAAACCAGAGAGCTCAACCGAAATTAATTTTTCAGGAGCCAATATATATATATATACTGCTAGTGTGTATATATATATATATATATATATATATATATATATATATATATATATATATATATATAAGGAAAAGATCATCAGCCTAGAACAACCAATCAAAAACTTGCAAACTTTGCTTGGAGGAAAAAATAGCTATCATTACCTTCCCAGACCAAAATAAATTATTAAATAAAAGATCTGAGCTCATCTCAAAATGCAGACATGAAAACAAATTTTTAGTACGTTACAGAAAAAAAATAAATAAACAAGATGACAATAAAATAAGCAAAATAAATTAACCCAAACAAATTACCAAATCATACCTGTTAGAATAGATGAAATAGAATAAAAAACAAAATCAATGAACCCAAACAAATAAAGTAAATAATAAACAAATTAGCAAACCATTATGACCAAAAGAAAAAAAAATAGTTAGACTATAAAGATCAAACCAAAAATTGGACAAAAAATAGCTATAACTGTTATATAATGATAAAAAAAAAATACTATGTTACTTAAAAATCAAAAACTGAAAAGAGTAAATAAAAATATACAGTATAACAAATAATAAAAAACAAGTAAAATAATTTAATCTAAATTCATCCAAATAAATAAACTAACAACCGATCCCGATAAACTGTTTGAAAAAATAAATAAAGATAATCAATCCAAATAATTATATGAAGTAATAAACAAATTAAAAACTGTTCCAGTCAAAATAATAGTTAGAATAAACTACAACAATCAACCCCAAAATTGAATAAATAGCTTTATCTTCCCAAAACAAAACAAAACTATTAAATAAGCGATATAAACAAATTTTTACTATGTTAATAAAAACACTGATTAAAAATATATATATATATATAAGATAAAAAATAAAAATAAAAAATAAAAATAAATAAAAACAAGCAAAATAATTTAATCCAAATAAATAAATAAGCAAATAAACGACTTCCGGTAAAATAACTGCCAAAATAGACTACCCACAATGCACCACTGACACGTATATATAAATAGCCGAGAAAAATAACTGCATTCGTGGCCTGATGATTGCATCTAGGATGAAACACTGTCACCTCTCAGTGTTGACTTCTATGTTCACTTATATATATATATATATATAATATATATATATATATATATATATATATATATATATATATATCAAGAATAATATTGGGGAAAAATGGAAAGTGGAAGAAGTTTACTTGTGACGCATTTCATCCTTCAGGGCTTCATCAGACTAAATTTTTTATATATATATGGTGCAATGCATAAATTGTGTAAATTATGCAAAAATGAAAATAACACATCTCATTTTAATAGATATATTTACCAAAATTATACAAAAATACCGTGAAATAGTAAAGTGTAAATTTATTAAATAAAATTGCCATTGGCTCCAACCTTGGCTTTCAGACAACTCTGGATTCTCCTGCAACTCTTCTGGACGGTCTTTTTGTTTAATTTGGTGAATGCTGCCATAATGCTTGCTGTCAGTTCATCTTTGGTATTACAAGGAGTTTTGTTGGTCTCTTGCTAAACTGTGACCACATATAATAATCAAGGGGGTTGCAGTCTGGGGAGTTAGGTGGCCAGATGTAAGGAGTGATGTGATTGCAGAAATTGTCTGACAGCATGACTGGGTTCTACTGCTTGTGTGGCATGGTGCAGTGTTCTGTTTCCATACACAGGGTCTTCCAGCAGCCACCCTCTTGACCCAGGGTAGCACTACCTCCTAAAGTCACTTGATCTAGTCCTCCATGTTGACTTGGAGGCCCTCGCCAACAAATTCAGAAGTTCTTTTCTTATCAGCATGATCAGAGTGAGTTTTCAGAGCTACCATACCTTCATAATCACCATTAGACTCATCCAGTTCTTTCTAAATCCTCTGCACTATCCTCACATTGACACCCAGACACTGTGAAATATTGGAACTTCTGGCATGAATATAAAGCAGTACAGCATGCCATTTCTAAATTTCTGGCAGTGAATTGTGTCATGGTGCTCTTTTTCTTACAGAGAGTGCCCAGCTGATCTTGCTATATTTTGCAGACAACAAAATCAAAAACAAAAATCACGCATGTACGAAATTAAAATTATAAAATGGTGGCAATTTACCCATCACATCCTGTATACAGTGATAAATAAAATTAAATGTTCATTTATCTTGTCTCTACTATGAGTTTCACTAAGATTGCTTCCACTTTCAGGAGACTTGTTTGTAAAATTGAATGTATTTTCAGAAATCATTTTTCTTAAAAAAAATGTTTAACCATTTTCCTTATTAGAATTTGTTCTACTTAAAAGACCCAAAGTAAATCAGGTACAACAATTTAAGTATCTGTGAAGTATTTTAACAAAGACAGAAAGTGCAACACGAAATGTGAAAATGCATTGTGATAGTGAAAGATACCTTCCAAAAACTAAGCAAAGTATTAATAAACAAGAAAATTTCACTAGAAATGAAGAATGAAGAAAAGAATACTGAACTGTTATGCGATATCAGTCCATCTATATGGCAGTGAATGCTGGACAATCTCCTTGCAGATGAAGGAAAGACTTGAAGTAACAGAAATATTGTTCTACAGAAGGATGCTGAGAATACCATGGACTGAACATATGAGCAATGACAAAGTTTTAGAAAAAATGGAAGTAAAAAAGATGCTTATACTTAGAATCAGAAAGAGACAGTTGAAGTTTCTAGGTGCATAATGAGGAAAAAGAGCATGGAGAATTTGACACTCACAAGACATATTGTAGACAAGATTGGCAGAGAAAAACGGCGCATAATCTATGAACTTGTGTAAACAGATGGTAGAACAAGGTCTAGCAGAGATAGCAAAAAGACAAAATTTACTAAGAGCTACAAAAGACAGGAAATTGTGGAGAGCCATGATCACTAACATCCTGAAGGGACATAGCACACAGAAGAATATTGTGTGGCATAAACATTTGTGAAAGATTTCAGTTATATTTATATTGTAACATTTAAAAACAGTTTGTTATTGAAGTTGAGTAGCTAAGTCTAGTTTAAATGAAAGCAGGGGAGGCATAGTGGAGTAGTGGCTAGTGGCTCGGATTGAAGAATCAGAGAGCACTTTAAATTCCAGTCGAATCCATTACATTCACTTACATGCTAATACCCTTGGGAAAGGCACTAATCCTTTTCTTCTCTCCCAGCTATGGGTAAATAGTAGGACAGACTGGGTTCTATAACCTTGGATGGAACTGGTCTACCACAAAAAAATGGCAACCTACTGCCAGAAAAAATCTGCCTTGTCAGTCATGTACCGAAAGATACATGATCGCCTAAGCATGTATTATGCATGGCACATAACTGACTGATAGCACATACCCCGAATCCATCATAAAATTTCAGGATGTGGAATTAGTAAATACTAAACACTTCAAGTATCACAGTGCATGGATCAGCTATAACAAATTTAGTATAGGAGAAAAGGAAATTAAACATCAAGTAGGCTGTGCCAGAGATACTGTCACCCAACAGTGCAAATTTCTACAAAACCAAACCATCAACATGAAAACTCGAGTCATGTCCTTAAATAGTCAGATCAGGATTTTCATATGGATGTCATGCATTGTGCCAAACCAGTTTAGAAATATCTAAACTGTCAGCTGTATACAGCTGCTTTCTAAGATCAATGGCGGAAAAAGGTTTTGAGCAAATGAAGTCTGAGTCTTGGTAAATATCATTCTTCTTTGAACATTGTGAACTGCTGCTACAGATTCACAAACACAGAACTGTACCAAATAATAAAAGCCACATCACTTGAGGACTACCAACAGCAGCAACAATTAAAATGGATAGTACATGTAACTGAAAGAGAAAATAATGATATAATCAAGATGTTGACCTTCCACAAAATAAAAAGTTAGAAAGGAAACCTCCATCAATACTGGAAAGAGCAATAACAGCTACTGGACTTGAGTAACCTATTTTCTTGAAAAATTGTTTTGAGAGAAAGGTTTTATAAATTTTAACTGAAAGCAGTCCTGGCAATACAGTACAGTTAATGAAGACCAAATGTTTCCTTGTAGGGAAATGGCTAATATTACCATTAAGTAAGTGGATAAAAATAAATAAATGGATGAATTAATTTTTTTTATCTTAATATTTTTTGTATATTTTTTATCATTGAGTTAGAATATATTCAAATAAGTTTGTCATAAGTTAATGTCTTGTAAGGAAAATATGATTTCTGAAAATCAATTCAATTTTACAATCAAATCTCCTGAAGAGTGGATATAATGTCTGCAAAACTCGGAGTAGAGACAAGATAAGTGTAGATGTAATTTTATTTGTTATTATTAATTCTCTATCTCCTGATATTGAAAAACTGAAATTGCAAAGATGGCTTGCCTGAAAAATGTTATCTTCCAGAAATACCCTGATTGACCATTTTTTGGCAAAATACAATCTTTATTATTGTTACACACGCACATTATCTCCCCCACATATCCCTATAAACTGTGCCTCTTACTCTGTAATCCTCTATCTCAAGGAGCTATTGGACCTTGTACAGGGTGAACATCATTGTAACATATATATATATATATATATATGAAGAAATATAGTCTTAAAGTGTGCTATATTTATGGGATAAAGTGCTCAATATCATAGATAGAGCGTGTATAAATATAAAAGTGAACATATGTTCTATGTTCACTTTTATATTTATATATATATATATATATATATATATATATATATATATATATGTGTGTGTGTGTGTGATGCTCTGAAAGTAACACCTCATTTATTTACATGGAAACTGTAATAGATATACAGGGGTTAAATTGAATTAAACAATTTTAACACAAACACACTTATATACACGTAAACACACACACACACACACACACACACATATATATATATATATTAGTTTTATGCATTATTTGAGGGTCTTTATTCCCTTACCTACTCCTCTTTCTTCTCTGTCATTAGTAAAGTAGCCCAATGAAACAATTTTTAAGCATCAATACTTGATTTTTGTGTCTCTTTACTCTCAACATTAATAGATTTTTCAGTTGTTTTTTTTTCTTCTTTCTCATTTATCTTTTTCCTTTCCCTTTGCCATTGAATCTCATAGAAAGTGATTCTTTCAAAGAATTCATTGTAATGCTTGAAGACTTTCTTCTTGCATGATAATTCTTCTAATACACTTATTGGTTTCCATTAAGCAAGAAAATAAGCTGTTAGTCTTTATGACTTAAATTATCCATGCATCTTACACAAGTTACTGCCATGTCAAAGAATGATTTTATTGATTGCTCTTGCTTTCTTCATTAAAAGCAACAAAACCAGAGTTGAGCTGAAGTTCCATGAAATTTACCAGAACAATCAATGTTAAACATTAATAAAATAATTTTTTTTCAATGTTTTAAAATATGACTTTGTCTCAACATCTATACAACTCACTCTGTGTGAAAATATCAGATAATAAAAAGAGGTTCAAAATGTAATGCTTAATTTCATTATGTTTTTTTTAAAGAAGTATTGATGGTCTTCAGAATGTGGTGCAAACTATCTCCACATTTTTTTAGCTACCTTGTCATTCATGGATTATGCTTGATGTAATGAACAGAGGCTCAGAATTAGAAACCGTGAAAGCAGAGTTTGTCCTTTAGCCATGTTCATTACATTCACTTACACTCAAATACCCTTGGGAAAAGTATGAATTCATCTGCTCCCTCCAGCTATGGGTTAAACAGTAGGGCTTGTATCTGAAAAAAAGCCATTGTTATTCTCAAAAAGACTGTTAATTGTATATTCATTAACGAAAAAAGAAAATCTAACAATCCAAAATATGTTTTGTCTTTATATAATCCATAAAGGGTTTTATAACTGTAAAAAGCAAATCAATCAAACATTGTCATTTATGCTAGTAACAACAAATTACTCACAAGGCATAAGGCTGTCCAAACCTGTGAGGTAAAAACAATTTAAAAAAATTTTTTTTTCTTTTTTAAATCATTTCACAAGCAAGGCAATAATGCCACAAAGATGCAAGGGGCTACTGGGAATGAAAGAAAATCAGAAGAATTTAGGAGAAGGGATCTGAAAACAGAAAACAGGAAACAGGAGACAAACCTGTAATCCTTTTCAAAAGATGAGAAAGGAGGGGGAACTGAGCAAAGCCTATAAAAAAAAAAAACTTATCTTCAATAAGAGTAGATAGGCAAACCTATCTACTCTTATTGAAGAAATAAAAAGTGAAAAAAATTTTTTTTTAAATGGGAATAAATAAGATTAAATTAGAAAAAACAAAGAAAAGAATTAGCACAGTCCAGCAAGGTTCTATTTACCCTTTTGAAGAAAGCACTTTCTCCAGTTATTCTCAAAAGCCCATATCTGCTCAGTTTTATATATGATAAATTCTAAGTTTTCTTTAGATTCCTGTTGATTGATTAGATTTTAATACAGATAAATGTGAACTTGATTGTTAGGAAGATTGAATTATATTTAGATTTCTCTTGAAAATATATATGATCAATTACATTCAGAAAACACTTTAACACACTTCTCTGACTATTGATGATTGGGCTGGAAATTATATTAGCCATCAGTTGTTTTTAATTTTTTTATTTTTTTTTTATACATCACTGCTTCCATAATATTTTCAATGCCACTATGTTCTGTAAATAAACCTGATGCATAAATGGTTCTTTTAATCTACAAAGCATAAACACTTATAGTGAAAATGTACCTTTCTGCCATCAGTACTAAAACACTAATGACTATTTTTCAAAATCTCAACAGACAATGACTTCAACCATGTCCCTGGATATTTTACTTCCATTTGTCGTTATCATCTATCAGAAGCTGTAACTCTCACATTTTTTATGTTAACTCTGGTAGCATTTACATAACCACCCCAACTGATTTTTAATTGGATTTTTTTAATCTAACATTATTTCTTATTACTATAAACATTATTTTTATTAATATCACTGTTTAAAAAAAAATAAAAAACAGAACTGTCCACTAAAACATGTAGTCACTAAAAATAATGCCATAAGGTTGACATGGATCCTCATGCATATTTTAAAAAAATAAAAATTTATGAATGCTATATATATATATTTTTTTAAAATAAATAAAGGAATAAGTACATGACATGAGGTGGAACAGGAGAAAATCAAAATGTATTGGAAATGTATTGGTGGGGGATTAAATGACATATACATACATTCTTTTTATCCCACTTCAAATGAACTCAAAAGGAACTTTATAGTATGAATACAATGGGACATAATTTTCGATCTCTGGTTTAAAGGATTTTTTGGGTCTGGAAATGTTATCACTAATTTCTCTTGTTGACAAAGGTTGCAGATGTTACTGTGATTGTTGTAAGGTTGAAACCAAGGTAGTGGAATTGGCTGATTTCTTATTATATATATATATATATATAATAAGAAATACACACACACACACACACACACACACACACACACACACACACACACACACACACACACCATCACCAGACCTTGCAAGACTGTTCCCACCTGTTTTTATGAGAACTGTGACTTTTCTATTTTCTCTCTCTATACATCTTCTGGCTAGTTGTTTTCTGCTGCATTTGTTATCTATTGTTACTAATCAACCCTCATTTTTTCTTATATAAGTTGGGTTACTGTGTTATGCCAGAAGTTTTTTTTCCATCTTGCACATTTACAAATCTAACATTCACCCGTACATTGAATACTATTGCCATATCTGGTCAGGTGCTCCTGCTACTTATCTTGAGGTTCTTGACAAAATCCAAAGAAGGATCTGCAATGTAATCGATCCTGACTTGGCATCTCAACTTCAGTTTCTTTCTCATAGATGTGATGTGGCTTCCCTCTGTCTTTTCTACAAATATTTTCATGGCTAATGCTCTAATGAGCTTTTTTCCCTGGTGCCCAATCTATATGAGTTTAAGTGTGGTACTAGACTGGCATCTAGGTTCCACCCTTTTATTGTCGAATTAGTTAAATGTAACTGCCACTTCTACTCCAACAGTTTTTTTTTCTTACACTTCCTACCTTTGGAACTCTATTCCATTTCCTTTCTTCCCTGATAACTACAATTTTCAAAATTTAAATGCAACATCTATTGCCATCTTCTATATTCTTGAACCCCAGTTTTTATCCTTTCCTCAGTTCCCCTTACCCAGTCTATTCTCCTACTGTCACTCTCTGTAATTCCCTGTGTACCAGTGGCTTTCCTGCCTTGTTTTGGGTGAAATGATTAAAAATATATATATTAAGAGTGCGCAATTGCGTAAATGATAATGACTCTGAATGAGAAATTGGAGAGCCGAGTTCCAATTCCAGTCGAGTTTGTTACATTCACTTATGTGCAAATACCCTTGGGAAAGGTATGAATCTATCTCTTTTTCCTCCTCCCACTATGGGTGACAAGCAAGGGCCTATAACCTTGGTTGGCAACCAGCCTAGAGAATCAAAACTCTGAACTCAAACCTGAGAAGGGTCATTTGGAGATCTTGTGAGACACTGTGCACCAGTTCTATGTATGTGGTCCCTCCAAAGAGTATGGTTGGTTCTGCATAAGCCATCACCATGTGTGGGTAGTTTGGCTGTTCAGTTCATTATTTTTATATATATATATATATATATATATATGTGAATGTGAATGTGTGTGTGTATATATATATATATATATATATATATATATATATATATATAGTGTAACCCGGATATAAGAGAGTTGTCGGGACAGGATAAGAAGTCTATTATATCCGGGTTTCTCTTATATCCGGGTTTGGTCTATTTTGTTTTATTAACACAGGCTCTAATTTGGGACCAGATAAAATCTCTCTTATACCCGGGTTTCTCTTATATCCGGTTACACTGTATATATATATATATATATATATATAATAGTTGGGCATTCACATTCAAGGATGCCCATCTATTAGGGCAGCTAGCTAATCCCTATTGCAGACACTCACTCAGACAAATTTTTGTTTGTTCAACACCCACATAGCCAACCTGTGGTTTATACTGCATCTATGCTGAGCAGACCTTAGTTACAGTTTCCAGGAGAGAGCATGCTATCTAGCATGATCAACAATCTGAACAAGGCCAGCACACTCAAAACCTTGGCCATGATGACTGGTGACTTTGTGCTAGCACAGCTATCTACAGACCCAAGCGTTCTGTCTACCCAATTTCACTCACAAAGCTTGGGTCAACATGTGGTATGGTTTTCAGGCACTATATATATATATATATATATATATATAAGTTATGAAAAATTTGGTAATCCGTATAGGTCGTCCCAAGGAGGATGAAATCCTGAGAGCTCAATGTGTGTGTGTGTGTGTATATATATATATATATATATATATATATATATACACACACACACACACATATAAATATATATATATATATATATATATATATATATATATATATATATAGTCAGTAGGAAGGTTGGTTTCAAATTATCTCTGTAGGAAAGGCTCATAAAAATATTTCCTTCATAATCTAGAGATTACGCATTTTTATAAAGAAATACAATTATATCTAATGAGGATTTTAAGAAAGATTTTCATAAAAAAAATAATGGAATTTGCAGTTTTTTCTAAATTATTTTTTGTATGAACAACTGAAGAACAAGAATATTTACATATGAAGGTTTTTATAAAAACACTGAAATTTTTGCTGAAGATTACTTAAAACTCATGCAGTTGTATTAATTTGGCATAAAGTGACAGAAAATTTCCAATTTCTTAACTCTTCCAGTTTAGTACACAATTCTTAAATAAATTCTTCGAAATATAATATGTTAAAAATATCATGCATTAAATATAATACGTTTAAAAAAAAAAGAAAAGAATTTTATGCGCTTTTAGCACAAAACACATTTTTTTTTCTTTTTAGGATATATTCCTAAAAATATAATCCTCAAATACATATATTGAAAATTTTGTGTATAACCAGAAGGGAAATTGAGATTGTTTGGGTATTTAAAAAAAAAAAAAAAACAGAATTAGAAGAGGGAAAATGTGCTTTTGAAAGGAATAAATATTTTAGAATCAAAGACTGAAGATACATTTATAAGAATAACAAATTCAGTAGATTGATCTCACTTGGGATTAAAATCCACTGTTTTCACCTAAAACGTCTAACATTTGTTTTAATAGGGATAATTGAATGACAAAATGGAAAAAAAAACAGTTATGCATTTCATCCTTTAAAAGGATTTCTTCAGACTAAATAATGTTTTTATTAATGGAATCATATATATATATGCAAGGGAGGGAATGAAATACAACAAATGTTGGTTATTATTATTCTACATTGAAAAAATGTTGCAGATGCAGGAGGATTTTAAATTTCTGGTATCCAATGTGCCCAACCTAACCAAGCTTTGTTCTGCTTCCTAAGACTTTTGTTTTCATTATTATTGTTATTATTTTTCAATATCTTACACAACTTTTCACATTTGTCTCCCACACTGAACAAAAGAATGTCAATTTCAGAAATATGCCGGTCATTAGAATATAGAGAAATTGATTTTCTTCTATAACTAAGTCCTCAATATGTAAATTCTAGTAACCTTATTTTATTTGACATGACCCTTCATAGGCAATCATGGCCCTCCACAACAATAAAGGTTTCATTAGCATTACATTATTTCCTTCAAAATATGAATCCATGTCTTTTATTGACTCTTATTTGTTTCTAATGTAATCAATGATAATGCAGCATTTTAGATAGAACTCTCTACCTAGTGAGCAGATAAGGCAAAGTGAGTTAATGCCCTTGAAACATTAAGGAGAATTGAGATGAATTGGGGCCATTGACATTGTCAGTCTGGTCCTGGGAAGAGGTAGTATATATGTTGTGACTGGTGTCTCGACTCACACTATGGAGAATAAAGATATATACTGATGACCCACCAGATCTTGGATCAAAAGTAGTAAACTTACCGAGTGTAAACATTGTCTATCATAAGTACATCGTTGTATGTAATAAAAAATGGTAAAAAGTATTTTGGTACCCTTCTTTCCATTTCCTCTTTTTAGTACAGTATAACCCGGATATAAGAGAGTTATCGGGACCGGAGAAGAAGTCTCTTATATCCGGGTTAGGTCTATTATATATACATTAACACAGGCTTTAATTTTGGACCAGAGAAAATCTCTCTTATATCCAGGTCTCTTATATCCAAGTATCTCATATTTATTCTTGTTTGGATGCTCTTTGAGGCAGGGAACCATTATAAAATAACCGCCACCAACAAATTGTAAAAATGTAATTATTTCAAACTGAAAAATAATGTATACTGAAATGATACTTTTATGGTGCTAAAAAATTTGTCACACAAAAAAACTATTTTTTTAAAAGTGACATTTCTTTCTCTAAATAGTCAAGAGTATATTTCTTTTCTTTTTTTTTTCTTGGTTTGTTCAAACTGGTATAAAAAAATCTTTTTATGTTTTCAATTCAATATGCCCGTTTCCTTTCTTCATCTTGGTCTATATTTTGTGCCTGAAATGTGATTGGTTAATTCGATCCGCTACATCAGCTAAGCTCCTCCCACTCAGTGTCCACCTTAAAGTGGACCACTACTTATATTATACTAATTGCCGGTAATAAAAATCACTTTGTACAAACAATATGGCATGACACCTTTCATTTTAAATGCAACCACCTGTGTACGTGAAGACCCTTTTTTATTTTTTGCACAATTACATCTAGTTTTAAACAGAAAGATATTACTGTACAGGCAGATACACTTGCCTATGTTGTATTGGTCTTACCACAAGACATAATTTCAGAGGTGAGAGATATAATTATTTCACCACCCTCTGAAAAACCATTTGATAAACTCTGTGAGAGTTATAGCATATTCAACCGTGTTGACGCACAAGCACATCTCAGTTATTGAAGCAAGAAACACTAGGTGATAGTATCCCATCACAATTCCTTGGTTGCAAAAATTAGCAGAGGGTACAGTACACAAGAGTATTGTTGGAAACATTTTCCTACAAAGTATATCAGCTCAATATAAAGTAGCTATTTCTTCACTGGATACAACTATTCCAGTAGAAAATTTAGTGTCTATGACAGACCATATAGCAGATTTACTATCCACATAGCAGTCAGCAGTGTCCAGCATACAAATGCCAGAGCATAATGTCTTTATAGAACTAAAGGAAGAGAAGTGAAAACTGGAATCCTGCATGAACAAAATAGCACAAGACCTAGTCTTTTAAGTACAATTGAAGATGTAGTGGTTCCTGTGAACATTCCATTGGAATGAGAACAAAAACACAAAACGTTCTGAGGAAAGGCTATTTCTATGTTCCTCCATGTTATTTTAAGGAACAGGAAAAGCCTAAATTGATAGAAGAAAGCAGCATCAACTGTTGGTACACCTAGATCTGGCCGCCTGTTTTATATGACTGATATGGCTTCTAGAATATCCTTCTTTGTAGATAGCAGGGCACAGGTGTCTCTCCTTCCAGTAACAATAGTGGATAAGAGGCCCAAGCTTTGCAAATTTACATTATGAGCTGTAAACGATTCATTAATACATACATTTGGCAAAAAGTGTATGGAGCTTAATTTAGGGTTACATAGGACATATAGCCACATTTTTATAGTTGCTCATGTAAACAGCCCTATTTTTGGTACCAATTTTTTTTTACAAAAGTTTGGTCTCATTATTGACCTAAATGGCCAGTGCTTAAGAGACCTAGGAACACACCTTAAGACATATGGTTTGGTTAGGTCTGGCACCCCATTATGCCTCTCAGGGGCATATGCAAATCAAGATGATACATTCCTTAAACTTTTAAAGGAGTTTCCATCCATCACTATCCCTTCCTTTCATAAGGAAGTTTTTCCACACACATTTAAACAGAACATAGAAGTAAGTGGGTCACCTATTCATCATAAAGTCAGACATTTATCACCAGATAAATTAGAAGCAGCCAAAGATTTCAACAGATGATGAGGTTAAGTATTATTAATCCCTCAAAGAGTGAATGATCTTCACCTGTTCACCTTGTTAGCAAAAATTCCAACACATGGCCTGCATGTGGAGACTACAGAGCACTGAATGCTGTTTCAAAACCTGATAGATACCCAGAGCTAAATATACAGGATGTAACAGCAGTTGCTCAAAATAACAAATATTTTATGAAATTGGATTTAATCTGTGCATACCACCAAATACCAGTGTGGAGCCAAAACAATTTCTGAAAACAGCTATAGTTATGCTGTTCAGACTGTTTGAGTATGTATAAGTCCCATTTTGCTTGCAAAATGCAGCCCAAACATTCCAAAGATTTGCAGATCAAGTCTTACATGAGTTACTATTTGTCTGTGCATTCATAGCTGACATACTCACCACTAGCAAAAATAAGCAGAACCACATTGATCATGTTAGGCATATGTTTGAATGTTTGAAGCAATATGGAATAGTGATAAATCCAATCAAATGTGTTTTCAGTCAACTTAGTCATATTTTTAAACCTTATTTCCATTGATGGTATTTCTTCATCATTGGACAAAGTAGAAGCCATTAAAAATTTCCCAGCCCTCACTACAATGAGGCAATTTTGCCAATTCCTAGGGTTAGTAAATTTTTACTGTAGATTCCTCTCTCACTGTGCACAAATGCTATTACCATTAACTAACATCACATTATCAGAACATGTCATAACAGCATTCAACAAAGTAATGTTAGAACACACCGTCAAGTTATCTCACATCCAATCCAACCTTGAGTTGTGCCTGGTATTAGATGTTTCTTTGATCAGCATTGGAACTGCCTTGTAACAAGATTGTGACTCAGAATGGAAACCAATTTCCTCCTTCTCTAGGAAATTATCTGTAGCGAACCTAAGAGCCAACGAGTGGCATGCATAATATGTAAGCAGAATAGTGGACGCTTACACAAATTTAGCAACAGTTCCTGGAAAAATGAAATACTGGACGAACAAGGAAAGAATCAAAATGGCAGCGCCCATGTTTTATGACAGGTGGTCTCAGACGACTAACACAAAATCTTGTTGTCTAGTGATTCGTATGGTCGGGCCTCAGCTGTATAAAGCGAGTCGTTTTTTTGGGAGAGAGACAGATGTATCTTTGCTGGTGAGAAGTGAAGGTTAGACGTGTAACCCCATTTTGTCATTTCTACGTTGTTGGACTGTTAAGTCAGACTATCGTTTTAACTGTGATTTGGCTATGAATGTTGTGGTCGAGAGACGGAAGAAATCTATTGCAGACATTTGTTGCCACTTTAAGTTGACAGTTTTTTTGGGGTTTTTTTGCTACTACATTATCAGAGACAGAAACGTGTTATAGTACCTTTTGGTAGAGAATTGCTAGTTGCATTCTCAGTAATACGGTACTTTTGCCAAATCCTGGAGAGACAAAAATTTCATATTTTAACAGTTCATAAACCTTTATTAGGTACCTGGTAGTCATCTTCCAACAAGTACTTGCCATGAGAAATTTGTCAAGTGGACTATATACTGTAATTTACATCTGAAATTTGACATATCAAAGGAACAAGCAACAAATCTGCAGATATCTTATCACATGGAATTAATTCCTTTTTATTGGAACTTTTCATAGATTTTTTTAACTTTGTCCAGTGAACAACAAAAAGATGATTAATTGCAATGTCTTCTCAAGGACAATGACACTTTCTTAAAGCTTGTGACAATCACTAATCCCACTGATGAAAAAAGATCATTTGTGACACCAGCACTGGCAGAGTATGACCATGTGTACCAGCATCTGTAGAGATATTTTAATGCAGTGTACAGTTTATCACATCCTGGAGTGAATGCGTCTATATGCTTATTGACAGAATGATTTGCCTGGTGACGAATTAAAGCAGATGTGAGATTGATGTAATGGAATAACCTGTCACTCCCCCCCCATGAGTGACTACACTACAGGTAGTAACTACCTATAAGTATCTGTAAGTCAATGGAGTACAGAAACTAGCTGGAATCTGTTCCAGCTGTGCTGTCAAACTCTCTGCCTTTGGGCAGAGAGGAACCCAGACAAGGCTATGCTGAAGGGCAGTGTCTTGTCCAGGGAAGTAGACAGACCTGAACCCGTTTATGCGGGTTCTACGGGGAATTTTTGTCTGAGCTTACAGGCTCGAATCACCCATGTTAAACTCTGCCTTGTGCCACATCTACCCTCATGGGGGAGCTTGTAAATATTGACTAGCTGGAATCTGTTGACTATGACAGACTTACACAAGAACTACCAACCTTCCAATAGTAGCACTCACTACTGGATTGACTTGTAATGACCTTGTGCATAACTGTTACCTTTATTCTTATTGTACTGTTTTTTTTACAATAAACCTTATTTTATCCACCTTGTTTTTCAAGTATATATTCCTATAAGCACAGAATATAACAGAGATCATGGCCAAAGTTATGCTTGAAATGTGAGAAAGTCATTATTGGTCACCATATTCATGCTCCTCTAGGTACATTTCCAGGGCCCGTTGAGATTTAAACACATTCATATCAACATCACAGGACCATTTCCTAAATGCGAAGGTCAATCTTACCTGTTAACATGTATCAACAGATTCTCTTGGTGGTACGAAGCATTGCCAATGCCAGATATGATAGCATACACAAGAATCAAAACATTCCTCACAGGGTGGATAGCAAGATTCGGTGAGCTAGAAATTATTACAACACAGAGGTTGACAGTTTGAATCCAAACTCTTTTACAAATTCTCATGGCTGCTAGGAACCAGAAATATCCATACTACAGCCTACTATCCCCAAGCAAATGGGATGATAGAGAGATTACACCATAGTCTTAAAGCCTGTTTACAAGCAGAGTTGAACAAAATAAGTTGGTTAGAGAATCTTCCACTTATAATTTTGGGATTTTGCACCACAGTAAAGATGAACTGTTTAGCAGCAGAAGCTTTGTATGGAAACACATTGTGGTTATAGTCACAATATTTCTCTGACTCACGCAACAAAAGTTGGGGACTTATTTGTTGACAGACTTAATAACAAAATGTCTAAGATGTCATATTCGCCAACAAGACATAACAACAAGGTATATGTAACTAAACTTTTGAAGACATGTACTCATGTATTCATCCAGGATACAGTTTGGTCACACTCACTGCAACCTCCATATCCTGGACCCTTCAAGGTCATCAGCAAACAACAAATTTTTCACTATTATCATAAAGAATAAAAATCAAAATATTTCTTTAGACAATATAAAACCAGCCAAATTGGAAGACTCATACTTAGAAGTAGCACCCTCCAATATAGTCACAGTGGACATTACACAAGCAAATAAACACTCATTGTGCAAACAAACACATTCAGGGAGACACGTTAAGTGGCCTAAGCATTTACAAAACTTTGTTTCTCGGTAAATTGCATGTTTTTTATATTCTTCCATTTTCAGATACTCTGTATTTGAGAGGGTGTATTGTAGGGTTTTAGATAGATCTCTCCACCTAGTGAGCAGGTGAGGTGAGTTAATGCCCTTGAAACATTAAGGACAATTGAGATAAATTGGGGCCTTTGTCACAGTCATTCTGGTCCTGGGAAGAGGTTGTACATGTGTTGTGACTGGTGTCTCAAGTCACACCATGGGGAATGAAGATATATGTTGGTAATTGACAATCACAACTTGTCTTAGCTCAAAGGTAGTAAACTTACCTTAGTGTGAATCTTGTGTATTGTAAATACCATGTTTATGTCATGTTGTATTTTTGTTTAAAATTGTTGCATGTAATAAAAAATGGTAAAAATTATTTTGGCACCCTTTTCATTTTCCCTTTTTAGTACCTCATATTTCATCTTGTTTAGGCGCTGCTTGAGGCAGGGAACCATTATAAAATAAACCCCCCAAAATAACATGGATAGGATTTATTAAATATGTCAAACATTTCATTTATCTAAACCATTGCATTTATAGTGACATAGCAAATTCTAGCAGTAGCAGGGAAATGAAACAATTATATTTGCAGTTGAACATGGTATATAAGTAGGCAAGCTTCTACCATTTTCTTATCATGGTCCACTGACATCAATATTCTACATAAACAAACTAAATATTTCTGACATTAGGGAAACAGCATTAAGGAATAAGTACAGAATCTTATTTTTTATTTAAATTTATGTTAGCCAAGTTTGGGTAATCTTTGGTAGGTTATGCATGGAAAATCTGGAAGTAAGTGATTGAGAGTAGTGATGAAAAAAAAATAGATGTTTTATTGAACCTTTAATTATCTGGATGATCGTCTTTTTTGTTTCACTCATGTGTTCTTCAGCCTTCCTCAAGTATGTGTTTTATCAAATAGAAAAATGTTTTATTGAGCCTTTAATTATCTGGATGATCGTCTTTTTTGTTTCACTCATGTGTTCTTCAGCCTTCCTCAAGTATATGTTTTATCAAATAGAAAAATGTTTTATTGAGCCTTTAATTATCTGGATGATCGTCTTTTTTGTTTCACTCATGTGTTCTTCAGCCTTCCTCAAGTATATGTTTTATCAAATAGAAAAATGTTTTATTGAGCCTTTAATTATCTGGATGATCGTCTTTTTTGTTTCACTCATGTGTTCTTCAGCCTTCCTCAAGTACATGTTTTATCAAATAGAAAAATGTTTTATTGAGCCTTTAATTATCTGGATGATCGTCTTTTTTGTTTCACTCATGTGTTCTTCAGCCTTCCTCAAGTACATGTTTTATCAAATAGAAAAATGTTTTATTGAGCCTTTAATTATTTGGATGATCGTCTTTTTTGTTTCACTCATGTGTTCTTCAGCCTTCCTCAAGTACATGTTTTATCAAATAGAAAAATGTTTTATTGAGCCTTTAATTATCTGGATGATCGTCTTTTTTGTTTCACTCATGTGTTCTTCAGCCTTCCTCAAGTACATGTTTTATCAAATAGAAAAATGTTTTATTGAGCCTTTAATTATCTGGATGATCGTCTTTTTTGTTTCACTCATGTGTTCTTCAGCCTTCCTCAAGTACATGTTTTATCAAATAGAAAAATGTTTTATTGAGCCTTTAATTATCTGGATGATCGTCTTTTTTGTTTCACTCATGTGTTCTTCAGCCTTCCTCAAGTACATGTTTTATCAAATAGAAAAATGTTTTATTGAACCTTTAATTATCTGGATGATCGTCTTTTTTGTTTCACTCATGTATTCTTCAGCCTTCCTCAAGTATATGTTTTATCAAATAGAAAAATGTTTTATTGAGCCTTTAATTATCTGGATGATTTTCTTGTATTCTCACAACTTTGTCAGCCTTCCTGAAGTATACATTTTATCGCAACACCTAGGATTTTTCCATTTTCTTTATAGGTATGATATCAACAAAATGAGTATATTTTATATAATTATTCAAGTACTTCATTTCATGACATCAGATAATAGTAATGAAGGCTGAAGAATATATCAGCCAAAAATTTATATACTCAAATAATTCATCTCCAAATTTCAGGCAACAGTTAAGAAATATTTAATTTGTTGATGGATACATTCAAGTTTTCTTTGTATTTTTGTGACTTTCAAATCCTTTAACCCAACCCAACCCATTAACTTCAGCAGACATTTCTATCATTCACAGCTGAGCCATAGAATTACAATGATGGAAATTCCTGTTATCAGCAGTTAATGGGATAATTAAAAAGTCTAACTTAAATTACCTTCTTTGGATTCTCTCATCATAAAAACAGAAAAATCCAACATGATGCAAATTTCTTCCATTATAATGGATTTAAAAGAATAAAATAATTGATTCTTGGTGTGCAGATTGATGGGAAAATAAATAAACCCACATAAACAAAGAAACCTTTGATTGTTGGGAAGCAGCACTTGTAAAACCTTGAGGCAAGCATTGTGTCAGTCATCCTTGGAACGGTTGGAATCATCTCTAAAGTAGTGAAAGAATATAATGTAAATCTCCATAGCAACCCTGGTCTCTCAGTATTGCAAATATTAATTCTAATGACTACAGATTATATCTTGTGTAAGACAGCAGCCCTTTCTCTCTAAAAGGAATGGAGAATGTTTAAATAGGCTATTAAACTAACTGTAACTCAATTTCTTTCTGCTTGAAGTCTTTGAATTGTTGTGAAAATTATTTAATAAAAATGAGGCATCTTATTAAAACAGAAATGCTTATATAAGAACATTCTTAACCTTAATATGCCATTTTCTGGTTCTGTTAGGCTGGTATTATTTAGATAAGAAGAAATAAAAACAAGTAACAGTAAGGTTTTAAGTAAAAACTAATGAAATTAAAATGGAATATTTTTACCCTTAGTACTCCATTTTCTGGTTCTATTAGACTGGTATTATTTAGGTAAGAAGAAAAGATATTAAATAAAAACTAATAAAATATATCAGATGTAACAGCATAATTGTCCCTCCCACAAAATGTTTGATATCTAAAAAAAAAGCAAAAAAAAAGCTGAGTTTCTTCTTTCCAGGTTTTCAGATAAGACATTTAGCCATCTGGATACCATTTGTCATAAGGATCACTGAAAATTCAGTTATTCAGCTAGAAAAAGAACAGGTTAAAATCGTTTTGTGTCAGCCCCACTGTTTTTTCCTGAGCAATGGTGAGAGAAAAAAATCATTCAGGCCTTCAGTAATTGCACCAACATTCATATTCTGGCTTCCATCTTCAAAGTCTATTAAGAGAACAGTGAATAAGTTTAAAAAAGAGGGAATAGTAGAGAGAAAAACTGGATCAAGAGGTCACAACAAGAAGAGGGATCATTATCTCAACTTAGAGTTAAAGAGATCAATTAGAAAAGATCAAACTCAATCCATAAGACGCTTGGCATATGAGAGAGGAGTTTCAACTATGACAGTCCAAAGAGCAGTGGAAAAAGGCTTAAAAATGAAATTGTATGTAAAACTTGTGAGTCACCTTGTTACTCCAGGACAGAAAGAAGGTTAGAGTTGGTGAAGACCATCTTGAATAAGTTCTAAAGTGATCCTGGAATAAAATATATATATATATATATATATATATATATATATATATATACAGGGTGACACAAAAAAACGGGAACTTTTTAACAATCCGATAAAACCAAGAGTGATGGAAGAAAAATATTTAATTCATAGTAATTGAAACCTTAAAACATGCCATTTAAGAAACAATGATGGAATTTTCATTTTTTTTTAAATTATGTCCTGTAGATGGCGTCCTCCTGTACGAATTCATTCTTGAAATCTGCTGTTGAGATTCCTCATTGACTGCTGCAACATCTCAGCTGGGATACTGTGAATTTCATTCTCGTTACTAAAATGGCGAAATGTTTACTTGCTCAAGGTCACTGTCTCGCAGTGTTGCCACTTGCTCATGTCTGGAAATACGCATTTCAAAAATTGCCGTTTTTTTTTTTTTAGTCGTCACCCTGTATATATATATATATATATATATATATATTTGAACTTTATTTTAATCCTTCATGAGCTTCCAATCCTTAGCTGTGATAAATTAATGATGAACGTCATTTTCATTTATAACCGATTTCATTACAATTCTTCTGTTAAGCTTGGAGAGTAATTATGCATTCTTATTGCTCAAAGTAGAGTTCAATAGTGTTATAAAAACCTCAGAGAATTCCAGTAAGATATCTTTAATCATTTCTAAGATACAACAGTTCAAAGCTTAATCTAACAATTGGACAATTTTGCTGTGGGTACATCTGAGAAAAGCAGAATGTATTTTTTTTACTTTTTTCTAAATAGTTATTCTTTATTCAGAATGTGTTTAACTTTCTGATAATGAACATGACTGTTATTAAAACTATTGTATACATTTTTGGAGTGGAGAAACATACTCTGTCAGATTATTCAGATCAGTCTTCACAAGAAAATTTGTATTGACAAACCAATGTTTAATAATTTTTTTTTTTTAGGATATACATTATCTAACATAAATTTCTGCTTTTTTATTTTATTAGAAACATTTACAGTAACTTATTTGGTGGTGCAAGATTTTATTATGCAACTCGAGAGTTGTTCATTATACTGCAAATAAATTGTAAATATTGATATTTAATTTTAATTTCAGATTATAATAAAGATTAACATGGATCATAAGAAAGATTGACTAACATGATAAAACCCGACACACTGTATGGCTTCTTTTTTTTTATCAAAGATGATAATTTTTACCCAATTACAAGTCATGCATTAAGTTTATATATATGATTTTTTATTACTATAAATGTTATTTTTAGTGGGTATGCACATTTGATGTGATATGCCTGTTTTTTCTCTTCTTAGAAAGTGAAATTAATAACAACTGGTCTAGATTCCGAAGTCCTACATCATTCATAATTGTATAACACAGTTTTAATAAAAATTAAAAGAATACATTTTGTTTTTTCTTAAGAAAATGTTTTGTACCTTTTACTTAAAATCTTTGTTTCTCCTTGCAGTGTTATTAGTACAGTACTGTCTTCTCTGAATAACGATGGCTTTGATGTGAAAGCCTTGCGAGCGTTCAGAGTGCTGAGGCCTTTACGACTGGTGTCCAGAGCACCAAGTAAGTATTAGATATTCAATTGATATATATATATATAATATATATATATATATATATATATATATATATATATATATATATGTAAGTCATATTGATTGACTGATTGGACTGTTGGGAAACTTAACAATTGAAGTAACAGGTTTTCAGTTTCTACAGCCTGAGTAGGTAAAGTAATTATAGGTAAGAAATTTTCACAAGTGTTTACTGACCTATTCTCTTCTCTAATAACCATTGTTGTGTGTCAGTGATGAGAAAATTTATGATTTCTGGTGAGGAGACACATGGCAGGGGAAAAGTGAACTTATGATTTTTCCAAAAAATATTTCTAAATGAACATAATTTCAACCAAAATTTAAATATATTGAATTCCATTTCCCATGCTGTGATGCCACCTCACCCTTTACACATAAACGGACCTTTTTCTTCATTTTTGTGCCATGTTCCTTCAGGATGTGGAGGAGCATGGCTCTCCACAACTTCCTATCCATTGTAGCACTATGCAATATTTGTCCCATTACTATACATCCTGTTCATGTTTTGCTATTTATTTACACAAGTTCATTAGGTAGGTTACTCACTGTTTCCCTCTGTCCTTCTTGCTTTCTTTATGTCCTGTGCATGTCAAATTCTCCAAGCTCTCTTTCCTCATTATGTATGTCAGGAATTTCCACTGTCTTGTTCTGATCATAAACAAAGGTGATCTTCCTTAAAACATCCTTTTTGCTCACATTGTTCTATCCATGGTATTCTCAGTATCCTTCTGTAGAACCACATCTCTGTTGCTTCAAGTCTCCTCTTCATCTGCGAGGAAATTGCCCATTGTTCACTGCAATATGTGAAGATTTTTGATAAAATTTGAAGAAAAATCTGCAATGCTATTGGTCCTGACTTGGCATCTCAGTTTCAGCCATTTTATCACCACTGTAACATAGCTTCCCTGTGCCTTTATATAAAAAATATTTCTATGGTAATTGTTTTGATGAGCTTTCCTCTTTGGTACCTAGACTTTACAAATTTAAGCACAGTACTCTATTGGCAGCTAGGTCTCATCATTTTACAGTTGAAATGGCTTGATGTAACTGTAAGTTCTATACTAATAGTTTCTTCTCTCGCTTATGGAACTCTCTTCCAGACTCTTGCTTTCCAACTTTGACCTTCAAAATTTAAATACAACATCAATTGTTACCTTTTTTCTTAATTCCTGTTCTTTTATTGCTCTCGCTGCTTAAGTGTTCTTTTTCACTTAGTAACTCCTAGCGGTGTCAATGGAAAAAACATCCTTTTGACACACTGTTTTTTTTTCGGGTATGAAAGTCCAAGTTTGCCAAACTAACATTATAAATGAAAAAAAAATGAACTGGATTGCTATGTAATGTTTAATCTCCTATATGACAATGAATGTTGGATATTTTTACTACAAACAAGCAAAAGACTTGTGATAAATAAAATGTGTTTCATGATAGAAGGTTACTGTTAAAATGGTTATGATTAAAGGTGCATGATATGAATAAAAGAGGAGATCATATGAAGTGAAGATTATGAGGATAAGGAGGATAGATTATGATTGCTTCTTGACTTAAAGTGATTGAGATTTTAGTTTTCAGAGAAGTATCCACATGGGTGTCTGTTCCACAAAGTAGCAGTTTTTTTTTGGTGGGGGAATGTCTGAGTGGGACTTTCTTCTTACATTTGGAATACAGAGGAAATGAGGGTGATTCAACTCTTTGGACCCATTGTATGCTCTAGTTGAAAAGGTTTGCATAGGTGAAACTAAAGAATAGAGCTCATCTGAATATTTGCTATAAAAATAGCAGTAGAGTGGCAGTAGACTTACAATGTTGTATCTTATGAAACTGCTCTCTTTTAATTGTCTTAGAGAACACTTTTTGCCTTCAGTCAGCATGGCTGATGCTAACCTTCAGGAGAGTAACTCATTGTGCTTTCACAGGCTAATATTTTCCATTGACATGGAGGAGAAAGTTTATATTGAATCAATTACTAGGTTTGCTGCTAGGGAAGTTGGTTCACTCTGCCGTGCTAAACAATTTTTCTTACCAGAATCTGTCTTACCTATATATTAGTCTATCATTTGTCATTGCATTGAATAGTGATGCCACATCCGGTCTGGTGCTTCTGCTATATATTTAGAGATTCTTGATAAAATATAAAAAAGAATTTGCAATGTTATTATTCCTGACCTGATATCTCAGCTTCAGTCATTTTCACACCACTATAACATAGCTTCCCTGTGCTTTTTTTCTATAAATGTTTTCATGGTAATTGTTCTGATGAACTTTCCACAATGGTGCCTAGATTTTATGACTTTAAATGTAGAACAAGATTGGCAGCAAAGTTTCATCATTTTACAGTTGAAATAGCTAGATGTAAAAAGTTCTATGCTAACAGTTTCTTCTCTTGCACTTCTCATTATGGAACTTCCTTCCAGTTTCTTGCTTTCCAGTTAAGTTTGATCTTCAAAAATTTAAATGCAATGTCAATTGTTATCTTCTGTCTTCTTAATTCCTGTTCTTTTATTGTTCTCTCTTCTACATTGTGATTTTTCTCATATTTTCTCACACTCAGTAACCCCTTGCATCTTAGTCACTTTATTGCCTTGCTTAGGATGGAAGTATTTGAAATAATCTATGGAAAAGAAGCTACAGAGTGAAGAAGTCTTCCCCCACAAGACTACATAAACATTTTTAACTCTGTCAAGGCTAGAAAGTGAATATTGAACAGTTCCAGCCCAGATATGGTGGCAATACTCCATCTTTAGTTTAATCTGATTCTTGAAAAGATAAAACATACAAGGGAGTCAAGTATTTCTTTGAGAAATAGAATGAGCCACCATTTTTCCTGCATCTTTAGCAATCGATTGCAATGGGTCTGGCATGAAAATCTTCAAATAAACTTTCAAAACATGGAGCCTCATTGAGGGTGCAACTGTTCATTGTGATTGAAGAACACTCAGGTTCTGACTGGTGTTGATGAAATGATACTAGCTTAGTTTTTGAGGTATTCAAAGTTACAAGCTAGTTTTTTCCCCCCCATTGAGCTGTTAGAGATTGATCAGAGAAGAGATCAGCTGCAAGTTCGTCATTTTTTAAGTGTGTCCATTAGTTGTGCTATTATCTGCATAGATATTTATTAATGAACTGAAATGTTTGTAGGCAGATTTTTAATAGAAAGCAGAAAGAGGCTAGTACTGAGGAGAAAGCCTTGAGGGGATGCCTGTAGTGATCAATTATCTCCTTGTTGATAATAGACTTGCAGAGTTTGGTTATGACACTAAAAGAGGCTGATGGGGCAATATTGTGATGTGGAGGAATTCTCCCCAGCATTCTTGAAAAAAGTGAAAAAATGACAACAGATTTGGAAAACATTTCTCCTTCAGGCAACAGTTAAACAACTTTTCCAAGATTGGAGATAATTCAGGGCTAGGATTTTCAAATACAACATAGATTTTATCCAGTCCAGTAGCCTTTATAGAGTCAAGGTTTTTGATGAGTCTGAAAACTTCCCAAGCTGAGATAGTGATTTTCCAAGTGTAACTTAGATGTACCACAAGGCCAAAAGTAGGGGCCACCCAGTGAGGATCGAACTCACTACTCTGTCATAATTGTTTTAGTGAGACAAGCTTGCTAACCATTACACCGCCTCAAGGAGCCCATCCCAAGCTGAGATAGTGGGGTTACAGACTTTGTGCATTGTGAGAGGAGGGAAGTGACTTTGGTGTAATTATTTACAAAATGTACCTACATCTTGCTCAAAGTTTTCATAGTAGAACACCAATGGTAATGATAATGTATTAGCAAGTGGTGTAGAATGTTAACATTTTATGTCATTATTTTTTCTTTCAGTTACATGTGCTATCCGTATTAGTAGTTGCTGTTTTGGTAGACTTCAAGTAATGTGGTTTCTGTTATTTGGTACAGTTCTGTGTTTGTGATTCTCGAATGTCAGTCTAATGAGAAATGAACTCACTACAGTGGTAATTGTATGTGACATTAGTGATTCATCTTAGTTATCTGATGAGCTAATACTTACATAAATACTGTGCAGATATCACTGAGGGAGCAAAGATTCAAGACTGTAAGAGTCATTGAAAAAAGTTGGCTTTCTCTGAGATGATCAGTTCCTTCTCATCTGTATTATCTTGTTGACTTATCAATGCTGTCTACAGGAGAAGATCAGACAGACAAATGATAAGGATCAGAGTTTCAACAAGCAAAATCCTCTGCTGGAATAAGAACAGGAATGATAAAAATGTTGACCTTGAAAAAATAACACATGATTCTAAAAAGCCCTGAAGCAAAATCCTGAGGAGTTCTGCCAATAGAAACATATAACTCCTTTTTTTTTTTTTTTTTTACGTTATTGCCTTTAGCATAAATATTATCTCTATTAATTTCAGTTATAAAAATTAAAATAAAGCATTTCTTTTGTCCTGCATTTCTATATAGATATACAGTGTGCACTAATTGCAATATAAAGAAAAGCCAAGATATATTCAATAGACAAAAATCAATATATTTTTAAAAATTTTACATACATGTTCAACTTAGAAAAAATGGAAATAAATTATTCGACCCTTAGCTTAAGAAATGATTGCATGTCTGGATCAGGAGGTTCTCATTCATGTGGGTCATCACATCAACAATGGCAGCCTTGAACAAGTCCTATGGGGCTGCTGGTTGTTTTCACTTATCACAGTATCCCAAATGTAGTCATCCAGAAGGTTCAGATTGGGAGCGATAGAAAGCTACATGTTTGGTTGTAATATTATTGTGAAAATTCTCAGCCAGTTACTCTTGGCTCACATGAGTTTGAAACTGTACTTACATCACTGTGTACTGCTGATGACGTTCTTTTCCCCAATGCAGTTATCAGTGACATAAACACAGTTTCAAACTTGACATTTATAAATAAAAACAAAGTGCAGATAAATCTTTAAAAAGTCGGGAATTCATTTGGGACTGTATTTATATTATGAACATGACCCCTACACAACTTGTGTAAAATGATAAACAGTCAATATTTTTCGATTCCAACAAATGTTGTTGCTTGAAGAAGGTTTAATGAATGTTAATCTAAAAAAATTGTTAAAAAGAAATCCTTTCCATTTTTTTTTTTATAAGTGGACCAGTCCATTTAAGTAATGTAATAAAGATAATAATGTTGACCACCAGAGTTTAGAAAAAAAAAATTGAATGCAGATTTTCAAGGCAAGCAGTCTCTTCCCACTTGTAAACAACACAATATTTTTCTCTTCCATTTCTTTCTAATTTGGTCATGTGTGCTGCCAAGCTAAGGTTAGCAAATATCAAGGCAGGATGTTCTCATTAGGAAGATTGGTGCAACACAATCTTTCCATTCCCACATTTAGATCTCGTACTGTAAATAAATAACTATTGTTAGTAAAGGTTTTAAGAAATTATTAACATGCATAGTGACAGAGATATTTGCAAATTTTTCTAGTGCCAATGTTCAAGTCTTGGTATAAACTAAGATTTCAAATGCTGATTTTCAAAGCAAACAGTCCCTACCCATTTAGTAAATCTAATGCCCTGTATGTTTTACTCCAAAGGTAGAATATACGGTTGTTAGCAAGAAGAAGCAAACCAAGATGCAAAGTACAAATTTAAGATGTCAGAATCAAGCTAGTACATATATTTATCTGGAAAGTGTTTTACCAGACAACGGAAAATATGACAGAGAAATTCAAAAACACATTGGTACAGGAAAAGATTCCTTTGAAAAACTAAACAAAATATTAAGAAACAAGAAAATTTCATTAGAAACAAATAAAGAATTCTGAATTGCTATGTAATATCAATGTTAGTGAATACTGGAAATTTTCTCACCAATGAAGAGATGAGGCAACATAGATGTGGTTCTACTAAAGGATGCTGAGAATAACATGAACAGAATAACATGAACAGAATATGTGAGCAATAAAGAAATTTTAAGAAAAATGGGGAAGAAAAAGGACACTTGTTCTTTGAATCAAAGAGACAGTTGAGATATCTGGTATGAGTAAAGAGAGCTTGGAGAATTTGACACCCCCAGCATATATTGAAGGCAAGAGGAAAATGAGGAAACATTGAATAACCTGATCTGTGTAAATGAATGGCAGAACAAAGACTGGGAGAGAAAGTAAAGAGACAAACATTGTTTAGAGCTACAAATGATAAGAAGTTGTGGAGAGCTATGATTGCCCATGTCCTGAAGGACATAACAGATAAAAAAAAAGCTGTACTAAGATCAACTTAGTAAACATGCAAAGAAAATGGAAAGACTTGGGCAACACACACTGTTGGATGGAGTTATCTACTGGACACACAATGAATTGAATACCTTTTTGTCTTTTCTTGTATTTCTCTTACATCCACATCCTTTTTCTTTTTCACAATGATGTTCATCCTGTACAAGGCCTAAGAGCTACTCAAGGTAGAGGGTTATGGATTAAGAAATAAGGGACACAGTTTATGCAGATATGTAGGAAAGATAGCAGTTAACCCTAGACTTAAACATATTAAGATTGTAGTGATCGGTGAAGCATCCTCTTGGGAGTCGATTCCACAGAGCAGCAGTTTGTGGGAAGAAGCTGCTTGAGTGGGACTTATATCTCACCAATAGAATAAAAAGGGAATAAGGATGGTTCCCTACAGTGCATGTGACATGGCAGGTATCAGAGGTCCGAATTAGTGGAACTAAGGAATGTAGTTCATCAGAACACTTTGTATGAAAATCATGATAGAGCAGTGAGAGACTTACGACTTTCCATCTGTGAGAAAGGGATTGCAGGGTGGAAAATAATTAGTCACCCACAAGGACATGGAGATGCTTTTGGACTCTGTTAAAACTGGAAAGTAAGGACTTAGCAGCTCTTGCCCATATATAGCAGCAATACTCCATTTTAGGCCCGATCTGTCTTTAGTAAAAGTCGAGGATAGCAGGGAGAGTCAGGTACTTACTATAGCGGTACAGTGAACTGACCATCTTTCCAGTATCTTTAGGGATGGAATGTATGTACAAGATCCTCTTGAGGTCAGGTTTTAGTTTGTCCCAATATGCACCCATGACACAGGGCATCTTGATAGATGAAAATTCAGGGTCTGCTTGATGATGATGGAAAATCACTCACTTGTGTGTTTTTTTTTGGGGGGGGGGTAGGTATTGAATGACTGAGCTTTTAAAATCTAGGATAGAAGAGAAATCATTTGCCAAGCTCTGCTCATGTGAGATTTGAATTAACTGACTAGATGAAATGTTACTGACAGGAGCAGTACAGGGAACCAACCATTTTTCAGCACCTTTAGTGATGAATCATATGTATGACATATTTGCTAATGTAATTTCTGGCTGACAGGAAATAAATCTTGATTCTTCACAGAAAACATCATCACAACTTATTTCCTTCTGAGAATATCATCCCAATATTCCACTATAATTCACCTCCATCCTTTTTATACATCCTCTATCTTGGAGCAAGGGTTTGCGAAAATGCTCTTGCAATTCATTATTACAGGACTGATTTCAGTTTGCTTCACAATTGTAGCTTTGTGCCTGACTAAGCTAAACTTAGTGAATAACTTCAAACACCACATTACAGAGTAATGGCTTGCAACTGTTATGTGTTCAATTCTCACTGATTGCTCAGTATTTATGACCTTGTACCAAACTAGAAGATGAGTTATATAAATATCATAACCAATATCACACTAACAATATCATCTTGTATCTTCTATGTATGTTTTTTTTTTTTAATTAATTTTATGTTTTTAGTAGCAACTGTATTGGAAGCAACCAAATTGACATATATAACTAAACATCACAAAGAGAAACATTTAAGTTGGGTAAAGAATACAAGAAAACTGATTTTTTTGATGATGAACATAGTGCTACAGACCACTTTGACAAAAATAAAAGTTTTAAAGACATTTTATTAATGGAATACCCCAGTATCTCTATTAAAGAGAAAACTTATGGTGCATCATTAAAAAAGAGATATATGTGAGAAAGAAAAAACTATTCATATAGTAATTCGTTGAGCCTAGAATAATCCTCAACAGAATGCAGAAAGCACTGGACATCCGTTTCGTCCTATCTGGGACTCATCAGCAGTGTGCATCCACTACCGAGAATCGAACCTGGACCGTTTCAATACAACACAAAAGTCATACCAACTGTACCATGGGCCTCGGTGATGAAGAAGACACAAACTAGACTCGATATAGCGCCACTTCTCACTCAGTTCCAGAGTGATACTCATCCAAGTATTCAGATAACCTCGTAACAGTGCCCCAAGAGCCACGACTGCTTTTTAACCCTTAGCCGCTCAATCGCAGAGCATTAGCTGGGTCTAGCAAGGATATACAAATGATTATTTTGGGGATTTAGACTAATCATGTAGTAATTCATCGAGCCTAGAATAATCCTCAACAGAATGCTGAAAGCACTGGACGGCCATTTCATCCTATCTGGGATTCATCAGCAGTGCATATCCACTACCGAGAATCGAACCCAGACTGTTTCAATACAATGCAAACGTCATACCAACTTTACCACGGGCCTCAGTGACAAAGAAGACACAAACTAGACACAATATAGCACCGCTACTCACTCAGTTCTGCAAAACTAAAATAAAAATCTATTCAAGGAAACATGATTCACCACAGGCAAGGCAATAATGATGCAAGGGTTTACTGGGCATGAAAGTGAATCAAAAGACTTTAATGAGGAGAAGTAAGGAGAAAGGACAATAAAAGAACAAGATTCAGGAAGATTGGCATTGCATTTAAATTTTTTAAATTGTAGGTGGCAGGGAAGCAATAAATCAGACGAGAGTTCCACAGATAAGAAGTGCAAGAAAAGAAACAAAATATAAAATTGCATCAAGCTAGATTTGAGTAAATAAATTATTTATACATTTAAAACTATAAAAAATCTATAAAAATTGTACAAAGAAAAATAACACTGATGCTATTGACACACTCAAACTTCTGTGATCATTCCTATTCTCTAAGTTGCATGGCCTTTTTTCTGCATCACTCTTCTTAAGATGCTTTATCATCCACCATACAGCATTAATGAAAATGTTTTCTAGTCTTCAAAGATTGTAAAATGTATTGAGAAAAGCATACTGCTTTCAATTTTGGGATAAAATTAACAAAAGTTGTTGATTTACCAAACGTTTTGGACACCATTTATTACCACTTCTTGATTTTCCTCATCATATGAGAGAACATATTTTCTTTATGGCTCTCCAAGGACAACAGGATTTATTTGTTGGTACCTATCTCTTCTTCAGTATGTTACACATTATATTTCATTGTACCAAGAGCATGTACTCTCCCCTGATTTAATGTTGCAATTTCCTCTGTCAATCTTTGTCAGTACATCTTGTGATAATATAAACCTAACAATTAAGAAAACTGGTATCTAAACCAAACAAAATAGCTGATACAATATGATTGAAAACAAAAAAACATACTATTTAAATTTATGCAATTTAAGACTGTCTCAGCTTTAAATGACCCATAATGAGTTGATAAGCAGTAAAACAAAACTAACCAACATCTTGTGACAGGAGAGAGAGTACAGAGAGAGCTGGATAAACGATTTTATTGCATTCTCTGTGCTGGTAACCTTTTGTCTACCACATTTATTCATTAAATCAGTAAGCTAATAATTGTAGGAAGTATTGGGTTGAAACAAAAGTCTATAGCATTTTTTAAGTGAATTTCACAGACAATATTTAGATATTTGGACATAAATTTATTCAACCAAATATATGCCATTTGATTCTATCTTTCATTATCTTTATGATAACTTCATGATTCTATCTTCCGAGAACTTGACATCTTTCTCGGTGGTGAACTTGACATCTTTCTCGGTGGTGAACTTGACATCTTTCTCGGTGGTGAACTGGTCTGTTCTTTTACAGACTTCAGACAACTGAAATTCTTCCCATTAAATGAATTTTGTCGGGATTGAAATAAGTGGAAATTTGAAGGTACAATATCAGGTAAGTACAGCAGCTGTAGTACAACTTCCCAGCCATGCTGTACCAGTTTCTACTGGCTCATCAATTGGTGCATTTTTATGCATATATGTTGTAAATTTCAGTGAAACAGAATACTATACTTAAATGCCACCTACTGAAGAATTCTATGAACTTTTGTTCCAACCCAATGAATAGCTGGTTTCTTTGCAAAGAATATAATGTTAGTAGCATGGTAAAAATCAGTAGGATAAACTTAAGTAAAAGTTATTGTAGTCAAAGATGACAGAAACCAATAACATATTGGTCAGGGTAAGGAAGAAGACACTTGCCTGAGGCAAAAGATAAAGAATTATTCCCCTTGGTCATTCAAAAATCATTATTTAATGCCTTCTTAATC
>OZ038492.1:27179703-27254703 GCA_964036315.1 Acanthosepion esculentum | reverse complement strand
AAACTTCATATCAATGTTTTTCTTTTTTTTTTCTTCTTTTTCAGGTTTACAAGTAGTTTTGAACTCAATTCTTCGAGCAATGGTGCCTTTGCTACACATAGCATTACTCGTTATATTTGTCATTATCATCTTTGCTATCATTGGCTTAGAGCTGTTCTCAGGGAAAATGCATGAGACTTGTTTCAGTCTTGACAGTGGTAAGTAAAGATCACAAGCTGTTTCTTTTTCTCTTCTCTCTTTCATAGGCTTACAGCTATATCACATTGAAACACCAGTTCTTGGATGATTACTAAAGTTAAGCAACTTTGAGCCTGGATGGATAACTGCTTGGGAATACCAGGTACTGTAAGCTTGGGTGCGCAGATAATTGCTCGGAAATGAAAATTGGAGAGTCGACTTCCAATTTCAGGAGTTTGTTATATTCACTTGCACACAAATACCTTTGTAAAATGTAGGAACCCAGCTAAGGGTTAATTAGTAGGATTTGTATCAACAGATAAATTATCTTCAAAAAATTCCTACAATCTAAAAAAAATAAATTTTTTGGCTTTAAATAACCTGCAAAAGGGTGATAAGCCATAAAAAACACTCAATCTAAAAATACATTTAAGTACAAACTAAGCTTTTGAGATGAGTCCATAATATCCACTGACTTTTCAGGATTATTTTCATCTTTATTGATGTTATTGATTTATTACAATGTTTCAACTGATTCATTTTAAAGTAAAGTATTGACTCAAAATTAACAGAATGAGACAGTCAAAAATATATTTTTTTTAAATCAACAACCAGCAAAGATGTTTTTAGGTTTTAATTTTCCTCAAATATTCTAAGTAAAAAAATTTCTTAAATCAACTTTTTGTTATCTATTTCAAATGAAACTTCAGAAAAAATATATTAAGTTTTTATGAAACCTGAAAAATCCAATAATTGATTTTGGTTTTTTAATGTTTTTGGTAGATTTATTCATTGTAGAAAATCTCGGAAACAAATATATTTTTTTTAAATCTATCTTTTTTTTTTTCTTTTTTTAAATTAAATCAATTTTTACTTTTAGGTAAAATAGCGTCATCGAAACCACATCCTTGTGGTACAGGCTTTGTTTGTTCAAATGGAACAGAGGAATGCAGAAAATATTGGATAGGTCCAAATGACGGGATTACTAACTTTGACAACTTTGGCTTGGCCATGCTCACAGTGTTCCAGTGTATCACGATGGAGGGATGGACTGGAGTTCTTTATAACGTAACTTACATTTTTTTTATCAATCAATTTTTAAAATTGCATTGATTTTATTTATTTACAATATTTAAATGAATGATCTTGATTTTCATTACAAATGTTTTTTGAGGTACATACAAGTATAACTGTATATACACACACCCACATATATATATGAAATGGATTAAGGCCAACAATTATTTTAATATATTTTATGTTTATATGTTATTTTTATAGATATAATTTAAGTAAATGCTCTGTTTTTAAATAAACAGTATTAATTACATTTGCTGGCCTGAATGCTTGAGAAGTTTTGTAGAAAATATGTGTTCCCCAACATTATTACAGGTTTGATTCCTGTTGGAGAATACATATTTTCTACAAAATTTCTCAAACATTCAGGCTGATAAATGTATTCAATACTGTTTAATTAAAAACAGAGCCTTTACTTAAATAAATTATATCTATAAAAATTACATATAAACTAGAAGAAAATATATGTAGTTTTAAGTATGATAAATGGTCTTCTTTTGCACAAATCTTCTTTTAATCCAACCAAAATATAATCAAAATATTCCCATTTACTGTCTATTTGATTTTGTTTCTATTAATCTATTTAAAAGATTTGTACAATAAAAGGAAAAAAAATTGTTCCTTCTCTATGTCCCCAAAGATGTTTGATAATCCAATCAAAATTTCTTTTTCAACTTGATGCTGGAAGCATGGATGATGATCTTTTTAGATTTATCGTGTATAGGGTTATTGATATGCATATATAACATGGCTTACATATAGTTAATGCAAATATTTCTTATTCCATGAGGTATGCAAGCTTTTATCATTAACTTTTGGCCAATGTGTTCATTTCTTTGTATCCTTTTCTTTCAACCTATTTTTCTTTCCTTTATTCTTTGTCTTTCCAACTTCAAATACACTTCTGAGAAAAGTGTCTAAAAATAATCAAATCCCTCATCATAAAAACAAAATAGCAACACTTAACAACATAAACTGCAAACATGGCCACTATGTATTGACCATATTCTGGAAATAAAAATATGTCTACTTTTCAGCAATTGACATACCATTTACACTAGTGCAACCCAAGTCCTTGAAAATGGTTAAGATTAGCTGAAAGCATTTAGAATTTTAAAAAAAAAAACGTTTGAGCAGTTTTTACACACACTAAAAAAAAAGACATTTTGTTCACACACAAGAAAAATGCAATAAAAAATTAACAAAAGTACTTTGTCAGTCATTTTAATTAAACATCTATATATATGAATGTATAAATGGTGTAAAGTTTATCAGTGCAAAAAGTGAAATTGCTAAGCAGAGTTCAAATTCCAATTGATTCTGTTTTATTTTGCTTGCACTAATGCTCCTTGAAAAGGCATAAAGCCACCTTCATTTAGCTATGGGTTAAACAACAGGACAGAGTAGGGCCGTTTGGAGACTTTGTGGTACACTGTGCACCATTTTTCTTTTATAAGTTCTTCCAAAAATCATTGCCACAATATCAAATCATCTGTGTAAGTAGTCTAGTGATCCAGTTCTAAACCTGAACCATTAGGCGCTCATATATCAAAATTTATGGGAGAATTCATCATATAATGGTTGGTGGCTTGTTTGTCCAAGTATGCCTGTCTGCTAAGATAGCTAGCCAATCCCTGTTGCTGATACTTGCTGAAGCACATTTGTATTTCTACAGTCTCCACAATAACCTCATTCAGTAACCCTCCACCTGAAGAGGCTCTTGGAGGCTATTATGTTAAGTTTCAGTTTCTGGAGGAAAAGTGCACAATCTTATGTGCTCAAACTCACAATGGCCTGCAACTTCAAGCTAGCACAACCATCAATGGCTCCCAAACATTTTTGTCTATCCACTTAAACTCACAAGGTTTGGGTCAACCAATGGTATGGTTTTCAAGTACTCCCCAACAGTGCCACATACAGAGTGCACTGCCCCAGGAAAATGCTAACTTTCTAACCATTCAGAGATATATAAGATTAATAAAAATAAAAGTTAGCTGATAGATTTTATATTCAGTGCCTCAGCTCTGGAGTTATGTAGATGAACTATTTTTTAATCATTCTGCCCACTCATCAGGATGTTTTAGCAGTTGATTGCAGATTTTCTCATTTTTGTTATTATGTTAAGTTAAATATTAATTTATGCACTAGTTATTGGTGTAAGGTTGATTTTTTTCTCTTTGTGTGTGTGTGTGTGTATGCACACATGTATATAGAATTTTGTGGTTATATATATATATATATACACACACACCACACTCTTAATGTTAGAAAACCCTACCCACTTAGCCTTGTACTGAACTAAGTTAATTAACTTTTGAGCTTCATCAATTTAGAAAACAGGATTTTGTATCTGAGCCTTCTCACTTGGAACACAATCTTCCAGATCTAATCTAAACTTTGTAAATATTTGAAAAATTCTGGAATATCATTTAACTTTTGCCGTATAAGATGAAATGTTAAATTCTCTTTGTGTATTTAAATACATATCATACTTTATTCCTTTTTTGCTTCCTCAATTCTTTAAATGTTTCTCATTTTATTTCTCTCTTTCAGATCAATGATGCTGTGGGTAATAGCTGGCCTTGGATCTATTTCATCAGCTTGATCATCATTGGGTCATTCTTTGTCCTCAACCTTGTACTTGGTGTCCTCAGTGGGTGAGTGTTTTGAGATCTTAATCAAGAAAATATGGAAGGAATCTTTAAAACATAAACTTAGCAATTTGAACTTAGCAAATTGAATAGTGGGAAATTTAGTTAAATAAAAAGAAAAAGAAAAGAAAACTTGTCTAATATTAACACAGTTAATAAATGAATGTATATAAAGGGTGTTCCAATAACTTGGACCGATTTTAAATGTGAATTAAGTTTAAGTGTTTAATGATTTTTTTTTCTTTTTCTTTCAGATTTAACAACTTAAGTCTTTGGCAATTTCAACCATGCAAAGATTAACAATCAAACAATGTGTTGAAGTTATTGAAGACTATTATGAAAATGGATGTTCAAACAGAAATGCATTTCACAATTTTTTGGTCAAAATAATCGACCAACCGAGAGGGCAATTGGAAACAATGTATCATTGTTGTGGAGAGGTTCAATTCCTGTGCACGATGACGAATAGAGGTGTCTTGATTTTCGTGCACTGCAGCAATGTTTTCAGCTGAATGGCGTAAATGAGCATGCATTGGTATTTTCACATCTGCCACCGACCCAGTTTGTTTGAATTTACAAACAATTTTTCCAATTGCACTCTTGAAACTTTAACACGCTTGATTGTTAATCTTTCCATGGTTGAAATTGCCAAAGACTTAGATTGTTAAATCTAAAGGAAAAAGAAAAAAAAATCATTAGATGCTTAAACTTAATTCACATTTAAAATCAGTCCAAGTTATTGGAACACCCTTTACTATTGTTTAAGTTGGAACAAAATGGAATCTGAGGATATTGCAACAAAACACCACGCATAGGGCATCAGTGTAGTCATTATATAATATACTTAGAATACGGAAAAATTGTTTGCAGGCTGGATAAGATTTGTATCACAATATTTGCTTGTATGTCAGTCAAAATGTGTTCCTGTCCTTGCTTTAAAAGTAGAGAACAGATGAATGCAACACTGTAAGAATTCTTTTCATCTAATATCCCTGACTGTTTAAGAGATTAAAGAATTACTATAGTTGATGGCTTATAAGACATTTCCCATTTATATTTAATATTACAGTTAGGTGCAATACAAGAACTGGTTTGGTTGTCCACAGCATCTGGGTAAACATTAAGTTATCAGATACTTTTTGAGACATTTTTGGTGAAAAAAGAAGAGTCTTCTTACATGCCATTGAATACAATGCTTTCATAGTGAACTATCGTCATTGTTACTATTAATGATATTCTTGACAAATTATTGCAGTGAAAACAGGCATATTAAAAATAATGTTACAGTGATACAAAGATAAAAGGAAAAAATAAACATAACTACCATAAAGCAGTAAATCAAAAAAAGAAAGAAAAAATATAAAAATGCTAACCAGTTATCAAATGTGGTTGAGCTCATAATGAGAAAGTTTTAGTTTTTAATGGAAACAAAAAGTTTTGGGGTGTGTGTATATATATATATATATATATATATATATATATAGGAGAAAATGATATATAAGTTTTATATATCAGAACAATATTATGAAAATTAAAGACAAAGTAGGAAAATCACCCTAGAATACCCAAACTTTGTTCTACCTAAACCCCACAAAGCAGACATTATGATGTGCCCCATTATCAGGTATTGATAGTGCTACCCAAAAACTCACAAAAGCTATAGCAAAAATTTTATCCCATCACATATTAAAAATTTGGACAACATGATAAAAAAAGTAAGAGAAATAAATATGACAACTAAATTCAAGTCTAGTTTAGATGTTAAATCCCTTAACATAAATGTTCCTGTTAACAAATTCTTTAAAATAAACATCTAGCACGGTTAAAAATAAACCTCTCCTTACCAATAGCTAAAATCATAAAGATTTGCCAACTAATCAGCAATCAAAGCTATTTCAGTTTTAACAATAATTTTTATAAATACAAAATTGGATTACCAATGGGTTTGCCTCTGAGTGGGGTTTAAGTGTGTATTTTCTTAGAATTTTCTTGAATTAGGTCTTTTCCAGAGTATTTTGCTTAAGCAATCAACATATTTCCAATATATTTATGAAGCTATGTTAATATATACCTGCAAAACTACATTACCTGATCTTGTAGATAAACAGAAACAAATAAATTTATATTTCCTAGATATCATGTTACACTGTACCAGCAATGACCTAAAACTAAGTGTCCATCACAAATCAACTAATAAAAATGATCTCATAAAAACAACAACAGTAAAATATGAAATAATTATCAGCACTCAGAATTTGTAGCATTCAGTATTTATATGTTGAGGAGAAATACATGGGAAATAATTTTAAATGCCTCCAATACCATAATTATTTCATAATCAACCTGAAACAAAAAGCTCATAAAACATTTCAAAATAAAAGAATGGACCATTCTAACAAACCAACAAATCAAAATATATTATTTTACCTACCGACTTTATTACAATTGAAATGAATTTATCTAAGCTTAGAATAAAATTCATTACAACTATTTTTAAAACAATAAAAGACTTAATATAAAACAAAATAATTAGAATAATAAGCTAAAACTTGAAGAAGGATTTTACTCTATCACCTGTGATAAGAAATTTAAATAAAAGATTATATGAACACAAAAGGGATCTTTTACAAAACAAAACCCTCCATGCATTAGCTGCTCACTGAAGTGCATCTGACCATAATCTTGATTTTAAAAATGCTACTTTAAGTAAGACAAAGCAATTTGCTAAAATGAAAGTGTATAGAAAGTGCTTTAATTACTAGATCATCCACAGTAAATTTGGGTTCAGTTTCTTAAAACAGTTCACCTTTCTTGGCAAATCTTCTATTATCACAACATGTGGTACTTAATAACAAAAGTGATCAAAAAAAGAAACTAAATGAAATTAGCTAAACTATGTATCCAAACATGTATTAAAAAAAATAATTTAAAAGTTTAAAATTTCAGTGTTAGTTCTCTTTTATACATGTGAATAATTACATCAACATAAACATCCCTTTAGTCTGATGAAATCCTAAAGATCAAAATGCATCACATGAAAAAATTTCCACTTTGTCATTAATTATTCTCATATATATATATATATATATATATATATATATATATATATATATATATATATATATATATCATAAAGAAACAATTTATCACAATTATAATTGAAATGAATGTATGGGAAAAAATTGTGCCCTGAAGATGACAATTTGAAATTGTTGAAAGTACTTGGCAAATGTCCTCCATCTGACAACAACTCTAATATAAGGATCTTATTATTCAAGGAATTGATAGTAAGTTAATGTCTCATTAAGTCCTGTTAGCAAAGTGATTTCGTCATTAATCACATTAACATTGCTATTTAATTATTAGTAAATTGTTTCTTTATGATATAAAATATAAGCTACACACACACACACACACACACACACACACACATATATATATATATATATATATGTGTGTGTGTGTGTGGAGGAGAATGGTAGACAGCTCAGCACATCGATACCCCAACAAATCCTTCCAGAGTTAAGGCAAAAGAAGAAGTGATCACATTCAGTTTGATGCAAATAATATATATAAAAATGGTTGCTGTCATTTCCTCAAGATGCTATCAAATTTTCTCTCTTCAGAAAAACTGCATTTTGATAGGGAAATAGAAAATAATAGTTTGTTCTTGACACCAGCAGCTGGTTTAAGATTTAGAAAAAGATGATATGTTAGTTATTGGAAACGTAACTGTTTCCTTTCCTTCATGCACACCACAGGAAATTGGTTCAATAAAAAAAATCTGAAATAGATTTTTAAAAAAATCATGAGGTGGGGAAATGATATTAAACTTTGTCAGAAGAAAAAGGTTTCAAAATAACTTTAGATTCTATGATTGTTGCAATAAGTGAAAAACTAACAATTTATCAGTCTTTACCAAAATTACTATGCCATGAAAGTAGATGCTTCAAGCTGTATTGCACTTATTTGAGTTTTTATAACTTATTGCTTTTAATTAATCATGGTTTCCTTACATTTTATGGTATAAAAGATATTTACTAACCTCAGCATTTTCTGACACAAGGCTACAAGAATGAGTATCGATTGAACTCATTACATGAGTGAATGGGCCAACAATCTTTTTTGTAATACCATTTCTCTTCAGGATGCAGGCAATTATGGCTCTCTACAGATCCTATTTCTTTATTATTGGCAAATTTCCATGCTTTCATGGGAAATAAATGGTTTCCTGTTGCTTTCTCTATGGTTTGAAATTCAAAGTTTTTCTCCTCTTAGACTGAGTGCCATCCAAGACTAGAGAGCTCAGTTACCCTGCTATTTAATCCACAACTAAGATGGGGAGAGAATAGATGTAATCATCCCTTTCCCAAGAGCATTAGTGTAAAAGTGAACACAGGAGGCTAAGCTGGAATTTGAACTTGGCTTACTAAACCAATATCTCTATCCATACGAGCATGACGACTGCTAGCCTGCTAGGCCTCATTCTATATGTGCCCAAGTTACTTGATAAATTTAGTCTTGCACAAGACTAATGTAAGAGAGCATTAATTGAAGATTGAACTCACTATACTAGTTTGTGAGATGTGCTTGCTACTTTGATCTGTTCATATTTACTCAGCATACAGTCACTGAAGTAGAACATTTTGTTTTAAACTCAATATTTAACTGCCTCATCATGAGGGTAGAATGGGACACATGCAGTGGGATGCACTCCATAATGACCGTTAATTGTTATGAGAGAAAACTGAAAAAATAATGAAATCAAGAAGCAGCTGACACCACTGCTTTTTAACCCCTCAACCTTCTTTCACTTAGTTCTTTCATATTTTCTGCTCCTGAGCAAAGAATTGGTGCTGGAGTGATACGTGAAAGTAGAGGTCTTCTCTGCTTACACTACTCTACTAATGTCACTTGTTCACAATTTATCCTGAATAGATAAAAGACAGAATGACAGATTTTTAAAAAAAATTATCTCAAGTAGAAGGAGGATAGTAAAAATTAGTGACTAGTGGGGATATTTTCTCTATTTTGTGTGTGTTAAATTGTCTGCTTTTATGAAATTGGGTGTGAAAAGTGTACATATGTAAATATGCAAAGAGGTGATGACCAATCCACTTCCCCAAAATCTGACTCACTAGCCAAACTAGAATTTATTTTAGATCAAGCTGTTTTCAGCAACCCTATATATATATATATATATATATATATATATATATATATATATTGCATGATATATTAACTTGTCAGTTGTCAATATACCACATAACACCCTTGACTGCTTAGCCTTGGAGCAGGTAGAATGGAGATCAACATGTTTTAGTGGACTCAGCAGTTTTCAATCTGCTTGTTTGAATCGTCTTCAGAAAGCAAGAGCAAGATCTAAAAGGTCAGCCAATCTAACAGTTATCTCATCCCCACAATCCCTCTTGCTCCATATGTGGCCTCCTTTGTAAATCACTAGCGGGTCTTAAGTGTCACTTAAGTTTATTGCACAAAATTTCATAACTGAAACAATTAAGCTGTCAGATCCTCATACGTCTAAACCGATGGGAGAGTCCATTATTATTATTGCATGATAATTTTGGCTTCCACTTTTGCTTTACCCTGACTGACACTGTGATATTAATGTTTTCATTTGCATGCACTAGTAGTATTAGTGGTAGTATTACCTTGAATTTTATTCCTATCAGATGAAGCATTGACAGTGATTAGGATAGGAAGCTTTCATAAATCCACAGTCCTTACCAGTATTGTCTATAACTATTTTTGGCAAGCATTTTGAGCTTTTTCCAACTTCTGAAATCTTACAATTATCTATTTCTGCTACTGGGTCCTTTCAAGATTGACAATGGATATAACAGCTTTTTATGATCTTTTTCTGATAGCTCTCAGTTGTGAATGTAGTTTTGTAAAGAGAGAATCAAACTTAATATGTGGTCAAGAAAATTATTCAGAATGATAGACAGGCTTCCTGAAGTAAATAGAAGCAAGTTTGAATCTTGCCCAGGATTTATCCTTTGTTCCTGATCTTTATTGTTTACTTCTTCTATGCTTTGTGTCTCTTCAGGACATTGGCAATCATCGCTTTCCACAATTTCCTGTCTTTTGTAGTTCTTAATAATTTTTTTGTTATTTCTCCTAAACTTTGTTTTATCATCCATTTACTCAAGCTTGCTAGGTAGGTTGTGCATTGTTTTCCTCTGTCTCTCTTGCCTTCAATCTGTTCTGTATCAGATTTTTCAAGCCCTCTTTCCTCATTATATACTCTGGAAACTTCAACTCTCTCTTCCTGATGTTAAGGGTCCTCTCTCTTCCTTGTTACGAGAGTTGTTTTTATTTCCATTTTCTCTAAAACTTTGTCATTGCTCACATGTTCGATCCATTGTATTCTCAGAATCCTTCTGTAGGGCCACATTTCTGTTGCTTTAAGTCTCTTCTTTATTTAATGGATGTAAAATAATGCTTAGTTGTGACTAAAATTAAGATGAATTAAATATCTGTCGACAATAATGACTGACAATGCATTCTCTCATAAGAATAAAAATTTATGATAATATTACTAGTAATACAACTAAGGCTTGTAAATAAAACCTCAAATATGACAGTGCCAGGTGTTCAGGGTAAAATAAGAAATACACTTATATGGTTAGATTTGACATTTTGTACTGTTGACTCATATCTCAACTGATAGAACAGCTGTTGTATGTGAACAGGTTTTGCAAGGTGAAAAGCTTGTCTTGACATGAGGTTTTTTTATTTATTTTATTTGTGCCGTTCACTAACAACAATAGAATGACATACGGAGTGCTCTCAGATTTGTAATAATTCTACTACACTCTCTATTTATTCATTTTTGAAAAACATCCCCCTGCACTTATGAATATTCATGGCAACTTTGTAGAAAAAAAATTAAATTCTAGGAAAATGATCATTTAAAATTGAAAAACTGATTTGATACAGATTCTAAAACTTCATTCAAGTTATAATTATTCCAATTCTAAAAATTAATTTGAATAATAATGAATCAAAATAATATTTGAATTGTTTAATGGCCATCTTTTCTCATTATTTTAAAGATATGGCTGAGAAATGAACATTTGGATTCTTTTATAAGCATGAAACATTGAAACTGTTCATGCCTTTTTGCAATTGGTTGATAACTATGTACAACACATGATGATCCATGAAGGAAAGAATAACAAATGAAGCCCATTAAAAACTTATTTTGTAATGTTATATATATATATATATATATATATATATATATATATATATATATATCCGAATGTAATGAGAATGAAAATAATGTATAAATTCTAATGTTCACAGCATTAATTCAAAAGAGGGCTCAATACCGATAGTAGAGCAATAATTATTTATTATATATTATAATTTTTATCATATAGACAAAAACATTTGTCTATACATTTGTTTTTGTCTATATGAAAAAATTATATATATATATATATATATATATATATATTATAAATTAATTGATTTAAAATATGTTTTTTTCGCAATCAATTAAATTATAATATTAATGGTCTGTAAATCTACATTGAGCACTATTATGTAAAAATAAAAATATCTATAAGAACACCAGATTTTATATCTTACTCTTCTTTCTTTTTATATATATATATATATTATAAGATAATGACATTAACATTTTTTATAAAAATCAAATTCATAGTAACTATAAGCAAGATGAATCTTCCCTTAGAGCCATTATAAATAAATATACAACTCCAATTGACAAAAACAAGAAAATTAAATTATCTACTATAAAAAAAATTTTAAATTGCTAACCTCATTATTAATAACAATAACACACGTGCAAGATACAAATTAGAAAGAATCAATATTATTTATGAATACACATGTCCCTTAAGGAACTGTATTCTTGATCCAACCAAATTCATAATTAATTATATTGGATATACTACAATATGCCTAACAAGAAGACTCACATTACATCTCTCTGACCATAGCTCAATCAGGTCTCATTTAAATACACATGGAGACCTACCAAACTCCATCCACAACATACTCATAGAAAATAAAAATATAAATAGCCTCATCCACATGTAAAAAGGCTAAAAGTGATGGAAACATTATTAATACAAAAAAAAGCCTCTTCATCTATGAACATGGCTACAATGTGCTGACCATGTTTGGAAAATAAAACATTCTTATAACTCTAGGTGCATACATGAAACAATCCATACATTCAGTTTTGATAATGGCTAAAAGTATAGCCGAATGCACTTAGGCATACAAAGATTTCAGGCAATTTCCACATAATTCATGTCCAGGAAAGAAGAAAATTATAAGAACACAAAAAAAATTAAATAAAAAAATTTATGTTCAGTAACTTGTCAGTTGTTTTTAATAAAAATTGTATAAAAGAGGGATTGCTGCTCAAATACACAATCTTTATTTATATATATATATATATATATATATATAATGTCTGATACTACAGAACTTATAGATAGTTTTAAACAGACAAAACCACATATTTTTCCCTTAAAAAGGTAATCTCATTGAAAGAATTGTTGGCGAATAATATGATGTCACAATAATTGTGGGAAATAGACATACTGGGAGGAGATGAGGAATTACAATTAAAATACAATTTAATATTAAAAAGGGGAGAAGAAAAAAAGGTGGAATGGCAAAAAAAAACAACAGATAAACAGTTCCAGTAAGTTTAAAAAGGAAAATATAGACTCACAAACCACCCAGTAGAAAAATAGAATGAATAAATTTCTCCTGTCGGCACAAAAATAGAGGATACAATTTAATATATACAGCTTCTAAGATGTGCAGATGCTTCACCGACCGTGCTTTGTCCAAAATAGAAAACCCCAAGTAACTGTATTTATATGCACACTCAAGTCAACACCTCCATGATAATCCTATCACAAAATCCTATGCACTCTGTGTAAGACGTGAATTGCGGATATTCATACCCTGTCTGGTGTTGCCCAGGCAGATGTTGTGCAACACACATTTCAAGGCACTGATTGGTCCACCCTATTTAGTCAGTGTTGCATTGACATGTAAATTTATAAACAACCAAATTATTTTGTAGATAGGGTAAACCATTCTTAGTAAATGAAGAAAAACAGGGACAGTGCCAAAAACATGTATCCTGATGGCAGAAAGCACAACTTAATGCTGACAGACACTATTAGTCAGAATCTGACTGATCCTCCCCAACCATGACAGTTTCAGATATACTGGACACAAACTGGGACCAAACATAGGTGGGGATTTAAAACTCTTAACTCTTCACTCAGTTGTATATTTAATAACATTTTCTGGGTAACCATTGTCCCTGAAAATAACATGAATGTTTCCCAATTCACAAACAAGCTTACAAGAACTTAACATTGCACGATGGGCCAAAGTAGAAATTAAATTTAACTTCTGGGATTTGAGAACAAAAGAATTGTGTATAGTTCAGTAAATGTAGCTTTAGCGATGAAAGAACCATCCTTCCGCTCAACAAGCACATACAAGAAGGACAAAGGCAAATCATATTCCTCTTCCATCGTAAACTGAAGAGACAGGTGGTAGGAATTGTTGAGGGTGAAAAGCCTTAACCTACTTCAATGGAATTGAAAACAGAAAGAAGTATCATCAACATAGCGATAATAAACATAGGGCATGTGGCATTTTTCAAAGAGAAGGTTTTCATAAAAACCTACAAAAATATTAGCTAAAATGGGACCCAAGAGATTGCTCATCAAAACCCTGTCAATCTGGGCATACATAATGTCATTAAAACTGAATTCCACCACCTCAGTAGCTAAATACATGAATTTCAAGAATAAACTCTCAGGAATACCCTTATAAAGGGCATCCGTACACATCTGTAAGGTATCCTGAAGAGGTTGATTTGTAAACAAACTGTCAAAGGATACCATATGTCAGTGGAATATAGTTCAGGGTCTCTAATTAGAGAAACAGGATGAATCTGAAACACAGAAGAATACAGATGTGAAATAGGCTGTAATAAAACAGCCAACCACATAGCCATTTCATGTTGAACAGAACCTACTATTGACAGCATAGATCTGTGATTAATGCCTTCCTTATAGACTTTAGGTAAACCATACATTTAAGGATGCTGAGATCCAGTGGGTCTAATACAATTACACACCATTTTGGTGCAAAGCCCACTTTTATATATAGAAAGCAGATGCTTTTGCACTTTATTCTCAATTCTACTGGTCTTGTCACACAAATTAACAGGACAATTTTACAAAATTTTGTCAGATCATTCAACATAATCTCCATTTTATTAATATAGTCCTGCCTCGCTGATATAACACCCCAGACTCTTTATCAGGTTTGGTAATATAGATATCATTTCTGATTTTTAAAAACTTAATCATCTGAAAGTGGACCCATTGCCAAACAAGAAAATCCTGATCATCAGGAAGAGAGGAATATTCACAAGATAAATCTGCCAACATGGTCTTGCACAAAGAGAGCCTTTCAGAAGAATTGGGAATATGTAGATTCAACTGAGAGAATAACATCTCAAATTCTGTAAACACTTGTTCATTAATAACATTAGTGTGGGGAATACAGAACTCCAACCCTCTGAACATTCCATCTCAGTAAGTTTGACATTAGAAAAATTGAACAAATGCTTGTTTAGGTTCCCATTTTCTATACCAAATCATTTAAAGAAAAGGTTATTAACATATTTTTGATTCTTAAGATTGACGCACTCCTCAAAACATAAATGAATAATTGAAAGGTAGCATGAAAACTGAAAGAAATCAAAAAATAAGTAATGCTGAATTTTGGCCAGCAAGGGACGATAAAGATCTAAACAAGCTAATGCTTAATAAAAGTCTGCTCAATAGACAAGCAATCTATGCTTGATAAAGCATGAGGCAACATTGTACAATAGACAGGATTTCAGAAAAAGTTTTTTGGCTTTAATCAAACGTAACTTACACCAAAAGCATGTAATGTGATTACAATTGTTAATAATTTCACTGTGTTATCATCCACAGAAATATTTAACAGAACTTATACATAGTTTTAAACAGACAAAACGGACAATATTTTTCCCTTCAACACTTCATAAGAAAAATCATTGGTGAATAGTATAATGTAGCAATAATCATGGAAAATATAACATACTGGAAGGAGACAAGGAACTACGATTAAGACACAATTCAATATTTAAAAAAAAAAGGGTGAATGACAAAAAATGCAGAATAAGCAGTTCCAGTAAGTTTATAAAGAAAAATATAGACTCACAAACCACCCAGTAGAGAAAGAGAACGAATAAATTTCTCCTTCCGTTGGCACAAAAATGGTCAATCCAGTTTAATATATACTGCTTCTAAGATGTGCAGATGCTTCACTGACTCTGCTTTGCTGTATTTATATGCACACTCTGGATTTTCCAAGAGGTGTTGACCTATTGCAGAATCTTGTGCTGTCTGTGTATGATGTGAATTGCAGGTATTTATAACCTGTCTGATGTTGCCAGGCACATGTGCAACATGTGTTTCAGGGTGCTGATTGTGCTGACAGAAGGAGAAATTTATTCATTCTATTTCTCTACTCGGCGGTTTGTGAGTGTATATTCTCCTTCTTAAACTTCCTGGAACTGTTTATTCTGATTTTTTTTTTGGCTATTCCCCCTTTTTTCTCCTCCTCCTTCTTATATATATATATATATATATATATATATAATGTCATCCACAGACAAACTGTTTCGCTGTTTCACAGCTCTTCAGTGTGGCTAGACGTCCGGTTGCCTCTAGCTAGGCTCGAAACCCGACTGAATTGGTATCAGTCAGAGATTCTACCACTAAGCCATCAGCACGGCAGAGATGAAGGTGAATTTTAGCATATTTATTTTTAGATAAACTCGCAGTGATCGACAGGACTCAATTTGCTTTTGCCAAAGAGTCTCGCTATATCAGCCGTAATAGTCACTGTTTACAAACCCACACTTCCTATATTCTTCTTATATAAGAAAGAGAAATCAAAACATCCAAGGGTTCCAGCAAACAGGAAAGTGTTGGAATTATCCAAAAACACTTACATAAACATATAAAAAAACAAAATCCTTCATAACAAATCTCACAGCAATCGAAAGTACTTGGTGGGAAAAAACTAAAATGAACTTTGGAAAGTTTCCTGATTATATAACACAACTTATTCAGAAATATGAAAGGCTTAATAAAAAATTGGCTAGACAGAACATGTCAGTAATATTCAACAAAACTTACGCTATAATAATTTTTTTTTAAAAATCATGTCTGGTTGCATTGCCTATTGTACAACTCCGCCATTTAGATATTGCATCTTGAATACCATTAATTAAAAATATAAAACTAAATTCTTACTTTGATCCTATTGGATGACTTATCACTTGACAAAACTCATTGCAGTTTGTGCACATAATAATCATAGAACTTTTTTTCTTGTCTGAGTCCATCCTTCAAATCTATAAATCAACCACCGTCCTTGCATGGAATATTGCTGTTGTATATGGTCTGGTGCCCCTGCTGTACATCTCGAGGTTCTCAACAAAATCCAGAGACGAATATGCAATGTGATAGGTCCTGATCTGGCATCTAGTCTACAGTCGCTTCCTCACAGAGAACCATTTAAACAAACCATGTCAATTGAATTTAACAAAATTTGTTTGGATGAATTCTTGCAACTTAATTGCTATTATATATATATATATATATATATATATATATATATATATCAACAGTATTTAGAAAAAGTATAACAAAACAGACCCCAATTTTAACATAGGGAATGCTACTTTGATTAAAAGAGAAAATAATCCACTGAGACAAAAATGTCTGGATAGTGCCTTGATCACTGGTTCAGTGATAATAAATTTGCATCTAGGCTCTTACAATATATCACCATTCTTGGTGGATTTTATATTGTCACAGTGTGGGATAGTCAAGGACAAAGGTGATGGAAAGAAAAAGAATACAGATGAAATTGGCTAGTTTAAGAAAAAAAAATCATTTCAAAAATATTTATTTAAAAAATTTTGAATTCTGCATTTCTCATTTCGTGCACATGTGTAGACATGGCAACGTCAACAAAGCCCAGTCTGATGAAATCCTAATGGATGAAACGCGTCACAAAAAAACCTTTCTAGTTTGTCATATTTTTTCTAAATGTGTGTGTGATGAATCAGGCAAAGTGTAAACAGTTTTATTTACTATGTTTCACCTTCATTAGATCAGCTTCATTGGGTGAGAAGAAGCCTATCTTACAAAGGTAAAACACATAGTCATTAAAACAGCTTTCCACTTTGTATGATTGATAAAATTTTTGTTCATATTCTATATTCTACTAATGCACACACACACACACACACACACACATATATATATATATATATATATATATATATATATATATATATATATATATGTGTGTGTGTGTGTGCATTAGTAGAATATAGAATATGAGCAAAAAAAAAAAATGCACAGGTCTGTTGCTTTGTAATGTACAAAACCAGTTCTGATATGTTTTTGTTCATATCTAAGAAATGAACATTTTATATTTTGCATACTTAACCCAAAAATTTGTCTGCATAAAATATAATTTATATGTTGCTAATTTTTTAAAATTGTAATGATGATCATAGACCTTTTAGATAAAATATTTAAAAATTGATACAATAATGTAAATATCTTCTTTGAAGTTTTAATGTTGGCTTTAATTGAAAGATTGTTGGAAAAAATAAAAATTACTTTTGCATAATTAAAACAGATTTTGGACAGTTTTTAGTGCCAATTTTTTTTCGTTCAAAATTAACTTCAATTATATCCTGAATGATGTCAGCAGAAAATTTTAAAAAAAAATTAAAATAATGTAGTCTTTACAGAAATATACTTCACAAAAATGAATTTATTTATTGATTTCCTAAATGGAATTTGAGAAAATACTTAAAAATATAGAGAAAAAACACTTATTTTCACATAGTATCTGTTAACTAAGTTCAAAGTTTAACCCTAAATTTTGTCAACATAAAATGATATAATTTATATGTTGCTAATTTTAAAATATTGTAATGATGATTATGGACCTTTTTAGATAAAATATTTAAAAATTGATACAATAATTTAAATATCTTCATTGAAGATATTTAAATTATTGTAAAAAATTTTATCTAATCTTGTAATGATAAAGTTGGTTCAATTTTTCTCGCTCAAATTTCTCACATTTTTAGAAATCTAAATTGAGTTAGTTTTCATTACGCATATAACAAATGCACATTTAAATTTAAGAACCACTCATAGGACAGCTGAAGTATGAATGACCAAAAATGATAATTTCTGTCCAAAGGCATTTTAATGCTAAAGTTTCACCCAGTATAAGACTTAAGAGGCACTCAAAGTAGAGGGTTATAGTCAAAAGGGCACATTAGAAGTATAGAGTTGAAGTAAACTTTAGAAGGAACTGAAAATCCAATCCTAAACAGAAAACAAAGGATAAACCTCTACTCCTGTTCAAAATACCAGGAAGGAGTGTGAACTGGATGATAAGTGATTAAATTCTTTGGAAGTGGCAAGGCATGTCTTAGCTATTAAGGTCTGAATTGATGGAACTAAAGAACATTTGAACATTTGTCATGGAAACAATGAGTAGTGACAGGTTTGCCACATAGCATCTGTAGGAAAGAGATTGCAAAATGGAGAATAAACCACAAGATCATGTAAACAATTTTGAATTCTGTCAAGGCTGGAAAGTGAGAATTTAGCAGCTTCAGCCCAGATATTGCAGCAACATGTTATTTTAGATTTAATCTAATCTTGTAAAGATAAAGTTGGTTCAATTTTTCTCACTCAAATTTATCACATTTTTAGAAATCTAAATAGTTTAATACTCTGAAAATCTACACACTAATACCTTTCTTCCATGGAGCTCAGGTTTTGGGATCAGTTCTGGAGATTTATCCTTCTGAATTCACTGCTTTTTGTGTTGAACATTGTTGCGTGCAACCCACTTTTCATCACCTGTTATAATATATTTAAGAAACAGGATGATTAAAATAGTTCTCAAAAACGGAAATTACTTCTGATTCAACCAAATATAAAGTGGCCCGTAATCATTCATGTTCAAGCTGTTCTTCCTTGCATTTTGAGCAATTAAAACTTGCCAGATAATTTTTAATTAGGAAACTACAAACTTCAGAACAATTATATTTTTACTTTTCCTATCCACCAAACAGAATACCACTGACCATTACAGAAAACTGTTTATATAAAATCATCTTCTAACTCTGTTTTATTTATAAATTTGAATCTTTATGCAATAGTTTGTTAATTTAACTGAAGTAAGCACTTCTCAATCAGTGGACAGTGCTTTGTAATGCAGAAATAAATGCATTAAAATTAAGATTGCTAAGATTAGTAAATAATGCCTACACAGACATAAAACTGTTATCTAATAATTGAATGTAACAAATTAGCTCAAAACGATTACAAAAATAGATGTGATTGGGTGGAAGAGATCATCAACTGGGAATTGTGCAAACTTATGAGATTCAAAACTTAGTATCTGGTATCCCTTCACGCCTATTTCCTTCTATATATTAGATATTAACATCATATGCACACATATTGTAAATTCTGTATATTTTGGGCTGCAATTATTTATTAAAAATAAGACATTTTATGTTTATTCAATTTAATGATCTTTTTTTCTTATGTATGACTATCTTTTCACAAATGTGATTGTTGAGTGTGGCTATTTTGGCCAAAAATCATGTTTTTTAGTCCCAAACTTTCAACTCACATTAGTCATCATTGTGCATGTGTGTTCAAGACAAAATTATTTTAAGTAAATTGTATCATTAATTTTTTGAAAGTGTGATTTAAAAAAAAATATAATTAACATGTCTGTTGTTTTTAACAGTACATATTAGAAAGTATACAATCTTAACAAGAAAGAAAATTTGTATTCTGCACCAATTCTTTCATTCCATTTATTGTTCTTTCTTTAATGTGAAACATTTACAATTACAGAGAATTTTCCAAAGAAAGAGAAAAAGCCAAAGCAAGAGGAGATTTTCAAAAATTAAGGGAAAAACAGCAAATTGAAGAAGACCTCAGAGGCTACTTAGACTGGATCACACAAGCCGGTAAGTTGGACAAAAGTGTTTGCTCTGATCCTGCTGTTTCTCCTCTTACACTGCTTTTCTAGACACAGAAATAAGACTGCAAGAAAACTGCAGGATCTTCTAGACAAGGTAGTAAAGTGAGAAAAAAGACTACCCATCAATTGTAAGAAGACAAAATGTATGGTTGTCAGGAAGAAAAAAAAGCTCAAGATATGAACTACAAATTGGAGAAGTTGAAACATTTGGGAAGTGTTTAACAGATGACATAAAAATGTGAAACCACAATCTGAAGGTACATTGTAATAGTGAAAGATGCCTTCCAAAAGTTAAGTACAGTATTAAGAAACAGGAAAGTTTCATTAGAAACAAAGCAAAGAGTGCTGAATTGTGATATAATATTAGGTCTCCTATATGGCAGTGATTGCTGGACAGATGAAGAGGAGACTTGAGGCAACAAAGATGTGGCTCTACAGAAGAATGATGAAAATATCATAAGCAACAAAGAAGTTTTTGGGAAAATAGGAATGAAAAGGATATTTATGTTTAGAATCAAAAAGAGAAAGTTGAAATGTTTAGGACACATAATGGGGAAAAAGGCTTGGAACATTTCATACTCACAGGACAGATTGAAGGCAAGAAGGAGAGAGTGAAACAGTGGGAACCTACCTAGCAAGCTTGTATAATTAGATGGCAAAAACAGTGATTGGGTGGTTAGTAAAAAGAAAAACATTGCTAAGAGCTATAAAGGATAGGAAGTTGTAGAGAGCCATGATTACCCACACCCTGAATGGACATGGCGCTGGTTTTCTGGAGTTCAATTTTGAGTGTCCTCCAAGACATTGCTTAATGAATAAAAAAAGTAAAGTTCATTTGGTTCCCTTGAATTCATGAGCATAATTTTCTTGTTCTTTATTCTCTTGCTTTACTTTCAAACAAACTCTAAGGTTTCTCTGAATTTATGAGACAAACTTATGTTACTCTTTACACTACGTACACTGTCCGGACTGTTGATCTCACCTTTATTGTCATATTCATAACATTTTGGATGTTGTATGCTCCGGCCTTCTTCACATGATATATGTTGGAATTTCGAACCGAACACTTTATTTCATCCAACAGGGTAGATGGATCTATTTCCATGTTCCATGTCTTTTCTGAATATTTTATTTTCAATTATTTCACTTTAGTAACTCAACTCTCAAAGTTTGTTTTTGTTTGTTCACCTCTGCTGTGGACAGGTATTGAACTCACAACTCTTTGGGTTAAGTCACTGGATTACTTCACCCAACACTTTTATCCACTGTGTCCTGTATCTTTGGGAACATCAGTGTATGCATTTTTGGGACTTATAAACCTAATGTCTTTTTTTTTTTTTACCAGAGCTCATATTACAATTTTTTTGTCATTGTTATTTTTCTCTAGCAATCTGTATTACTGGTCCATATTTTGTATTCATGTCATGCTTGGCCGGCTTAGATTTCTGTGGCCTAATACATGCACTGATTCCTTAAGTTGTCGTATTTTCCAGTTCTTTATGTTCTTTGTTTATTATTTCAACCTTGTCCCACAGGGGGCAGTCACAATAGTCCAAATAAGGTAAATAGTATAAGTAGTTACAATACCTCATCTCAGAAATATAGACAATTATGTTACTCTTGTTCTTGCAAAAAGAATGCATATATCATTTCATATTGGATAATGTCAAATGTTATCTCAACTTTCCAACTCACATTCATATTCCCAGTTCAGTATCTTGACATTTTCATCTGGTCAGTTAATTCAAATCTTACATGACTGGAGCTTGACAGCAGATCTCACCTCTGTCCTAGCTTTAACAGCTCAGTAGGGGAAAAACTGGCTGGTCACATTCAATGCCTCAAAAACCAAACTACTGACTTTCCATCATCACCAAGCGGATCCTATCGGGGTCAACAGAGTCAAAAAATATTTCAGTGTCCTTGTGGGTGACAAATTATTTTCCACCCTATAACCCCTTTCCCCACAGATGAAATATCACAAGTCTCTTACTGTATCTCTATTTCCATGGAAAGTGTTCAGACGAACTATATTCCTTAGTTCCACCAGATATAACCTTCATAGTTAAAACCCACCATTCCACACAAATAGTAGCAAGCCACTCTCATTCCCTTTGTTATTCCATTGATGAGATATTCCACATCATTAAAAAAAAAACATCAATATCTTAATTTGTTGAGACCCATTATCATGCATGTCCTAAAGAGAAATGGTACATGAGTTTTTCCAGAAATATCTGGAGCCTTCCATTTTTACAATCATCAAGGCATTAACCCTACTGTTTATAATACATGTCTCATTGAATGAGATAGACAAGGAACGTTTTTCTTTTCATTCAGTTTTTCTATTGTCCTTATAGCTTTATGATGACTGAGAAAGTATAGAAGCTCTCTGTCGTGATTATTGCCCCAAACAGACAGTTTCTACACACTCTTCCAAATCCAAATCCAGGGCCTTCTCACTTCTGTTGGAGGAACTTCTCCATGGTTGCCTTCAACCATTTCCTATCTCTGGCCATACTGGGCCATGTGGGATGGAGTTATCAGGTCAGATCATCGTACCATCTTGCGTTTGGCTACCCTCTAGTTCTTTTCCAATGCCTTGGTGTCAATTCTGTCATTCTAATAGTCCACCTATTGTTGCTGAGATGAGAGACGTAGCCAACCCATCTATATTTGCCATTCTTTTTTTTTCTAAATTTGACTGTATTTTACTTACTAAGATAATTTTTTTGGTACAAGGCTAGTATATGGCACACAGTGAGAATTGAATTCACAACTCTGTAGTAATGATATATGCAAAACTATATTCCCATAATGAGATTTTGACAAAAGCAAAAAGAATACATAAAGTCATTTCATATTTATAATGATAAATAGAATGACAAATTTAGAAAACTATTACTTTCGTCTGTTTTGCTAATCAGGCAGAATCATTAGATTTATAGCCTATCAGCCTTTCTTACTAAACTGGTGTTGAAACAATATGGGTACAAAAAATCTTAAAATAATTATATAAATACAAGCTGAGTTGAAATTTTAAAAAGTGATATAGTTAAAGTAAAAAAAAAAAAATACAGCATTCATATGATTAACATGAATAACCCCAATGTAGATTTGGTTGAAATAAAATCCATTTTTCTGGCATGTTGTTTGATCACGGAAACAGGTGAAAAAAAGAGTTTTCCAAATTTGTCTAATATAGTTACCATTCTGTTGGATTCTTAAATCATATTGGATAATGCCAAACTTTCCATCTCAAGTTCCTGTTCATTGTTCAACATCTTGACATTGTCATCTGGTCAGTTAATTCAAATTTTATATCAATATATTAATGTTTCATTCTCAGGTTTTTAAACATTGGCTAGGAAGTTGTGAATATAAGAATACATGATGACTCTACATTATCATCTGATATTCCCACCTTCTGACAGAAAATAACATTTAGTAATATCATAAAGTTCTGATGGGGTGATTTAGGTTTGTGGCAAGGATGCTTTGGCTCTCCCCTCCTCCCCAAATCATTCCTGACTCCAGAGTCCTTGTCGGATAAAGGCTCTGTTGGTGATAGTGCTGTTGTTTATGCAGCTAATATGTGTATGAAATTATGTAATAGAATTATACTTTCAGAATTATGATGTTAAGATGATAGTTGCCTTTCCTTCTTGACTAAAAATCATAAATTTGTTTCCAAATTCTAGGTTGGTATCTTTTTGTTTGTAAGATTTTAAATTTCATTATATTCTTTTAACTATTTACAGAGGATATAGACCCAGAAAATGAAGAGGGTGAAGAAGAAGGTGCCACCCCTAGACACAGTAAGTAAATTGTTTTTATGTCAAGAGGTACTCGGTTTTTTAATCCTTTCAATGTTTTTTTATAATAAATTCATGAGACCTTCATAAAGTACTGCTCTTTAGATCCAATGTGTTTTAAATACAATGTAAATATTTTAGGGATATAACAAATGTTTCCACTGGTATTATTATGTAACAATTGTAATTGAAATGATTGGGATGATTTACTATGTTAAATGTTATGTATTATTTATTATTATGTAACAATTGGGATGATTTACAGAAATTAACAACTGACAGTATTGACAAAGATTTTCTTGGGTTATTAAAAGATTAAGCCAGGAGACGGGGTGGAGTAATGGATACTAGCTCGGATTGAGGAATCTGAGAGCCGAGTTTGAATTTCAGTCAAAACCATTACATTCACTAAGGTGCTAATACCCGTGGAAAAGGCATTAATCCTCTTCTTCTCCTCCCAGCTATGGTTAAATAGCAGGGCAGACCAGGTTCTATTGCCTTGGCTGGCAACTGGTCCACCACAGAAAGAAATGGAAACCTACTGCATGAAAAAAAAAATCTGCCTCGTCAGTTATGCATCGAAAGATACATGATCACCTAAGCATGTATCACGTATGGCACATAGCTGACTGACTGAAGCCAATGTTTATCTGCTCTTCCTAAAAAAAACTTGTTTGATACCACAAATTATATATCATGAATCTCTGAATCAATCACTGTTATTTTAATTATTACTATCAATATAAGTATCTTCATGATATAGTGTAACTCAGAGGTTAGTTTTGAGTTCAAAATAACTAAATAATATCTCATTTTGTATAATTCATGAGAAACTATAAAAGAACAATTTTGTTTGAATGTGATAATTTGTTGTAGCATACCTATGGATGATAATTGGTATGTCCCCATTCACTCTACATAAATCAGCTAGCAATATCACAAAGCAGAATGTGGTCCAGAATCCACAAGGAAAAAGAATAGTATGGAAGCCAAATAGGCTTGGAGAAGAAATTTCCAATATAAAGTAATTGTAGCCGAATTGACATGGGCTTAACTGAGAGAAGTTGCCTAAAACTAAGTCTTCTAGTATGGTGTGGCTGCAGCAACCATGCTCCACAAGGAGTCTAAAGGAATAAACTAAATAATACAAATTATATTAAATCCATGATGCTTCCTAGTTTGCAAATTAGAAAATTATCTGAACATTTAAAAAAAAACAATAACAAAGATAAAAAAAATAGAAAAACTAAATCAAAATTAATAATTTTAGAACCTTTGTACAAAACTTCAGAAAAATCTCTTGAAACTTTTTTTTTTTTTTTGTAGATTTGTAGGAAATTATGTTGTCCAGGTTTTGTTATATTAAAAATCCAAATGTTTGAATTCCAAACAATAGTAAAATAAAAATAAATAAAACGGGGTTATTCCTGTTAAATAAATCATGCGCATTTACAAACATATGTACATGAATTCAAAAGAGTCAAAGAGGAATAAAAATACTCTTTTGTGTAGTTGCTCCACAGAACAACTTTAGTTTAGCACATGCTTTGATTGTCAGTGAAAATTTGTTGACTGTCTTATCTGTTGTTGAGATAATTCATTTGAAGTTGGCAACACATTTCTTTCAACATGCGCTGGGGGAGGGAAAAAAGCTATGTAGCCACATCTTGTGATTGGATGGCTTGGAGACAGTTGCTTTGCTACTGAAAGTCCATCTGTAGGTTTTTAGAAGAAATTTTCCCTGAAAGTTGGATTGAGAAAAATAAGGTTTTAGTTTACCCTGATTGATCAACTATTTCATGTGATTTAAATTTCTAACCAATAGACACTTTAAACAGTATGCATTCTATTGTGGAATCTTTTTGGGTATGTTTGTAAATATTGTCTGCAACTGGGTAGAAAATACAGTTTAGGTGTGTTTTAATATGGTATGTAAGTGGGTATATAATTGTGTTGGAAATAGGATTTATTTCTTATAGATTCCTCGGAAATAATGAATGGCTAAATCTTATTGTTATGAATTTAACAAGGAAGAAAATAACTTGTATAGATTTTAATTTCCTGGCAAATTTTCTCCCTTTCAGACAGGTATCATGCAACAGCCATACCATTTGGACTTTAAACTTTTTCACAGATAAAGCTCTTGAAACTTTTTCTCTTCTATTTTCTTTCCCAGATAAGCCAAGTGATACAGAATCATCTGAAAAAAATGAAGACCAAGAAAGCGGAGAAACGCAGTTAACTTGGTGGCAATTAAAAAGGTAAGAAGGACTGGACAGAAAAAGGCAGTGAACCTTTGGAAGGTTTACATTTTATATTATAGAATAATTGACCATAGTTAAATGTTATTAGCAGAAATGCCCAACAAACAGAATTGACAAAGTCTGCAATAAACAATAACAAGAGAAAGAAAAGAAAAGAACAGGGCAAAAATATTAAGAAAGCAAACAATATTTTTATTTTTTTTAAAGCATTTCATCTCAAGCAAGGCAGGAATGCCACTAGTACACAAGGGGCTACAGAGAGTGTAAGTAAGGGAAAAGACTGGGTATAGGTGGGGGGTTGAGGAAAGGATAAAAAGATGAACAGAGGAGGATAAAAAGAAGAATGGGGATCACGGCAACAGAAGATGTCGATTTACATTGCATTTAAATTTTTGAAGATTATAGTTATCAGGGAAGCAAATAAGAGGAAGGTAGTTTCATTGTCGGGCAGTGTGAGAGAAGAAGCTGTTGTATAGAAGAGGTGGTTACATTTAACTGTTTTGACAGTAAAAGGGTTAAACTGAGATGCCAACCTAGTAGCATGCTTAAATTTATACAGTCGGGGCACTAGTGAAAATAACTTGTCAGAGCAGATGTCATGAAAATATTTATAGAAAAGACAGAGGGAATCCACATTACATCAGTGAAAAAGTGACTGGAGTTGAGACCTCAAGTCAGGACTGATCACATTGCATATCCATCTTTGGATTTTGTTGAGAACCTCGAGATGAACAGCAGGGACACCAGACGATATGCAAGGCAAAGCAATGGTAATAAGGCAAAAGGGTTACAAACTAAGAATGATATAAACACACAAAAGGGGATACAAACAAGTGATCACAGTATTCTGGCTTCAAAACAATAAAGAACAGACCTGAGTTGGCTGAGACCGAGAAGTAACCCATTTTATTGGTTGGGAAAAAATATCTCAACCTGCATCTGTGTGTGTGTGTGTGTGTGTGTGTGTGTGTCTATAAATTTGGAGAGGGGGATGTTTTGCAGTCATTCATAACAATATTTGAACCAACATATATATTTACATAATGTTTATTAACATTAAATATTCATCTATTGTTATGAATTTTTTATTTGTATTTCTTTCATTTTATTTTGGTTGGTTTTTGTTCATTGGTTCTTAGTTAACAAGCCTGATTAAATAAAGATGAACAATAAAGAAGTGGAATTAAGAAAATAAAAGATAATAATTGACATTGTATCTAAATTTTTGAAGCTCAAAGTTGAATGGTAAACAGGAGGCTGGGAGAGAGTTCTATAAGTGAGAGAAGAAACTATTAGCATAGAACTTATGGTTACATTTTAGCCATTTCAACTGTAAAATGATGAGACCTAGCTGCCAATAGAGTACTGCACTTAAATTCATAAAGTGTAGGTACCATAGAGGAAAGTCACATCAGAACAATTACCATGAAAATATTTATGGAAAAGGTATGGGGAAGCTGCATTATGGCAGTGGGAAAGTGACTGGATCCAAGATGCCAGGTTAGGATCAATAACATTGGGGCATCTCATTCTCAGCATCCTCCTGTACATCTATGTTGCTTAATGTCTTCTCTTCATTTGTGAAGAAACTGTCCAACATCTACTGCCATATAGCAAGATTGATATCACGTAGCATTTCAGCACTCTTTTCTTTGTTTCTAACAAAATCTTATCAACACAACATTTAAATGAAATTTCATAACATTATCATTTTTCATGGCTCCAATACAAAATGTCATTAAATATTAATAACAAGTAGACAGCTTATGCGAGAATTTCGATAATTTATTAGTTATTTATTGAATTTATTTTCTGTTTTTAGTTCTGCTCAAAATAATTGCTGAACCGTAGTTTTTTTTTTAAATCTATTTTCAGCCGTAGATTACGAAAATGGAACCGTCGATGTCGGAGGTTATGTCGGCGTTTAGTAAAATCCCAAGTTTTCTATTGGGTAGTAATTGTTATGGTGTTCCTCAATACAGGTGTTTTAACATCAGAACATTATTTACAGCCTGCGTGGCTTGATACTTTCCAAGGTAAGACAACATTTTTTTCTTTATCTTTCCTTTTTATTATGAGACGCTATTCAAATTTTTTTTCTAAAATTGCAAATGAGCTTCTCTTAATTTTTATTATATTACTAGATGTTTATGTAACACATAATATCATTGGTAGGATTTATTAAATACATGATAATTTCCATTCACTATAATGATAACATAGGTGGCACAATAAATTCTAATTGTAGAGGGAAAATAAAACCATAAGAACAATTGTATTTTAAGACTTGAACCTGGTATAAGTAAAATTTTGTCATTTTTACATTACCTGCTGACTGCTACTCTATCTACCCTAATATGAGCTTCAGTCCTTTCCTTCACTGTTTTTTTTAATCATTTCACCCAAGAAGGGTGACAAAGCCACTAAGAAAAGGATTACTGTGCATTAGACAATTGAGTGACGGTAACTGAAAAAAACACTGCTGAGGAGAAATGATGTTGAAATGATTGGGATTCAAGATGATGTTAAATTTAAATTTGGTGATAAAGAAATATAAATTGATGACTAAGCACTGAATTTTGAAATTTGTATCTAAAACCTATTTAGGTTTTATTGTTATTTTTACTCAGACAAAAGCAGAAATAAATAATAAAAGACAAACATGTTTCACAAGCTCAGGATTCCTAGAGGGATATTTTTCATTTGTATGAGCCAAAAGTTAGTTTCTTCTGGCAAACACATGTCAGTACAGACACAAAAGTGTTCTCAAATTGTGTGTGGACATGTCTGTCAACACCAGTTACACCAGGTTTTCCCCATTAACAGCAAGACAGCTTGGCATGTTTAGATACAGGTCTCTCTGCAACTGGTCAAGATCCAGGTTATTGTAAGATGCCACATTCAAATAAAAGCAACAGGAAAACCAGCAGTCAGCAGTTGACAAGATGCAGTGCTTTGTGAAGTAGGTCCTGTGGGTCTTTTGTTCCTAAAATTGCTGTGGTTTCTGAGGCAGTGTTATTTTGGTGTCTCTTGTTTCTTTCCTCTCTCTGCCTATTACCCCTGAAGTTGTTTGGAGAGCAATCAGTTAGGTGTTTTCCCCAACCTCTACACACTCTTGCCATACTTTACAACATTTATTCATCTTATTGTCACAGTATGTTCTCATTGGAAGTGTGGGGTTAACTTCACTTACTTACTTTCCTGAAATTACTAAATGGGGACAGTCATTTAGAGGACGCTCTTACTTTTTCATCAACATGTAAGTCTCTCGCGGAAAAACACGTTTCCCATTGAGAAACATATGAACATACCACCCGCACAACACATGTACATACACACTTTCACATCACATCAGGATCACCAACTTGTTGCAGGCGATTAATAACATTGTGTTTCTTGGGAGAAACATGTATCTCCTGGAATACCCACAACAAAAATGGCGGACTTGGTATGTGAGTCTACGTGAATAAATGCAAAGAAACAACAAAGATTAATACATGTACAAACAAATGATAATGTATTAACAAGAAAGATATATACGTGACAATGATGTGTGTAACATAAGAATGTGAAAACCTTTTTGGTCCAAAGTATGTGAAGTGAGTGAATGTGCATATGTTTCTGCTAGAGACTTACATGTTGACATGTAAGTGGAAAATTAAGAAGAGGCTATGAAAAATTATCGCAGAGTATTTATAGTGCCGGATAGCATCCTCTATTAGCAGTTTCAGGAAAGTAAGTGGAGTTAACCCCACAGAAGCCATTCTTGCCCTTTCTAATTTCTTTCCACATTAATGTATTTAGAAAACCTTGCAGTATAAATTTAGACTCACTAATCTAGGATTCACTTGTTAGGTAATTTTGATGGTTTGAGATGCTGATTTGAATCTTGTGTTCATTTAGGTATAATAAAAACCTTTTCGGTAGGCACATGAGGGTAAAAAAATAATTGGTAATCTTGAACCTTCATTCTCTTCAAAAAAGCAGTATGTCAAAAGGACTTTTTTTTCCACTGATACATCTATTTTTTTAATCACCTTCACTCCTTGGCAATGTTTATTGTTTTAAAAGTGATGATTAGAATTGTAATAAACCTTAAACATCTGAAGGCGAATTTATACATTTTCTTTGTTCTTGGAAATTGATAACAAAAATATTAAACACTATTCATTCATTGTATTAGAACGGGTGGCAAAACATCAGCAAATTGCCAATCAATTTGAACTTTATAAAATGGTAGATAATAAGGATGTCCTTATAGTTGCTTCACCTATTTTAATAATTTAGTAAATGTTTATAATTTTATGAATAAAAAATTGTTTTCATATTGATTTCTTTATAAATTGGTAAATGAAAAATATTGCATTAGTTTTAATAAAATTGCATTAGTTTTTAGAATGTTGTAAATATAAAATTATTCTTGTAAATAAACAATCTAATAAATAGCGTTTATTATTTTTGTTATAAATTCTCAAGAACATAAAATGTATAAATTCACTTTCATTATATGTTTAGGTTTTATTACAAACTAAATCATCACTTTTTAAAACAATAAACATTGATAAGGAGTGAAGGTAGTTAAAATAATAGCAGCAAAAAAACTGTCTTTTTGACACACTATTTTTTTTACAGGCATGAAGGTCCAAATTTGCCAGACAGTTTGTATAAAAATTTAGTTTTATTGTCAAAATCTTTGTGTCTTTAGTAAAAAGAAAGACTGGAGAAAATTCTGATATAAAAATTATTTGTGTCCACTTTGTAGAAACAGATATTTTTGAAAACTTTTCTTCAAAACTTTTTACCAATCTATTCTTTGGCAATATTTATTCAGATTTTAATTTTGTTTTTACTTTCAAGGCTGAAGAATAGTTTAGCTGCAAGCATTTTGATGAAAATAAAAAAATAAAAAAATGATTAGAAGAACTGGTCAAAATTAATTTTTAGAATTTGTGTGATAATGAAAATTCTTCAGCTAAGAATCTCAAAACAGCTCAAAAGCCAATGGCCATTTTGTATGCCCTATTTCATAAAAGAATCTCATAATTACCATACTTGATTGTATATAAGATGTCTTCTCAAAAAATAACTCCCCAAATATCTACCAGGTTTCACATGTAAAGTTGAAGTTGTTTACACAAATGCAATGGATTACTATTATTGTAACAGGTCTAAATTCATAATACTGTAATATTAAATTAAAATGGGATGCCCTCTATACCATCAAATATAGTATTTCTTTTTTCTTGACAAATTGTAAATATCTAAGTTAAAATAATGTAATTCATTCCTTGTCTTATTTTATTTTTCATTTCAGAAGTGGCAAACCTGTTTTTTGTGGTTGTCTTTACCTGTGAAATGTTATTAAAAATGTACAGCTTAGGTTTTGAGGGTTATTTTGTCTCCCTGTTCAACCGATTTGACAGCTTTGTTGTGATCTGCAGCATTGTTGAAGTAATCTTAATCCATACAAATGTGATCAAACCTCTAGGAGTCAGCGTGCTCAGGTGTGCACGTCTGCTAAGAGTTTTCAAAGCAACACGGTATGTATTTCTACTTTCTGTGTTTCTTGGTTTTCCTTATAAATACCGTTTCTTCTGGCACTGAAAAATATATTGGCTTTAAAGAATAATTGGGTGTAATGTTCTTGGCAACAACATTCAGATTCAAAAACTCATGGTAGATTTCCAAAGTTTATTTTAGAAAAATTGAGCATCACCAATGCTAGGAAGTATAGTATATTCTATTGAAATATGAAAAAAGTTGTCTTTTAATAATGCTCTCTGGAAGGAACTGTTTAACAGACCTCTTCAAAAGGTAACAGACTGTCTCAGAGGATGGATGCTGAAATGTAATCAAAACATGACATGTTGTTTTTCAATGTCATGTTCCTTCAGGACATAGATGAACCTGGCTCCCTACAGATTCTTTTTCTTTATTATATGTGAATTACCATGTATTCTTAAAAAAAATATAGTGGAGTGGTTTTCTATTGCCTACTCTATAGTTTGGAATTCAATCTTTTCATTCTCTTTGACCAGTTGTCACCCAAGGCTAGAACACAGTCTGCCCTGGAGGGAGAAGAGAGGAATTCATACATTCCCCAAGTGTGAAAGTGAATGCAAGAGGCTAGCCCAAAATTTGAACTCAGCTCTTTGAATCCGCTTGCCATTCATTTATATTGCTCTGCAGATGTACACGTGTCAAGCACTTTAACAAAATCTGCAAAAATAATTTCCTTAATACAGTGGGAGTTTATTTTTCATTATTTTGATAAGGACTTCTTATTTTTAGTAATACATACACACAGAACTCTACTAATAATGCCTTTTTAGTGCTATTTCACTAGAGAGTTCTTTTGTTTAAGTTTTTCAAACATTTGAAAGTATTTTCCATAGAGAAAACTCATTTTATTTATTCTTCAATATTCTCTGATGCTAATTTTTTTCATTCTGTTTCAAAACATTATCACAAAATAATAACTGTCTGTTAATTCTGTGCATTTCTTTTCTTATCTTGAAGTTCAATTAATCTTTTTCCAGAGAGATTCAGAATCTGAATCATTTTATGTCTCTGTTTATTTTTGTAAAATTAAAATTTATTTCCATTAACAAATCATTTTCATGAATCAGAAATTTACCATAGTATTTTACTAGTTATGTCTTTCATCTTAATTTGCATTTCATTGTACCTTCTCAGAACATCAGTATAATGCCATCAATAAACAGTGTGGGTCAAAAATAAAGAACAATTTCCTGGTGAGACTTGATCTCATATCGCTTTGCCTGGGGAGGCTTGGTTTTCCAAACAAGATGCTTTCATAGTTGAACTACAAGAATTCTCTGGATGGCAGAAAAATATAAAATATTAATATATATTAATATGTAAAATATTAAGATGAAAGAAGCACTAGTTAAAACTTAGTAATGTTTAACAATATTTCATTTTGATGATAATAAATTTGTGTCATAAACTTTTTAAAGTTTTTAATATCTTTTAAAAAATAAGTAAAAATTTAAGCTAAGAAAGTAAAGGTCTGTCATTTTTATTTTGTTATTTATACAATGTTTTAACAACTTCTAATCTGGCATTTTTACTTCCTTTCTCAATAACATCTTGTATATTAATCAAGGTATTAATGTGTTACAATGCTACATGTAGATAATTTAATAATTTCTAAATGTAGATTTTGGCCAACACATGTTTGCTTACAACTATACATAATAATACCAATTGGCTGAAGAGGGATATATGCTATTGAATCAATCTGTGTAACATGTAGGCTTCAACATAGAAGGTGTATGCTTTGAAATTAGCAATTTATATTGGGGCATTTTCATTATTAGATTACAAAATGTCACTGCCATGATAACAAAGCATATGCTTATGAATGCCATAAAAGTCTTGCTGGTTATTCTTCATTCTGATAAGAAGTTAAAAGTAGTGAGACTAGATGAATTAAGTTCCGATAATGTCCCTGATTTTGACAGTCATTTTCTGCAATTTTATTACATTCACGTTCTATAGAAACAGTTATAACAATATATTCATTAGTGAAACTTACTCTATTATATAGCCTGAGCATAATCATACCAGAATATGTATGCTATAGGAGATTAACTTGTTAACTTGTGTAAAAACCTCAGAAATTAATTTAAATCTGAATTAGCTTAAAATTAGTAGAAATTTGCTCTAGAAAGATTTAAGTGTTTTTGTTTCTTGATACTTTGTTTCCAATTTCTCTGTAAAACTGTTTTTGTCTTTCAGATACTGGACATCTTTGAGAAATTTGGTAGCCTCTCTATTGAACAGTATGCGTTCTATTGCAAGTCTGCTGCTGCTCTTGTTTCTGTTTATTGTGATATTTGCCCTTTTGGGGATGCAACTTTTTGGTGGTAAATTTAATTTTGATGAGACGCAAGCGAAGCCTCGCAGCAACTTTGACACTTTCTGGCAATCACTACTCACTGTATTTCAGGTCAGTCAACCATTTTTATACTTATTTAATCCATTGTACTTCTTGCTTTTGAACTTAAATCATCTCCAGATTGTTTTTTCTTAAATAACTATCAATGATTCATGGAAATAATTTCTGTATGAACTTTTTTAACTGATGTTTGGTAAATTAATTACTTTCAATAACAGCAATAGTACATCCAATAAAGCCATTATGTAATAATGATCCTGAAGCCAGGTATGGTTTAGGAGTTTAAACATTATTAATGTAGTATCTCCTTGCAATATCTCAGGTCACCAGAATTTATTGGTTCTTTTAAGCTGAGAACTCATGTCTAAAATGGAAAAAGTCATGTTCTTAAATAGCTTTGTCAGATCTAGACTCTATTGGGCCTTAAAATCCACCCAGACCTTGTAGAACTTATACATACGAACCATCCCTAAAGATGTCGGAATAATGGTTGGTTCTCTGTACTGCTCTAGTAAATACCTGACTCTTCAGGCTATCCTCTACCTTTTACAAAATCCAAATCAGGCCTAAAATGAAGTCCTGCTGCCATATATGGGCAGGAGCTGCTCATTCTTCACTTTCCAGTCTTGGCAGTGTCCAAAAGGGAAAGTGCTCAGATGAACTACATTCTAACAGTTCTAGCCTTCACAGATGAGACCCACCTTGCCACACACATTGTAGCAAGCCACCCTCATTCTCTTCATATTCCATTTGTGAGATGCAAGTTCTGCTCAAGCAGCTTCCTGTGAACTGCTGCTCTATGGAACCAACTCCCAAGTGGGTGTTTTCCCAATCACTACAATTTTGGCATGTTCATGTCTAGGATTAATCATTATCTTTCCCATATATCTGCATAAACTGTGCCTCTTACTCTGTAACCCTCTACCATGAATGGCTCCCTGGCCTTGTAAAAACAAATGGATGTTGTGCATGGTATCCAACTTGTTCAGAAAGGTCTAAACTATCCACTATATACAGCCGTTTTCTCAGATCAATCATTATAAATCACTTCAAGTGAATGAATTCTTTTAGTCTTAAAGAAAACACTCCTTTATCAAATCCTATAGATTGGCACTACAGAATCACAAAGAGCTTTACCAAATAATAAAAACAACATCACTTGAAGACTTTCAACAGCATCAACAACTAAAATGAGTAGCAAATTAACTAGAAGAAAAAAATAATGATGCAATAAAAAAATGTTGACTTTCCTCAGTAGCTTAAATAAAAAGTTTAAACAAAACTTCTATCAATACCAAAAAATCAATAACAATGAATGTGGGAAGTCTATATTACTGAAAAATTGATTTAAGAGAAAAATTGTATCATTTCAACAGACAGTAATGCTCACTGTTTGGTCAGTGAATGCTAAATGTTTTCTGTATGGAAATGGCAAAGCTTACTATTATCACAATGTGAGAATACTAGATCCATGCAAATGTAAACTGTACCTGATCCTGGAGGTATATTTTTATATTTCTTCCTTTCCAGTGCAAGCAAATTGACTAGAATTTCTGTTAAATTTCTTAGATTAGGAATTATTATATAATGATTTATTAAAACAGGTATCCACTTCCAGGTTGTTATAGGCACATTATTTCAGCAATTGTACTCTTCCTTAGCCTTTTTGTATTTAGGAACATTATTGAAATTTCAAAGCAAACCCTTTATTCAATCCGCATGGGCAGATGTTCTCATTCAGATATCAATACCAGGAAAGATAACTAAAAAGATAAAAGTTCTCCACTGCCTTAACCGGTAATAAGGAGTGCCAGAGAAAAGCAATAATAACAACAAAGTTGCAATATGAGCTCTGGTAAAAACTGCGATGATAACAGCAAAAATTGCAATATGAGCACTGATAAAAATGGTTGCTGAAGACATTAGGTTTATAATACCCAGAAATTCATACACAGATGTCCTCAAGGACACATGGCACAGTGGATAAAGGCATTGGTTAGATCCAGTGACAGGACCCAAAGAGTGTGAGTTCAACCCGGTTAAGGCAGTGGAGAACTTTCAGAGGGAAAAATTAACAGGCGATAACTGATAACTGACATCCATTAAACATAGCACATGGAACTAGAACAGTCTACCCCAGTGAGCGAAATAAAGGGTTCAGTTTGACATTCCAACCACCTGAAGAAGGCCGGAGCGTATAACGGCTGAAATGTTGTAATAAATATGGCAACAAAGATGAGGACAATAGTCTGAATAATGTAAAAAAATAGTTATATTGAGATTTGTAAATTTCTACCCCAATATGCTGGCATGCTACTCTCTTATTCAATAATGATAATAATTCAATAATAATGATAATAATAATAATGCAGGGAAAGGTTTTAACAAAGAGAAAAAGTACCAGAAATAACAGAGCAATAGGACAGTAAAAAGTAGGGTCAGCTATTTCATTCCTTCATTTAACTGAATTCGGTATTACTTCATTTAACCAGTGATGGATTTCAGAAAGAACTCCATCTTCTAACTTGTATCTTCTATGGTTCACTAAGCTTGTTATATTCATCCACATTTTGCCAAAATCTTCCTCGGTTAATCTTTCCTTATCATATCTGATTTTTAATTCAAGCTGATTGTTAAAATGAAAGGATTCATCCAAAGATTGCTTTTACTCACACATTCCATACAAACATTCTAGTCATTGCTAGCAGCATGGAAAACATCTTTTGATTTCTGTCCATTGTGGTGATACATTGTCAAACACCAAGGCAACATTCAGTATAAGGTAACAACTCGCCACCATATGCTAATTCCTAAATCTGATTATAGAGTGTGCAAATATTAATTATGGTTGAATATGTACTCAACCATTTCATTTAAGTCATGACAAATATTGCACTCTTGCCAATTCCCTATATTGGCCTGAAGAAAAGTTGTTGACTGCCACTGCATTCAAAATCAAATACCAAATGAAGAAAAACACAGAACTGATGAGGAATTCAGCATCTGGTAACTCAAGTTGTTTACTGAGAAGATCCCAGGTATGCCTCTCTATGATGTTCCAATATAGTGCCAGCTCAGCATCTTCAGATTTCAATATAATCAGATTGCTAAAACACTTTCTTAGTGCTTGAACCTTTAAAGGTAAGGAAGAACTCAGTTCATAATTATCAGAATTCTTTTCATCCAGAAATCCTGAGTCTTTCAACCAGGAATTAGTTTCAAAGTGGAATTTTACCATTGATTTTTTTGTGTGTGTGTGTGTGGGGGGGGGAGGTAATTAAAAGTTATTGGCCCAACCAAATAGACTTTTCAAAATGAATTCTGCTGCTTGGTCAGATTTCGGAAAGTGGATCAGTGTGAAAACTTTTTAGTGCCTCATTATATATATATATATATATATATATATATATATATATATATATATATATATAAAGACATTTATGATATGTTTAATGTTCTTTTTATAGATACAAGTATTTAAGCAAATGCTCTGTTTTATAATAAACAGTATTAAATAACATTTACTGGCCTGAATGTTCGAGAAATTTTCATAGAAATTTTTGTTAATTTTGCTTAAATACTTGTATCTATAAAAAGAAAGTTAAACATATCATAAATGTCTTTAAATAAATTGTCAGACTTTGTCCAATTCAAAAATATATATATATATATATATATATATATATAAAGTTTGGCTTAGTCTGGCACAAGATCACAAGAGTAAAGAACTCAGTGAGCATCATACTCATTAAACAGTAGTAGTGATCTGCTAGACAAGATTACTATTAAGTATCTACTAATATTTACTTTGAAATTGATACTAGGTGACAAGCATAGAGCACTAAGTGAGAACTGAACTCAAGAAAACTAGTAATTCTTAAGAAGTAAGCTTCCAGGGATGAATTTTCAAATCTAATGGGAGGAATTTTTGCCAAGAGGGAATTTAATTTATATGTGTATGTCATTAATATCATACTGATCAAATTTCTGTTTATGGGTTGATTACTATAATACAAAAAGGCAACTATGTAATATTAATATTATAGCCAATGTTGTATATATTAATATTATAGTAATATTACAAGGATAATGTATTGAGATTTTTATTAATGCAGTACCATTAAAATGTATAAATTTTTAAAGTAAAACAAAATCCAGTCTAATTTGCAATTTAATCATAATGTAAAGTCAGCATTTACACTTACCTGATAATATTGATGTGATTTTTGTACTTTTTGTGTCTTACTTATCCAAGGGAGATAACTCCAGATCTAGTAACTACTAATTACAGAGTATATATTCTGATTTGAACAACTGAATATTAACTATTATTATTGTTGTTCGTTTTAACTAGTATTTACTTTCATCTTAAAATTTTAGTTGCTATGCTCAGATTATTAATCTTTACTCATTGCCATCAGTTAATGGCCCAGGTAAGGTTTTGATAAAATGGAACAAAAGATCAAGATGAATGTAAATACTAATCAAAATTATTGATAATAATAATAATAATAATAATAATACTTTATTGAATAAAAAAATAAAATAACACTGCCGCTACTAATATCACTAGTGTTAAAAACAAAAATAAATTAAGTACTAAGAGAGATCATGGAATTAAGGATGTATTTGAAAGGTTAAATTTGATTTTCTGCAAGATATTGGCTTCTTGTCATTTAGAACAGCTGGAGCATTCAACCAGGCTTTCATGTGCTGCCTACGACTAGCATAAATTGACAACCTGAGTAAAGTTGCAATAAAAAAAACAATTAAGATATTTATATGACAGTACATACAAGTCAAATCAAAATTATTAATGATAATAATTGATAATGCATCATGTAATAACAAAATTAAAGATAATACAACTGCATATTAATTCTGAAGCACATTTTGTTATCATATTTGTATTCTTTATTGCATTTTTATATACATATATATATACACATATATTTTTTAGATCCTGACTGGTGAGGATTGGAATGAAGTGATGTACAATGGTATCAAAGCATATGGGGGTGTTCGCAATGTTGGATTTCTTGTCTGCCTATATTTTGTTATACTATTCATTTGTGGTAATTGTATCCTTTTTTTGGCAAATTGAATTTTTGTCTGTTGTTTTTCATGATTATTGCATCTATTTACACTCATATCTACATATTGACCTAATGTTTTCGGACTATTGTCCTCATCTTTTTTTTTTTTACAAAAGCTTATACATTCTTTGATTTTTATCAGTTGGATATTACACTTTGTATTTAGAATTGGCTTAACTCTGTTTTTATTTTTTTTTAAATTGAATTGAATTCTAAATAAAATAGATTTCTGTAAGACATGGAATAATGAAAATATTTTATTACAAAAGTTAAGATAACAGCTAATTAGAATTTTTTAACACTATGCATCTTTGGATTTCTTTCCTTTATTATCTGTGAGTTGCCATGACTTCTTGAGAAAGATAGTGGAATAGTCACAATGTTGCAATCCTGTTGCTATCCTATCACTATTTCCATGGCAAGTGTTCAGATGATCTCCATTCTTTAGCTCCACCAGATCAGGTCTTTACAGTCTAGACATGATCTTCTACTTCCGCAAAGTTGAAACACCTTAATTTCTTCCATGTTCCAAAGCTAAGAAGAAAGTTCCACTCAGATTTTTTTTCCCAAAAAAATGCCACTTTGTGATACAAACTCCCACATGAGTGCTTTCCTGAATGCTACAATCTTACCTCCTGGGTATGACAATAAACTACATCTGGCAGCAAGGCCTCTGATCCATAGGTTATGAAGTGCATCGAACCTCCTCTTAAAACGTGATATACTATAGTATATTGTGGGGAAATGCAATAAATTCAATAAATAAAATAATAATAAAGAATTAAAAAAAAAAAAAAGAAAAAGAAATTTTCCTATTATTCTAGTAATAAAGGAAACAAAGGGTTTTTGGTCATCTGTGAAATTTTATGATGCCCCCCTCCCACACACACACTTTAGGAAAGGACTGAAACACTCTCTTTCTACTTTCCAACTTATAGTATTAGCAAATGTTTTACAGCTCCACCCATGAAGTAAATAAAAACTTTTACTGTGATCGTTCCAACTCATCGCTAAGATGACTTGAGCTCGACCATTATGACTATTCTTATCCTTACTTATCCTAACTTACTTCTGGATCTGAAAACAAAAACGAACATACCCAAAAGACATTGAGAACTTTGTTTCTCTACTGTTACTATAAAAAAAAAGGAGAAATAGTCCATAGTAGAAACCTCTGTTTTTTTATTACTTCTACATTAATTGTTTATATATGAACATGCACACCTATGATACACCAACACACGACATTAAATTCCATAATATCACTCACCTCAGATGGTGCCAGAATAGTCTTTTCATTCAGTGTCCTGCAAGAAAGGTTTAGTGTTTATTACAGATGTTTCTATTGGCCAGTACATAAAACAATGAAAGTTAAAATCTTACAACATATTTCCCTTTTTATTCTTTTTCCTTTTTTTCCACACAAAATATATATCGGCTAGTATTATCAGCATTATGAATGTTGTGGCTGAGATTAATTATATCACTTCTATGTTTACCTCTGCCCGCAACAAGTGTAAGCGTATCCTCGACGATGCCAAGTCACTATTTTCTGCTCGGATGAAGGAACGTATTGCATCCCGCAAATTTGGCTCCAAAGATTATTGGCGCCTCTGCAAAAGCATTCTGAACAATAACAAACCCTCCATTCCTCCCCTGTTCAATCAGTTTGAGGTCCTGACCACCTCTGCCGACAAGGCCGAATGCTTTGCTCGGAAATTTTCTTCCAATTCTATGCTAGATTCTTCCGGGCTACCCTTGCCCGATTTCCCTCCCAGAACTGAGGCCTTCCTGGACGGATTGCACATAACCCCGTCGTCGGTATTGGGCATTATTTCTAACTTAGATCACCACAAGGCTACTGGTGGTGACGGAATACCAGCCATTGTCCTGAAGAAATGCACACCTGAACTGGCGCCTGCCCTCTCTAAATTGTACAACTGCTGCCTCAAGGAGTCCTGTTTTCCTGACTGCTGGAAGTCCTCAACCATTGTTCCTGTCTTTAAGAACTCTGGTGACCCCTCCGACCCTTCCAATTACCGTCCTATCAGTATCCTACCCCTCTTCGGCAAAGTCTTCGAGGCCATTATCAACGCCAAAGTTATTAATCACCTGATATCCCACGATCTGCTCTCAGACAAGCAGTATGGATTCCGCTTTGCCCGATCTACTGCCGATGTGCTTACGGCCATCACTGAATTTGTCTACCAAGCTATCCATAATAACGGTGAAGCTCGTGCCGTGGCCCTTGACATCTCCAAAGCATTCGATAGAGTTTGGCATGCCGGCCTTCTTCGCAAGCTCCAGGGTTATGGTATCACAGGTCGATTGTTTGACCTAATACAATCATTTCTGTCAAACCGGGATTTGAAGATTGTTCTCAGTGGATTCATCTCCAGCTCCTATCCCACTAGCGCAGGTGTTCCTCAAGGCTCCATCCTAGGCCCTACTCTGTTCCTCATATTTATAAACGACCTTCCTGACACCATAGACTCCCAAGTCGGCATCTACGCTGACGACACCACTATTTACTCCTGCCTCAAACACAAATCTAGTGAGGCGGACAAAGTTAACCTGGCAGCTCAAATTGAAAAGGACCTCCAATCGGTTGTGAACTGGGGTGAGAAATGGATGGTTAACTTTAACGCCTCTAAAACAAAACTGCTCTCTATTAACCACCACAAGGATCCATCCCTGCATCCCATTAGAATGTCTGAAGACCAACTTCTCGAGAGCTCCTCCCTGTGGCTGCTCGGTCTCACGCTGTCTGCTGATCTGAGATGGAACAAATACATCGAGTCAGTTGCATCAGCCACCGCAAGGAAAGTTGGTTCTCTGTGCCGAACCAGGAAATTTTTCTCCCCGGAATCGATCCTCCAAGTCTATAAATCGACCATTCGCCCTTGCATGGAGTATTTCTGCCATATATGGTCTGGGGCCCCTGCTGTTTGCCTCAGGGTTCTTGATAAGATCCAGAGATGGATAGGCAACGTGATTGGCCCTGATCTGTCATCTCATCTGCAGTCACTCTCTCACAGACGCGATGTTGCCTCGCTCTGCCTTTTTTACAAGTACTTCCACGGTAATTGCTTCGAGGAGCTGCGTTCACTTGTCCCCAGGCCTCGTGAATTTAAACGCCCCTCGAGGCTGGCATCCCGCTCCCACCCCTACACCGTGGAAACTGTTAGATGTAGACATCTCTTCTACTCCAATAGCTTCATGTCTCGCACATCTCATCTATGGAACTCCCTTCCCTATTACTGTTTCTCTGACAAATACAATCTCCAACGGTTTAAGTGTAGCGTCAATCGACAGCTCCAGTTGCCTTGATCTATCCACTTCCCTTCTCCACATCCTTTCATTTTTCATTTCTATCTGCTCTCGCTCCAAATCTTCTGTAACCCCCTTGCCTTGATCGACCCACTGTATTTCTCTTTCACCACATCCCCTCCTTTACCACTCCTATCTGCTCTTCCACCAACCCTTCTTTAACCCCTTGCGTGATAGTGGCCTCCAGCCTTGCTTGGGGTGATACGCTTAAAAAAAAAAATTGTCTTTGTAATGACATAAATGTAACTCTTGCTATGCTCTGTGCCATTGTCAGTAATCTCACCCAAGTATTTATTACTGACATGATAGAAAAAAAAAAAGCATAGGTGAATTTGCACATAAGAAATCAACCCTCCAAAAATGATGTTATAATAAAAAAAAAAATGATTGCTTTATTCACTGTCTGCAATGAAGGACAATTGTCCTGGAATCTAGTGTAAACATTTATTTTAGTCATCATCTATTCTTGTTGACCCTTAACCTTTGATCCAGATATCCTCCTGAATGTCTTCTTGGCTATTGCTGTGGACAACTTGGCTGATGCTCAGTCCCTCACGGAAATTGAGCAGGAAAAAGAAGAAGAAAAAGCACGAAGTCAGTCAATCCGAAGATCCAAAAGTAAATCCCCTGGCCAAGAAGATAAAGAAGGCGAAGTAAAGGTAAATGACTTAACATTTTTAATTAATGAAAAGTAATTTCAAGTAAACTGAAATAAGTTAGTAGATTGTTTTTATAATTAACTTTTGTAAGCAAGTATTTCTTGTTGTTAGTTTTTTTTATTGGATTTTTTTGCAAACCCAAATAGTGGATTCTTACAATACAGTTCACAGTAATCCAGAATATGACATCTTTATTACACAGATTGCAGTAAACTAGAATAGTAGAATTTTCTAATATTTGCTGTAGCAAACCAGAATATTAGTTTTCCAATTTATAAGTTTGCAATGGAAAAGAAGTGATTGTAATATGCTGCTCTGATCAGTCCAATCAAAACATAGTGTTGCTCTGTTTTGTATTGTTATTAATAATTTATAACCAATAAATAGATTCAATATTTTTACTTTGAAATCCTTATTCAAATTAATTCATATGTAAAATACATATTTAGCACTTAAATGTGATCTTCAGAAATTAGGGCTCAACTCACTTTGCTTTTTCCTAGGCTTAAAAATAATGAGCGGCCATCTTTGTTTGAAGAAGCAATTATCTAAAATGTCCTTTTTGGGATTAGATGCAGACAGTATTTTACAACTTAGCACAGAATTTTAGACATATTTTTTTTTGTGGAAGAAACTATAATTCAAGTTGTATATGTACAGAATTTTCATTGTTTAATAATTAATATTTAAACTGAAAATAATGATATAACTATGATATCAGCCTCACTGACAAAAACAAAAGATTTGGAAGGAAACTTTCATTGATACTAGAAATAGCAATAACAATAAACTTGGGAATTGTGTCCTGGGTATGACAATAAACTACATCCAGCAGCAAGGCCCCTGATCAGGAGGATTTGAGGAGCATGGAACCACCTCTTAATTGCTGGTGTTCCCAGGTCCACCCTGACCCAGGGTGGTAGCACCTGTTAGGGTCCCAGCTATAGTTAACTATTACCAGCAATACTTTTTTGAAAAAATTATTACCAGCAATACAATTTTGAAAGAAAAATATTACTAGAAACAGATTTTTGACAAAACAAAATATTACCAGCAATAAAAAAAATGTTGTCGGCATTAAATAACCCATTAAGGTTGATGTGTCGTAAAACAAAATAAACCAAACCAAACCAAACTTGGGAATTCTAATTTCCTGAAAACTTGAAGCAAAAGATTTTATAGATTTCAACCTACAGTAATGCTAAATTTGACGAATGAATGTTTTCTGTATGAAAATGGCTAATTTTATAATTTCCATTTTGTCAGCCATTTCTTTCATGAGGGATCAATTTTATTAAGAATGTTACAAAGAATGGCTGCTTATAAAAATCACAAAGAAACTCAGAGAGAGCACCAGGCAAAACCCAACGATCAAAACAAATATGGTGAAGATGCTAGTCTGAATGATCCTGTAAATAATCACAGAACTGCATCGTGGAATTTCACTTAACATTCATTGAATATCTTTATGTACTTTAAGCAAGAGCAGTTTTTCCCCAAAACAGCATAATTGATTGTAAGAATCGCTTTGTCTCAAAACAAAACTAAAATAGTCCCATGAAGATGGAGTTGGAAAAATTTTGCTTGTACTGATGCACAGAATTATTTGTAGAATAATTTTGTTTTTATTACAAATATTTTTCATGTCATTTCAGGCAATCGAGGAAGATGAAGGAGTAGGACTGAACAGTAATGGCGAAGGAGAAAGTTCACGGTAATTTAGATATTTTTTAAAATTCCATTTTGAATTATTTTTTATAAATATCTGAAGTTACCAAGCATTATTTTTCTTGTTTTTTTTCCTTATTTTAGATTATCACTATTTTAAAAATAATTTAATCCAATTCACATTTTAATTAAGCTGAAATATAAAGAATAAATTTTGAGTAATGTTTAACCTTTGTGTCTGTAAAGAGATGGTGTGTCAAAAGGTTGGTTATTCCCTTGACGCTGCTATAGCTGCATACACTTTTGACTCCTTCAGCTATGCTCATTATTTCAAAAAGTGAAATAGATATTAGTATATACCGTAATAGTGACGTGAAAGGAATATCAATCATTTTAACGCATTTTTTTGTTTTTTTTAGTGGGTATGGCAAATTTTTTAAAAATAAATGAAAAAGTAAAGAGATTTGATATTATAATTTAAATAAATCTTTTTGTTTGATTTTAAAGAATTGTAGGATTTATGTATTTATTTAGCTGTGTGGCTAAGGTAATTGCATAATATCATTGGCATTATGAGCTGGCATTTGAGTTAATAGAATCTTCCTAAACACATTATTTAGCCCTATATGATGTACTGAATGACCATATTGTGATATTTCTACCTGTGGCAGATTGCAAACTTGACTTAATTCTCGTCTTTAAGAATTTCAATCATTATCAGATTTTTTAGGTCTAGTCATCACTACAAGTGATCAGGCTGCTGGGGGATGGGTGCTTTTATCAAGACGCCATCTGTAAATAGATTGTCAACCAAAGTTAAATAGCTTCTATCTGCTCATTTGGACTTGTGACTTCATGCTGGCACAGCCACTGACAACTTCCAAAACAGTTTCATTTGCTCAATTTTACTTACAAAGCTTGGGTCAACCTGTAGACACATGGTCAACAGTGTCATGCACTAGAATCATATTCCATGACCAATATTATCAAGAAGTCACCTTGACAAATCAACCACTGTGAGATTTGAACTGGAGTCACATGGTTGGAATACTAACACTCTGACCACTTGGCCACATAGCTAAGCTTAATAAATGGCAATATAAAGAGAAATCTTTGAAAGTCATATGTTAGTATTTGAGCCCAAATTCAAAACCAAGATTTTGAATGCTGAGTTTCAAGCCAAGTTGGTCCACTTTGAAGATTGGTGCTGCACAATCTTACCATCAGGCCACTGTTTTGAAGTGGTACTAAGCTAAGCTTCCTGAATATCACCAGTGTAGTTCAAACCTATTTTTGTTAGTAGACATTGCTTAATTCTTAAAGTATTACTGGATTTATTGAAAACTATCTTATGATTAAGATATTTTTTTTAACATGCTATGCAGTAAAGTCACTAAGACACAAGAGATTAAGAATAAAAAAAGGAAAACAATAGAAGAGTAATCAAGAAGACAGTAGATAATGATTGACATTGCATTTAAATTTTTGAAGATCAAATTTGGCTGGAAAACATGGTGCCAGAAGAGAGTTCCACAAAAGACATTGAGAACTTTGTTTCTCTACAGTTTCCACTATAAAATAAGAGAATACACAAACCATAGTATAAACCCAAGTTTTTGTATGCATCTTTAATTGTTTACATGTGAACACACACACACACACACACACACACACACACACACACAAATCTTTCTAATTCCATAAACCCATAGTTGGAGGTTTTGAATTAGAGTTGTCCTTCTCCTAGACCAGTTGCCACCCAAGGAAATAGGTCACAGTTTGTCCTGTTATTTACCCCTTGTTGAGAGAAGAAGAGATCAATTCCTACCTTTCCTAAGAATACTTGCATGTAAGTGAAACAAACTCTACTGGAATTTGAACTCTGCTCTCTGATTTCTCAATCCAAGCCACTATCTATTACTCCACTATACCTCTATTTTGGTTGAACAAAAAGAAAAAAAGAATTTTGAATGCTAGCTTTTAAGTCGAGCATAATTTCCTTTTTGGAAAATTGTTGCATAGCCTAATTTCCCTTACATTTAGCTTTATATAAGCTTGGTTGGTATCTATATTTCATATATTTAACAAAAAGAAAATAAATTAAAATGCTGTTTTTATATGCTCTTAATGAAACTTTTTTCATTACATTCTTAGTTTATGAATTAGGATCAGCCTTAGAAACATATCTATGGTGAAGTCACCAGGTTGGAGTCAGTGATATAATATCAATTTCCAGTATCAATAGAATCCAAAACAAAGGAGCAGTTTAAATTGCAATCAAAAAAGTGTAATAAATATTGTAAAAATTATAAAGATTAGCTAAACATTGTAGATAGTATTAAACTTGTATTTGTAAATACATCTCTACTTAAGATAAAGGTTAAACATTGCATTGAAGATAAACTTTGTCCAATGTTGTAGATAAATAGAAACACCTTAACATGTCCAAAGAATAAATTTCTCTTCAATTCATATTCATAATTTTAATGCAATATTTAAAAAAAACAAAACATTTTCACCCATCACAATGGATGGGTATTCTCTGAGGGAGGTCCCATGCCTTGAGCACCCATTGGGACTTAAACTTAACCCAAAACTCGAGTGGAACTTGTACATATGATCCATTGATAAAGATACTGGAAAAATGGTCGGTTACCTGTCATCATCAACCTCTGTGTGGTTAGTTGAAACTCCATTAACAATCCCTTTCCACACTGCTTGGTCCTGCATTGCCATTCCCAGGTCGCCAATGTCCATCACTTAGCCTTGAACCATGGTGTCTGGGAAAGTCAACTTTCACAAAAAGACACCTCCAGAAGGTTGATGAGATGAACTCCTCATCCACTCAGTGGCAGGCAAACTACAATCACTTTTGTTTGAGCTTAAGAGAGATTGGTCTCAGTTCTCCATAAATTGTGTTAAGCATTGCATGGCATCTCCAACTGATGTTCTGGATTTTTCTAAGCAGATCTGTATATGATCTGTCTAGTCATCTTTCAAGATGAACAGATAATGTCCAAGTTTCTTATCCATACAGTATGACTGGTTCAATCAGTTTTTGAAAGGTTTGGACTTTTAAAGAGGATGGAAGGTTTGAGCCCCAAATATTATGAAGTTTGTTAAATGCATCCCATGCAAGAGTTTTGCAGATGTTGAAGTCTTTTTGGGAATCTATTATGTGAGATCCAAGATATTTGAAGTCCTCAAGTCTTTTGATGGATGTATTATTGAGTGACTACAACTTGGATGGTTCAGGGGAGGTTATGATAAATTCTGTCTTACAATGCAATAAAAACCAACCTGGTTCATTGCTTGCTCAAGTGATTGTGACAATACCCAATCATGAGAAAGGCTTTGGGAATAAACCCTGAGGACAAATCCAGAGCTGGAGTCTCTAACACAGTTTGTGGAAATTCAAATTCCAAGTTGGTGTCTGGCGTGGGATAATTCACTTCATGGCTTGAAAGAAGTCTTTAGCCTTGGGTGGCAGTCTTTCTAGAGATGGTGTCTCGACAAAAACACCTGGATGTAGGGTTGACATCCCACATTTTGTATCAGCTACTAAAAGAATGGTTTCCTACACTGCTCCAATAAGTACCTATCTTCTACAACAGCCAGATTAGGCCGAAAATGGAATATCACTGTCATATATGGGAAGGAGTTGCCGAGTCTTCACTTTCCACTCTCAACAGAGTACAAAAGCATCTCAGTGTCCTTGTGGATAACAAATTATTTTCCACCATACAACTCCTTTCCCACAGATGAAATATCATAAATCTCTTGCTGCTCTATTACTATTTCCATGGAAAGTATTCAGATGAAGTACATTCCTTAGTTTCACCAGTTCTTGCCTTCACAGCTCAGACCCATCATACTATGCACATTGTAGCGAACCACACTCATTCCCTTCATATTTCATTGGTGAGATGTAAGTCTACTCAAGCAGCTTCTTTCCATGAACTGAGAGAGCTGGGTTCCAACTCCAGTCAGATTTGTTATATTCACTTATGCACAAATACACTTGTGAAAAGTATGAATCCACTTCATTTCCCTGCAGTTATGGGGTAGTTAGTAGGACTTATATCAATAGATCATTATTTTCTACAAAAATTCTTAAAATCTAAAAATATTTTATGGCTTTAAATAACCTGAAAAATAACCATTTTTTAAACTTTAATAACCATTACTCTTTGATGAAGTGCTTAGAAATATTTGCTTAACTTAGTCTGTGAGAATTGAACTCATCACAGTCACATTGACTTGTTCAGCCAATTTGGTAACCACTGCTCCCCAGTAATGCTTTTTAAATAGATATGTTGAGGGATTCTATGATGTTCAGGTAAAAATAAGTTACCATTATGTTGTAGGTATCATCTCTATCTTTGCAAGGTGTATAGACATTTTATAGTGAATATTTATGGGTTCCTGGAACATTTGTCTTGTAACAATATTGGTGGACTCCTATTAGTCCAGATAAATAGAAGTAACACAAAAAAATGAATTTAAAACAAACTACACTTAATGCATGTATTAACAAAAGTATTTGCATATATACACAATTGTAATAAAAGGAAAAAACATTAAAACTAGCTATGAGAATGTGTGTGTGTGTGTGTGTGTGTGTCAAATAAGCATGTGTGGTAGATATTTGTGCATGAGTTCAAAAGTCAACAGATGAAGAAAAAATGAATATGCTTCTGTGGCAGTATTCTTTACTTATGTTTGACTACATCTGGAAGCAAAAGTTAAAAATAAGAAAAGAGAGACTATGATTATCTTTTTATAGACTTCAAGAGCACTCTCTAAATACATTTTTGACAAAGCCAAGTGGGGTAACTCACAGGTATTTACTAATCAGAGTGTTGGGTTAACTTTCTTTTCTCTTCCCTAATTATTCTGCACTGAGCTTGGCCAGTCAGTGAAACACTGTTCATAGGACAGTTTTGTGGGGTCAATGCCATGAAGAGAAGATGCTTTTCTGAAATGTAAAAAAAACACAACCTCTAGTGACATGACATACTGCATTTGTGAGTAGTAATCGACTTTTGTAATATTTGCTAGCTTTCCTTTTCATAATCTGAGAGAAGGCATTTCTACATTTTGTTAGCATCTTCCCATTCTATAAAATAAAACCTTTACATTCTTACAATTTCTCTCTAGCCATCTTTTTTTGTTGTTTTTAATATTTGGGTAAATATCTATACCTATGAAAAGTACTATTTAGGCCTCCTACATATATTTGGTAAACCCAACAAAAGCTTAGTCTGGAACAAATGTGCAGTACCCAGTGAAGAACAGGTTTTCTACACCAGCAAACTGATCTACAAAGCAAACTTGTTAACTAATGCATTATATTTGGCTCTCAGGGAAGTAAAGTTGTTTGTTGTTTTTTTTTATTTTTTATTGCTATCTATATTGTAAATCCTTTTCTGTTATCTGGACTATGAAGAAGTCTGAAGAAATTTTAGCAACCTTAGACTCAACAAAGACAGGAACAATATTTTTGAAACAGATTTATACATTTGCTTATTCGAATAAATAACTTTTGTTTTTCTTTCAGAAACAGAGACAGTGCAGATGACCCACATGTCAGAATTGACTTAAACAGTGATGAAGTTAGTGGAGAATACAGAGAGAATAAGCAGGTTCCTAGTCATGGTAAATAACAACCAAATACATTGCTTACTGACTTAGAACTTTTAACACATTACAAAAAATATTTAAATAATTGTATCCAATTTCTATAATCACCTAAAATAGGACAAATAACTAGAAAAATAATTCTATTTTTTTACACTGGAATAAGACACAGTTTAAATCCTGAGAATCTTATAATTATTTTTGTTTTCCAAATTTTCTTTATAAAAACAAAAAATGAATAGCTCAACTTAAATCCACTTGTTTAGTGATAAATCCTTCATTGATATTAGTAGCAAAATGTATCTTTAATCTCTTATAAATATTATATATTATATATAAGGGTGTTTCATTAAGATGGATTAAAGTCAGCAGTAAATAAATCAGTGTTATTGGTGAATATTTATTTATTTCTCTATTGGATCATGTTATTTAAGTTATGGCAATTTTGTGCGAAAAATAATATCATCCAAATGTCTGCCAAATCTGAAATGGAAAGAAAAAATTATTAGACGCTTAAAATTAATTCACATTTAAAATCGGTCCAAGTTATTGGAACACCCTTTATTATACAAATACCAAAATTATAAATTAAGTATCAGGGTAGGGGATCTTTTATTTACACTTTTTAAAATTTATATTTTACCACCTTTATCATAAGAATATATTGTCAAGGAAGCAATTAACTACTTTTTATTACACCCCTCAGATGTAAACTTCAGTCACATTATGCACTCTGTTGAAGCAAAAAAAGAGCAACATAACACACTTTGATTCTTAAGAGTTTTGTGATTAAACTGATTATTGATACTTGAATAAAGTGACTTTTTTTTTCTTTCTAGAAGAAGAAGAAGAAGTAGCTGAAGATCAAGGAACTGAAGATGAAGCAGTTGAAGGAGAGGAAGATGAATCTCAGACGGTTTCTACAGCACGTCCGAGGAGAATGTCAGAAGTCAAAATGCCTGACAAGTTCAAACCTATACCAAAAGCCAGTGCTTTGTTTATTTTTTCACATGACAATAGGTAAGTCAAAGTTTAAATGTACCAAAGCACCATTTTACTTAAGTTTGTTATACAAATGACTATCAACTAAATGACTAACTGACCCTGCCTAAGTAGCCATCTTTAAATGACCAGATAATCATCCAAAAATTGTTCTGCAATGTCTCATATGAATTTTATTTCTTTTCAATTTATTTCATACAAATTACACAGCTCTTATTTCAATTAATCATGTTACTTAGAATGATTACTTCACTACTTAGGTTAATATTAAAACAGCCTTAGTTGACAATATGTGATAGATGTCTATAAAAAGGTACCGTTGATTATTTACAGCTAATTTGTTTGAATAATTCACTGGCTATTGTTATGTTATGTGGTAATAATTGTAAGTAACATGATGCACTAAAATAAGTAACCAAGTAATCGTTTTAATTTAATGGGTGAGGAAAGATAAATTGTTATCTTCTCAAATAATCTTCATCTGGAATTAAAAATCATCTGTAGAAATTGTTGATAGTAGGAATTACTAAACTTAATAATGCTATTTTTTCATTCCTTTTGAATTTATCTCTTCTTTAAAATAAGTCACTGAACTTCGCAGTCAGGCATTTTCTGTCAAAATCTAATGGAGGAAAACATTATCAGCACCAGAACCAAAATATAACAAATAATTTTTAACGTATTTAATATCATTTAATATTAGGATTTAAAATCTTAAAACGCATTTTATACACTAGTTCACCTTGTCTTAAAAACATTCAAACTTTTTAAATATGCCAAATATTATTGATTTCTTACACTATTTATATTCTATTTTTCTCACCTTTGTTGTTGTTATCACAACATTTAGGCTGTTGTGCCTTTTGGCCTTCCTCAGGTGTATATCAATTTGGGTAGCCTACAGAGAATTCTGAACTGAACTCTTTATTTAATCTATGGGGGTAGACTGTTCTTGTTCCACTGCTTGGTCTCCTAAGAACTCTGTGAATAAAACAAACAAAAAAATGTACAAATATTTTTATGCTTTTGCCCAAACTAATCTAAATACACAGAATTTGAACTTTTTAAATTTTCCATCAACTGATTGGCCACATCTCTTTTAATCAGAAAGAAATAGGAGTTATCATTTGAACTACTTGATGTTCTCAAACTAGCCTATTGTCTGCATTGTGTGTGCAGCCATTTCTTTTTAATTGTTTATATTTTAGCAACTGCTACTACTCCAGTGGTTTTGTAGTAATATGTAAATGAGGTACTGTATAAAAGGTAGTATTGCTATAACTCTGGGAGAGTTACGTTCTCTTGACAACACTACATCAAAATACCTATCACAACAATATGGCATCGCTGATTGGTTATTTAACCACGATGGAGGATCTGAAATATATTGAAACCTGGCTTACATGTTTTGCAGCATCGGCAAGAGTGAAAAAGTTAAAGAGCACCAAAGCTAGTGGAGGAGAAAATGAAGTTACAGATTTGTTTTTGGCCTCAGCAGGGTGTGAAGTCATTAAAAAAATCTGTCATGATCTATCTCCAAATGTTGGAAGATTTAGCCTATGAAGAAATCATCATAAAAGCAAATATACAATAAAAAAAAAGATTGGTCATAGTAGAAAGAGTTAAATTTCTCAAAAGTAGACAGAGACTGGACAAAACTATTATACAATATGTACAGTGATTGAAAGAAGTGTCAAGATATTGTGAGTTTGAAAGAATGGGTTTGAAACGAATGTCTATCGAAGACAAGATAATTTTGCTAAGATTGTTTGAGGGAATGTTTAACATCTCATACAAGTGTAAAATTCTAGAGCAACTTCAAGCACATAATATAAATCTGAAAGCATGTGTGGAGTTCTTACAACAATTGCAATTGATTAAAATTTTAATGCTTCCAAAGGCAGCATAGAAGCTTACATTGCTACTAAAAGCAGATATTGCAATAAGGAACATAAAAAGAGCGAAAATAAGTGATCAGCCTTTGGGAAATGGTATTTTAAGTGCAAAAAGAGGAATCATTTCCAGGCTGTATGCACATATGAAAAGCAAGTGGAAAATACAGATCCTCTGGTTGAAAGTGTGGAAGTATTTGAAATAAAAGCACGAGATAAAAGTAGAGAAATAGTGAAGTTGAACAGAGTAACTTTACTCATACAGGTGGATAATGGAAGTGATGTTATGAAGTGATACTGAGGAATTTTTAGGAAAGATTGTGTAGACCAAAGTTAAAGAAAAGTAATCTCCGGTTGAAACAGTTCAATGGGTCAATCATCAAAATTTTAGAATTCTTTTGAATTTTCTTTTTTTTTTTTAAGACAAAAAACAGATTTGAGATAATACCCATCATAGCTGTGGAAAACATCAAAAGCCACAGTCTTTTAGGAATTGACGTGTTAAGAGTGGATACAACAAAGCTGATAGATTTCATGAAGTCTGTAGAACCAAATGTTGGATTATTAAGGGGATATGAGGTGAGTATTCAGCTTAAAGAAAGCAATCAACCCACATATTTTCAAGTCTGAAAAATTTCTGTTCACATTCTACCCTTGGTGGTTGCTCAGCTGAACAAGGAATATTAGAAAAAGTCAGCCGGGGTGATAGCAATTGGGCTTCACCCATTGTAGTGATATGCACGTGCAATGGATATTTAAAAATTTGTGGCAATTATAATGTGGGTGTGGATCACCAGATCTGTTCAGATTCATTCCCATTGCCAAACATTGAAACAGCATGCCATGAGTTTGTTGGTAGGAAATACTTTGCTAAAGATGACCTTAAGTCAGCATATAATCAGATAAAAATTGATTGCAAGTTTCAAAAGTTACCACAATGAACACCTCTATTGGATTACTAAGATGGACTTGACTGCCATTTGAAGTAAAAACGTCAAGTCACATTTTCCAAAAAGCCATTGAAAAGGTTTTAGAGAGGATTAAAAATATAATTGTATATCAGGATGACATTGGCATTGGTGCATGCATTAAAGAAGAACTCAAAAGTAAAAGTGAGCAAGTTAAATTGTGCAGATATGACAATTAATCACAATAAATGCGAGTTTAATTGTGAAAAAATTTCATACCTAGGATATCATATATCCAAAGACAGTATAACACCAGATGAAAATTCATTAATAAGATATCGGAGATAGCTACATCCAGAAATAAAAAAGAATTAGAATTTTTTTCTAGGATTAACCAATTTCTATAACAGATATCTGCCACGATATAGGGACCTTGTGGAAACATTTAACAAAATAAGGAAGAAGAATACTGAATTTCAATCGACAAAAAAGACAGAAGGCTGCCTTTTTAGAAATTAAAAAAAAGCACTCATAAACAAACCAGTTGTTAAAATTTTCAACCCAGCGAAAGAATTGATGTTAACGACTGATGCCAGTGACCGTGCTATAGTCACAATATTATTACAGGAGGATCACCCAGTAATGTACTTATTCAGAAAACTAACATCAGTGGAGGCAAATTATTCAAATATTGACAAACAGGCATTGGCAATTGTGTGGAACACGGAAAGAGCAAGAAATTTTTTCTAGGAAATAAATTTCTATTAAAATCTGATAATAAGCCTTTGTAATTTATATTCAACCCCAGAAGAGTTGCCAAAGGTCAAATCTGTTAGGATATTAGGATGGATGATTAAGCTTATGGTATTCAACTTTGACATCATGTATATTAAAGGAAATACTATTCCACGTGTGGATGATTTTATCTCAGTTAAATTTTGAGAGTAAAAATGTTGAAACAAGTGAAAATTGGAAGGATAGGATTTTGCACAAATTAACAATAGAAAAAGGAATTATATGTAATGGTGATACCATAGTACCTCCACAGTCTCTGAGAAAAGAATTAAAGCCATGCACAATGATATACATGGAGGTATATTGGCTATGCAAATGAGGTTAAAGTTGCAAGCATTGTGGCCAGGCTATTTGAGAGATGTGGAAGAGTATGTTAAAAAAATGTGCAAAGTTTGCAGAAATAAAGAAATTTAGGCAAACTAAAATTCACTCTTGGCCAAAGGAAATGGAGCTGTGGACACAAGTATATATGGATCATGCCTACATTAAAGGTATAGGACTATTTCTGATATTAGTCGACTCTTATTCAGATTGGCCTGAAGTTATTAAAGTTGGTAACAGAAAAACCACTACTGTGAAATGGATGTTGAGGATAGTGTTTTTTGAGAAATCAAGTTCCAAAAACCTTCGTCTCTGACAATTTTGTGAGGAAAATTTATATGCATAGTTAAAATGTATTGGATGCATTCCATACAAAACACCACCTTACCACCAACAGTCAAATGGAATTGTGAAGAGAATGGTCCAAATGATAAAAATGGGATTAAAAGCATTCTCTCCAGTAGATTGTGATATAGAGAGTTATTTACCCATACTATATTATATTATATATATTATAGTGATTCTGTATGCAGGCAGAAGATAAAGCCCATCTGCATTGAAGGGAAGACAATTAAGAGCCCTGATTACCATGTCATTTGCAACAAATGAAAGTGTGAGGTAGAAAAATGACCCGGATTCAAGTTCTGAAAAGGCAAATTTTGTGGTGCAAAATGGATTTAACACAGCTGTATTATCAAAGAATGAACAGGGCATACTGGCTCACAAAGACCAATTTAGAACCACAAGAGAGCATGAAGTTATGGAAAAGGAAGAGGAAGTATAATAGACAGCATAAGAAAGGATGATTGAATTCAGTATTGAGAGTGACCAGGAAGACTACCAGAGATATGAAAGTGAAGAACAGGAGAGGGAAAAGAGAATGAATATATCCAGTAGTAGTGAGGAACCATCTGGGGATGGGAGTGACTGGAGATATTATGATGGTTGAAATAAGGAGAATCAGTTAAGACCTAGATCTCCCATAAAAAGAAATAAAGAGACTCAATCTGAGAGATAGATTATGTCTCCAAGGGTTGTTCATAAAAGCCAAAAATCAACTAAAGGTATAAAGCCTCTTAGGTTCAGGGAGGTGTAGTGATATGTAAATGAGGTACTGTATAAAAGACAGTATCGCTGTACCTATGGGAGAGTTATCTTCTCTTGATGAGACTACATCAACCAGAGAGAATACCTATCATAACAGGTTTCATAAAATTTCTAGCCTAATTTACTTACAATTATTCCTAGTAATGGCTTTTAAGAAAAGTGCAGAAATCCTATGTCAATTCAAGAAAAGATAAGTCAGTACAGAAGCTGTGTACCATATGTTGTTGGTTTATCAACTGTGTATTATCTAAAAAAGCAGAGAAAATATATTTATTTACAAAGTGATTCTAAGAAGCAAGAAAGCTGATAAAAGTATTGAACTTGACTGCGTATTGCTTTAAAGATATGAAATTTAGTGGGCAAATGTGTTATTGAATTATTATTATATGACCACTATTGGTCTGGCAAAATGAATAATCCCGGTCAATTTTGGAATCAAGGGTACCTGAGAATTAGTGGGTGTATCTGTACAGGAGTAAATAGGTTTGCCGGTCATCCAGTTAACCCTCCTCGCCAGTCTTTTTAACATGAGTAGAGGTTTATCTCTTGTTTCCTGTTTTGGATTGGGTTTCTGGTTCCTTCTCAAGTCTGCTTCAGCTCTGCTAATTCTAGTTCTTTCCTATGTTAATATAAATCCACACAGTAACACTCTATTTTGAGTGGCTCTTGGGCCTTGTACTGGGTGAACAATTGTTTAAAAAAAAGAGTTGATTCAAGGTTCATCACAAACTGTCTGCATGTGACTTTATATGCACATATGTAATGTATAAGTGGATGCTGTGTTGTGCATGAGTGACTCATGTGATTGTATCATTTAATAAACACACACACATACACACAATTTGACTGAGTTTAAAAAAATATTGGAATAATACATTTCCCTTCCACTCAGTCTGGTCCACTTAGCTGAGCAATAAAATCCTAAAGTTGGATGCAAGAAAAAAATGAACTTCTTAAACCCTAAAAACCAGATAATTATACAAAATTTATTTACACTATATACATTGTTCAGATTCCTCATCTTCATTGCCATATTCACAACATTTCGGTAATTGTACACTCCAGCCTACTTCAGGTGATTTGAATTTTGAACTGAACTCTTTATTTAATCCACTGGGGTAGTTTGGTCTAGTTCCACATGCCATGCCTCTTCTGGAGGAACAAAATTTATTGAACATTTGGGAAATTATTTGGTAAAAAATAGAATTAGTTTTTTAAAGCTTTTTTTAAAAAATTTGTAGAAATATTTTAAGTCTGTCATTAGATTAAAGTAAACATGCACACACACACACACAAACATACATACACAATTTGAATAAAATTGAAATAAATGTTTGTGTTGTAGGTTAACCCCTGGGTAGCAGATTGGTTTGGTTTTGTCATTTTTGTTTAGCAGCATATCAACCTCCATGTGTTATTTAATGCTGAAATTTAAATATTTTATATGCAATTTTATTTATTTATTTTTATTTTTTGAGATAATAATTGTTTTAGTGATACAAGTCTTACTAATTAACATATAGCTAAGGGGAGAAGTGGTGGATTCATACCTTTCCCAAGGGTATTTGCACATGTGAATATAACAAACCCAGCTGGAATTGGAACGCTGCTCTCCAATTAACAATTCCAAGCAATTATCCATTACACCACCTGCACATCCAAGCTTACAGCATCAGCTATATACAAGTGGTTACCCGCTTAGGTAATGACCAGGTTCAATGTTGCTTAACTTGGGCAATCATATACAAACCGGTGTTTCAATGTGATGTAGCCATAACCTTCTGGGTAACAGAAAAAGAGTGTATTTAAACTGAGTGTATTTTCTAATAAGTGTAGTATTTTAAATAGGCAAACAATTTCTTAAAATTTGATCATTTTGCCTTTCATGAAGCAACATGTACTAAACTTGTTAATATTAATAAAAAAGTAAAAATAAATCCTGTATATGCAAGGGTATAAGTTTACCATTAAAATTTCAGTGTCTTCTAAGGTTTATACTAGTATTTGGTGAATAGATCACTTTCCATCAAATATGGCTGCATCACTTCAAACAAATGAGTTCTAAAGTCTAAGTGGTATTGATCCATTCGTCTCTACATTTTGTCACATCACAAGAATTTCTTGTCACAGGCATGTCAAGATGTTTGATAGATGAGAGTTTAGTCATTAAAAATCTATTTCCTAGGTACTAGGAGCAAAATGCTGCTATCCTTATAGTTAACCTTGATTGAGGTGTAATAAAATTTTCAAATTCATTAAATTTTAACTATTGATTTATTTAAAAAATTAAATAGTTTTTTCTTTACTTGTTTAAATTTGAAAAAATTGAATTATTTTATCTTCTGTATTGTTTCTTTTTCAGATTCCGTGTGTTTTGTCATTTTATCTGCAATCATAATTATTTTGGAAATTTTATATTGGCCTGCATTCTCATAAGCAGTGCCATGTTAGCTGCTGAAGATCCTCTTGACCAATCTGCTGAAAGGAGTAAAGTAAGTGTTTTCTGTTACAGACGAATTCTATAGATTCACAAGAAAACAATCATCAAATTTTTATGACAAGATCAATTCTGTTCATCACATCTTTAAAACACTAAATTCAATTTTATCAAAACAAAAATTAAAACTAAATAAAATTTGTTTCATTTTTAGGCTGCCATTGGTTATAAATTTCTAGGAATTGTCTCCCCTTTAGAGGGACAAAAATGTCTAGTGAAAGTTTACACCAGTCGACACTGATGTCGGTAATTATAAGGCTTCCCTTTTGAGTCAATACATTGAAATACATTAACACACTATAAAATCAATTTTTTTAATATATGCCCAAATTCAGTTAATTTCATATTAAAATTTTGAAAGATTACAAGAATATGCACAGAGCAGTATTTGCAAAGAGCTGTCAGAGGTCTATATGTGATTTGTTATATAAAATATTTTTTATTATTGATTTCAAGTTGTGTGCAATTAGATAAATTCAAAGTGTATCGTCACTACAAAAGCAGAAGCCATATCAGTTTAAAAACAGTAAGCAATAGTGGAGATCATTGGTCAACAATGTCCTTCATCTTTTATATGGCAAAGTGATTGAATTACTTGGCTTTATTTTCTATAATATAAAACTTTGAAGCAAGCACTCGAGGTTTTAATGATAAATCTCCATAAAACCAAAAACCAGATAACACAGCCCATATAGGAAGAGAAAGAAAGATTTTGAATCCTGTAAACAATTCTGTTTTAGAGATCCCAGAAGTAATGGATAACTTAACTAGTAGTCATAGATTTCATAAATAATGCTTAATAGTTTTAAATTGTTCAATTTTATTTTTTATTTTATTTTATTTTTTTACATGAAGCCTTATCATTATGATATTTTTTTAATAGCATCTCATTTTATTTGTCTATTTGTTTATTTTTTACTATTTGTCATAAGTAGCAGGTCATTTTTACATTCATTATATAACCATCAGGGAAAACAGTTTTTTTTTTTCTTTAAATCAAATTTGCCCCAAGCAAAGTAGTAAATCCACTAAGACACAAGAGGTTACTGTGTGTGAAAGAATTAGAAAACAGAAACATATTAAGAAGTGATAACAGAAGAATAATCAGGAAGACAATAAATAACAACTGACATTGCATTTAAATTTTTGAAGATCAAAATTGTCTGGAAAGTAAGAAGCCAGAAGAGAATTTCACAAGCAAGAAGTACAAGAAAAGAAACCGTTAGCATAGAACTTACAATTACATCAAGCCAATTCAACTGTAAATTGATGAGACCTTGTTGCTAATCTTGTACTGTACTTAAATTCATAAAGTCTATGTACAACAATTACCATGAAAGTATTTATAGAAAAGGTACAGGGAAGCAACTTTATGGTGATGGGAAAGTGACTGACATTAAGACATCAGGTCAAGACCAATAATATTGCTGATTCTTCTTTGGATTTTATCAAGAATCTCTAAATATATAGCAGGAGCACTGGACCATATGTGGCAGCAATATTCTAAGCATGGACGAATAGTAGACTTATAGATATATAAGATAGATTCTGGAGAGAAAAATTGTCTAGCACAACACAGTGAACCAACTTTCTTAGCAGCTGACCTAACAATGGATTTAATATAGTATTTCCACCAAAAAGAGGTAGAAGGTTAATAGGTCAATAGTTGGAACTGTCAGACAGTTCACAAGACTGGAACAACAGATAAGGATTTCCAATAAGCAGGAAAGCAAGAGGCAGCAAAGAATTTAGTGAGAATAGGATACATCAGAAGTAAAAAAAAAAAAAAAAAAGTTTCCAGCAAGATTTGAACTCACATTTCTTATCTTTGTGACACTTTAGAATTAAAAATTAATATTACTAGAAAGAGATAGCATTTAATGGACTTGAGAAGTATAATTTCCTAGAAAACTGTTTTTAAAGCATCATATACCTAAAGTTATACTAAGAGTTCAGTCAATGAATGCCAAATGTATTCTATATGGAAACAACTAATTTCACAATTACCAGTAATGCTAAATATTTGTTTTATTATGCATGTTCAAAGAGGTTGAATAGCATATAAGGGGAAGTAATTCGTCCAAAGGAAATTTATAAAACTGTTAAATCTTTTTATTATAATAATAATAATATTTATGCTCTGTAAATTTAAATTTACATTGAGCACTGTTTTGTAAAAATAAAAATAAAAAATATCAGTAAGAACACCGGATTATATATTTTACTGTTCTTCCTTTTATTTATTTTTATATATATATATATATATATATATATATATATATATATATATAAAAAACTGTTAAATCCAAATTACAGCATAATTCTTTTATAGAAAAAAAATCTAAACAATGAAAATAAAGCAAAGAAAAACTAATTTAACATGAGCAAAACACAGATATTTTTATTCATTAATTGAATATCTGGATATTGTTTTACAACTTCTTTTGTTAAATCGAGGAACACAAGAAATAAATCAGTAACAGAATGGATTGGTGATTAATAAGAAAAGATTTTTGGATAAAAAACTGTCGGATAAATCACCAATATCATTATTATTATTACAAAAAAAACAGTTAAGTTTACAATTATTTTTTTCATGAATTCAGTATTTTAGAAATATTGAGTTTTGTAAATAGCTAACATTATTTTTCTTCTTTTTTCAGATTTTGAATTATTTTGATTATATTTTCACCAGTGTGTTCACAATAGAGATCATCATCAAGGTAATTTCAATTTAAATATTAATTTCAATTTAAATATTAATTTCAATTTAAATATTAAATTTAATTTCAATTTAAATATTAAATTTAATTTCATATTTACTTATAATTTAATATTAATTTTCTTTTAACACTTTCCAGACAGACCAGCTGTATCTGGCCAGCTAAATATAAATAGATATTGAAATTATAGCTTCAGCTTTGCTGTTTCAATCATTACTTTTTGAGCACTGGGTTCTCTGGCCTTCCTCAGTAATTGCCAATATTTTTTTGTTCATCCCTTCACTGAAGAATTTGTAGGATCCAGTTTGGGTCATTTATCATACAAAAGCTGAAGATTACACCTGAGGAAGGTTGAAACACATTGGTAAAAATAACAATGATGAAGATACTCACTTAAAGACATAATCTTAGAACTTTTCACAGTATTCATTAAAAAGGCAAAAGAACACATCAGATGAAATGTGATAATAAGGATATAAGTCTAATTAATGACTTTCTTTAAAAAATAGATTGATAAAAAGAAATATATATGTGTGTGTGGAGAGAGAGAGAGGTTTAATTATATATTTAATTAAAAGAGAAAAGTAAATGAAAATGTATTGAAAGTGCACTATTTTCAGAATCTTCAACTGTAAATTTATATCCAGGAAACATACAACATATCTCCTTTTCACACAAAACTACTGCTATTGCGATGGGAGATATTTAAAAATAATAGCAGTAAGAAAAAAACCATAAATGATATAAAACGGAATGAAGTCAGTTAAGTTATGCCTTTGAATACATTGGATACCAAAACTAAACATCTCTGTATCTTAAGCATTTATTGGTGTAAAAAAATTAGAATTTAAGTACAGAAACATTTTTTCAGAACCTCCACTGTAACACTCAACCTTGTCCCCAGGGATTTCTGATAACGCCATGGAACAATTGGATTAGTATGTAAAAAAAGAAATTAAATATTGACACACATAACTCTCATAAAATTCAAAGTATATTCATACACAATCATCAGACAGCACAATAAATCCTGGAAACGGCAACCTCATTGTAAAACATAAAACAACTTATTTATAAAATTTATTCAACCAATCATAAAAGTCTGTAAGTAAAAACTTGAACCAACTATAATAATTACTGTTTCCCATTTGAGCTCTGGGTGGAGAAAATGTCAAATTAATAAATAATCTTGGAGGTTAGGGTTTGGGAAATTTCCTCAAAAAAATAAATGCTCCTGCCTTTCTATTACTCATCTAAGAGTTTAACTCTCCTGCTGGTTAGAGATCAGTAAGACAAGTAAAGCTAACTAAAGTTTAATTGTATTTGAAGTTTGGTTAATCACAGATAGAAATATTATACAAGGGTTATTCAATAAATAAGGTGAATTTTTTGGTATAAGGACTTCTAATACAGATAGAAGCTTACTTTTCTTTTTCATTTTTTTTTTCAACGTAGTCTCCCAGCACTGTCACACACTTTTCCCATCTGTGCACAAGCTTCCGTATTCCCTCAGCGTAAAAATCTTTGGACTGATGTCTCAGCCAGTCGCTCACAACACTTTTGACTTCATCGTCACTTTTAAACTTTGTGCCTCTCGTAAACGCTTTCAAGGGACCAAACAGGTGAAAGTCTGAAGGAGCAAGGTCTGGGCTGTAAGGGGGATGAAGGAGCAGTTCCCAGCCCATCTCGTTGATGGTCTGCACCGTTTGGGCTGCTGTGTGAGGCCTTGCATTGTCATGATGCAAGATGACTCCTTCTGACTGATGACTCTTGTGTTTGTCCCAACAGATAAGCTCAAAGTCCTTGCAATGTCATCCACTGTCACCCTTCTGTCAGACTGAATGAGGCCATTGACTGATTCGATCACCTCAGGAGACCTCACTTCTGTAGGCCTCCGAGGCCTGTCTTCATCCTCAACATTGCTCTGTCCTTCTTTAAACAATTTAGCCAACTTGTAGACATTTTTTTGGTTGAAACATGTGGCACCATACACAGTTGACATTCTCCTATGAATTTCAACTGGTTTGCACCCTTCAGCAACCAAAAACTTGATAACTGACCGCTGTTCAATTCTGGAGCATGCTTCTTGGTCGGCCATCTTTGTTAATCGGCAAAACTCTGTTTTTTTTTTTAATCTGCAAAAGAAATTAAATCCATGTGAAAAAGAAGTAAAACAAAAAAAAAATAAAAAAGAGTAAGCTTCTATCGGTATTAGAAGTCCTTATACCGAAAAATTCAGCTTATTTATTGAATGACCCTCGTAAATAGGAAGTGGCTTGACATCAAGCTAAATGTTTACCTTTGCTGATATTTAATCAAATAACAACCAAAATGTCAATAATGAATGTATCAATGTATAATAATTACAATTCCTCATTTCAGACAGAAATGACATAAGACTCTCTCAAATTATATTCTCAACCATTTTTTATGTCTTTCTACTTTTCAGCTTATTAGTTATGGATTGGTCCTCCACAAGGGATCATTCTGTCGAAGTTATTTCAACTTACTGGATCTGCTTGTCGTAGGAGTATCTCTAATTTCCATCAAGTAAGTTGTCCTTTGTATTTTTATTATTCATTATGTCTGTCTATACCATGGATTTCTTTTGTTGTTTTTTTTTTAATCATTTCACCCCAAACAAAGTAATAAAGCCACTAAAATGCAAGGAGTTACTGTGTGTGAAAGAATATGAAACAAAAATCTTTATTAAGAAGAAAGAACAATAAAAGAACAGGAATTAAGACAGTAGATAACAATTGACATTGCATTTAAATTCTTGATTGGAACGCAAGAAGCCAGAAAAGAGTTCCACAAACAAGAAGTGCAAGGGAAGAAACTGTTAGCATAGTACTTACAGTTACATCTAGCCATTTCAACTGTAAAATGAGACCTATCTGCCAATCTAATACTGCACTTAAATACATAAAATCTAGGTATCATAGAGCAAAGTTCATCAGAACAGTTACTATGAAAGTATTTATAAAAAAAGTGCACAAGGAAGCTATGTTATGGTGATGGGAAAGTGACTGAAGCCAAGATGCCAGGTAAAGACCAATAGCATTGCATTTTTTGTGTTTTATCAAGAATCTTTAAATACATAGCAGAAGCACCAGACCAGATATGGCAGCAATATTTAATGTATGGATGAATGGTAGATTTATAAATATGTAAAATAGATTCTGGATAGGCAAAGTAGGCGATATCTTATCTGAATAAGATTATAAACGTCAATTATTTAATATAAGCAGTAAAAAAAAAAAATGATTAATTTATAATGAATTCGTAACTTAATGCACTAAATTCAGTATATAATTTAGTATTATTTTTAGCTGAGGTTTTAGATCTTGCTTTTCAACTTCATTATATGATAATACACATCATAATCATTAGATCCAAATACCATGGAAAGCTGCTACAAGCCACATTTGATATTAAATGTTAAAGAAAGCAAAAATTCTTCTTTTGCTCAAGTCATCTTATGTTAATCACAGTGTACAGGTGCTAAACAAAAAAAATAAATATTCTTAATTTTAATTGAATTTTTTCTTACTCAAGTGAAAATCTTTAAAATTTATCAGAGTATGCCTACATTTTTTTCCCACAATATTTTAAAATATTTATGTATAGTGAAATGGCTTTTACTTTTATAAAAGTTGGCCAATTACCTACCCTGAATAATTGCTCATGGTGCATATCTGATATATATGGTGGCAGTTGACTCATTACCCATACTCTTTTTTTTCTTATTTTTATGCCTAGAAATGTTAATATGGGTAAAAAGGAATGAAAGATGAATTAAAGTCCTGAGAGAGAGAATTATATATTACAGCTGGAATGGGTAAACCTGTTATGTGTAACAATTGCTGGATGGGCACTGGCAGCCTGATGGATTTTTATATACAAATAGATATGTATTCGAGGATTGTGTTATGTTCATATTTACGCAAGTGTTTTTGTTTAATTCCAGTGTTCTTATGTTTGCTGGAAACAATTTCAAGTCACTCAAGATGACGTCATTTACTACATTTGTTCTCAAGGATTGTGTGACTTGAAATTGGTTCCAGCAAATGTGAGAATGCCAGAATTAAACAACAGATGTGTAAATATACACAAAATACAATCCTTGAAAACAAATGTAGTAAATGATGTCACTTGAAATTGGTCCCAGCAAACATTGAAAAAGCCAGAAATAAACAAAAAAAAAGCATATATATATATATATATTAAAAAGAAGAGAGGTACCGCAAACTTTTTTGGTTGTAATGTGGGTTTTTGTTTTTTCTTTTTTATTAAAAAATATTATTCTTTATTTTTCATAGTTTTACATAGTTTTACAACACGTGTTTCTGGTCTTACGACCGTCTTCAGGTAAAGGGTGGAGATTTCCACATATTATTAAAAATAATTATTAAAAATAATTAATTTTTTTCCTTTATGCTTTTCAATGTTACATCTTCTCTATATGAGACATTCTCTAAAAACAGAGAATGTCTCATATAGAGAAGATGTAACATTGAAAAGCATAAAGGAAAAAAATTAATTATTTTTAATAATTATTTTTAATAATATGTGGAAATCTCCACCCTTTACCTGAAGACGGTCGTAAGACCAGAAACACGTGTTGTAAAACTATGTAAAACTATGAAAAATAAAGAATAATATTTTTTAATAAAAAAGAAAAAACAAAAACCCACATTACAACCAAAAAAGTTTGTGGTACCTCTCTTCTTTTTAATATACACACTTTTCTCTCGTTGGAACCATTATAACCTCTTCATTTCATTTCATTTTATATATATATATATATATATATATATATATATATATATATATATATATATGCTTTTTTTTTCTCTTTTTCCCCCACCTTCCCTTTCAATATATCACTTCAGTTAAGTTAACCAATTAAATAGGTCAATGTCTGGTCCCTCCTCCCCTAATACTAAGTATGATAGATAGAAATATTAAAATAAACCCTCTCTAAACTCGATCATGGTCTCTCACACCACCCCTCATTACCCTCTCTGTTAAATTACATAAACTTAATACTACCTGTCAAAAGTGTAAATGTTCATTTCATTTTTCATTTTACCTTTTGGAAGTGTAGTCTGATGATCCAACGTCCTATAAAAGGGCTATGGTGAAATAAATTATTACATGGAGCCTTAAAGTGGTCTGTTTTTCGTTAAATAAATAAACATATATATATATATATATATATATATATATATATATATATATATATAGGGCACCTCAAGGCAGTGTAATGGCTAGCAAGCTTGTCTTGCTAGAACAATTACAACCGAGTAGTGAGTTTGATCCTCACTGGGTGCCCTCTACTTTCAGCCTTGTGCCACATCTAAGCTACACTTGGAAAGTGGGTATTTATTATTAATAGTATAAATTCTAGCTCTGTTATTTTACATCAAGCATGTTTATTATCACGAGCACTTATTATGTAATAGTTTTTACAAGTGTGTATTTGCATTGTTTTAAAAACACAGTAGAAGACAAACAGGAGAGAAGTATATATATGATTCTATGGTTGGTCTTAGTATCTTTCTCTCTCTCTCTCTCTCTCTCTCTATATATATATATATATATATATATATATATATGATTCTATGATTGGTCTTAGTATCTTTCTGTCTCTCTCTATCTCCATATATATATATATATATATATATATACACACACACACACACACACACACACACACAGATATCTTAGTCTTAGTGAGAGAAAGAGACTAAGAACAACCAGGGAATTACATATGATTTCCTGGTTGGTCTTAGTCTCTTTCTCTCCCTCTCTCCCTCCAGGGAATCTGACACACACACACACACACACATATATATATATATATATATATATATATATATATATATATATATATATATATAAAGCTAATGTTAAAATAACAAAATATAGCTATACTGCTATATTTATTAGGCATGGCCTATGTATAAGAAAAAGAATATAAGTATACAAATCTATATTGGAAGTTATTTTATTCTAGTTGTCATAATCATTTTGAATTTTGATAATGTCATAATAAATTCACTGAATTTCAAAGGCTGTTTAACATTTTTTTTAAAAATCACACTTCTTTAACCCATTTTAACCCTGTCAAATAAAATTATCTTGTAAATTTGAGGAAACTTGAAGATTGTTTTAAAATTTCCTTACATTAATTACTATGAATAAATTAGCTCACTGGATTGGTGATTTAAGGTGCTCCTCGGTATGTGTTTATAGACTATTGTTATTTAATAAGTTATAAAATGTAATTATTCTTATTATTTTCACTGCTTGGCATTTGTACATTCAGTTACCAGGTATATTTGGTATTCTACAAATATCTTGAGCCAGTATTTATGTCCATCACCTGAAGAAGGCTAGAGGCTACAGTAGCTGAAATGTTTGTGAAAGTAACAACCAAAATGAGAAATCAGTTCAAATAAATCATTGTTCAGTAATAGTATTTACATTTTTATTTTTTTTTTAATGTAATGATCATTAAGTCCTTTAGTATCTGGTGGTCATTGGCAGTTGTATTAGTACATTAGTACTACACAGTCTAATAGAATCAGAGGACTTAATGTTGAGGTCATGCATTAATATTTCATATTAATTTATATCGATAATATAAAAAAATTATTCCAATAATGAACCAGGATCAAGTGACATTATTCTAGACAATTTAATATAATTTATTATTATAATTATTAACAGTAACAACATTAATCAGAATTTATGCAAACAGGTTTTTAGATATTTTGTCATTTTCTAAGACATTAAAATATTGAAAAGTTAAATTTATTAAGATATCATAATCAATTTTTCTGTTTTCTTATAAATTTATTCAATTTATATACCAATGTCTGAAAGCTTTTCTTAACGGTCAGTTTTCTTAATATGCGTAGTTGTCTCCCCTTAATCATTGCGTTCTTTAAATTACATAGTTGTCTCTCTTAAATCCTTGCTTAATTCTCTGCAGTTTTTTTTTTTCTTAATTTTATTACTGCCAACTAAATTTGAAAAAATAGGTGACAAAAAATCAACATGGACAAAAGAAAAGCACCCTTTACTCTAAATTTTAAAAACCTGGCCATACATTTTCAAACTTTCTTCATTTAACCTATTATATCTGAAAAATCACAGTACCAAATTTGAAATTGGGAAATTCACTTAGAGACTAACTGAACTGATATGACAGGCTGTTAGAGATGCATCCTTTAATTTCATTGACTACAAGTTGTTGTAATGACCTGTTCTCAACTTGTGAAACATTATGTATTGCAATGTAGTATTATTAATGTAAAGACTAATTTGAATACCAGAATAAATGTTTCATTCATAAAATTATTGTTTATTCACTTCTGGACTTCATCAGTTAAGGTCAGCATGAGGGTGTGTGGTTTTTGGTTAACTTTCTTTTAATGTTGATATTCTTTTCATGAGGATGTGAATGAACATACTTTTCACTTCTCTCAGGTGGGGCGCATATAACTTCCTGTCATCCAATTGTTTCATATGTGCACACCATAAGTTCAGTTTTGCTGATCTCTTGTTTATATATCAGGTCAGCCACTTTGAGACCTGATTCTGCATGTGCTGGCTATGAGATCACACTCCAGACCAACTTTCTGATGCACCTCTTTTGATGAAACGAGTGCAAAACCCACTTTGGCACGTCCTAGGGTGAGATCAGTATACATATATTGGGGTCACTAAAATCAGCTCTTAATACAAAAGTTCCTTACCGACATTAAATTCAACTCGGGCATCTAGTATTTCCTTGCATAAATTATATACAACAGTAACACTTCAACTTGACTTACCAAATTGAGTCAGCATGATGGCATCCCTCAGCTGCCTATCTGTTATGTACCCTTAACACGGACAGAACGTGTGAGCAACAACAAAGTTTTATGAAAAAATGGAAACCAAAAGCACACTTATACTTAGAATTAGAGACAGTTAAAATTTTTAGTACACCTAATGAGAAAAGAGGGCCTAGAAAATTTAACACTTACAGGACATATTGAACACAAGGGGGACAGAGGAAAACATGCCTGCGTAAATGATTGCCAGAACAGGGATTAGGAGAAATAGCAAAAATACAAACATTATTAAGAGATATAAGGAGAGAAAATTGTGGAGATCCATGATCGCCAACATTCTAAAGGGACAAGGTAGATAGAAGAAGATCAGCCTTCCTAATAGTGTAAAAAAAAAATAATAAGGCTTAATTTTACACTCAAAAGTTCTCACTGGGTAAAATCTGTTAAGTCATTATATTACAGTGTAACCTGGATATAAGCGAGTTGTCGGACTGGAGAATAAGTATCTTATATCCGGGTTTCTCTTATATCCGGGTTTGGTCTATTATATATACATTAACACAGGCTATAATTTGGGACCATAGAAAATCTCTCTTATATCCGGGTTTCTCTTATATCCAGGTCTCTTATATCCGGGTTACACTGTATTTGCTTCATTCATAAAGTTTCTGTATTTTAAGTTTCATCCTCAAGAAAGGATTAGGCTCCTGTCCACTCTTGGGAATGGGTTAAAAAGAGATCAAAATCTTCTTTAACCTAAAATAACAATAGCCATCATGACCTAAGAGCTAGCATAGTCATCCCTTTATAACTTTCAGAGATTAAGTTTTATTTTCTCCTGAAAATAAGGAGACGTTTTATAAAAAGGAGTGTCTTGTACGCCTACAAAAATACAGTACTACATATCCAATGCCAGATTTACATAATGAGAAATAAGATAATGAGGAAAATAAAATTTAATTTAGATTAACTAAAAAGATGTCTTTCTAGCTTTCATTTTAGATTATTATTTCATTGTTGACACCCATTCACATCCAAACATTGGGATTGTCATCCTCTGTCCGTATTCTCTTTCTTCCCTCTGGTGGCAGTGGCAGAGATGGTTGTGAAGGCCCAGCCTAACCCTGAAAGGTGTTGTGAGCAGGAGCCGCATAGGAGTGTAGGTGGTGGATAATTATTTGTGTACTAAACAAGAATTTATTTGTATCTGAACTGTTTTTTCAGTTTGGCAAAATATGTTAGAAGTTTGTTCCTTGCTGCTTAGTTTTCCACTGACTTGCTTTTGGAATTTTATTTATATTGTCAATTGTAATTTCAATATTCTTAAAAATTCCTTTATATATGTCTGTCTGTCTAGATATCTTTATTAAAAAATTGCTTCTTTGAGTATATGTTGATTACAGGATTAAGAGCTATCATTTGCTATTGCTTGGGTAGGTACAGTAGTTTGGAGCATAGTGCACAAAAACTCATTCATCAGTTCTCCTCTGTGTCAAAATCATTGCATTTTGGTAATAGGACATTTTATCTGGTAATGGGGGAGAGAAAAATAGGTTCATAACTTTCTTTAGAGCATTAAGGTAATGTAAATATAAGCAGTGTCAGCTGAGATTTGAATTCACTTGTTTCTGTTTTCTGTGCTGGTAACCATTACAACTCTACACACTTCCTCTTCCCATTTAGAATGAGTTGAAGAACAGATTCTGTAAAAATATAACAATGAACTTTAACACAGTCAAAGATTTAGTGTTTGATTTTGAAAATATGCCAAGAATTCAGTAGGGATTACTTGTTAGCAAATTCATAAGATGTCACTCAGTTTAACTGCGTAAACTGTTGCCAGCTATTTTTTATTGAGAAAAAATGCAAAGTCCTACATTTAGGACATACCAATACTAAAAGCCGCATAAGGCATCATGACAGCATTGATAGGAAGTTGCTGGTATCATCACACCTCAGAAAAAAAAATGAGTGTATATGTAGGTAATGGTTTAGGTGTCACATAGAAATTCAAGTTGTTTTTTTTGTTTTTTTTAATCATTTCATCCCAAGTAAGGCAATAAAATCACTAACATGCAATGGATTACTAAGTGTTAGAGAATATGAAAAAAAAACATTAAGGAGAGAGAGAAAATAATAAAAGAACAGGAATTAAGAAGACAGAAGATAATGATTGATATTGCCTTTAAATTTTTGAAGATCAATGTTGACTGGAAAGCAAGGGGCTAGAAGAGAGTTCAATAAGCAAGAAATGCAAGAGAAGAAACTGTTACCATAGAACTTATAGTTACATTTAGCCATTTTAACTATAAAATGATGAAACCTTGCTACTAATCTAGTACTACACTTAAATTCATAAAGTTTAGGTAACAAAGAGGAAATCTCATCATATCAATTACCATGCAAATATTTATAGAAAAGGCACAAGGAAGCTACATTACAGCAATGGGAAAGTGACCGAAGCCAAGATGCCAGATTAGGACTAATGATATTACATATTCTTCTTTGTATTTTATCAAGAATCTCTAAATGCATAGCAGAAGTACCAGACTAGATGTGGTAGCAATATTCAAAGCATAAATGTGTAAGATAGATTCAAGGAAGAAAAATTGTCTTGTGCAACATGGTGCACCAATCTTCCAAACAGCGGTCCTAGCAATTGATACAATTTCATCTTTGCTCTTCATGTCAGTAGAAAATATTAGCTGAGGAAGGCATAAGGAGTCATTTAGCATGCTAATGGAAAGCAAAAAACATTCTCTCAGATGATTAAAAGTGAGCAGTTTCATTTTGGAAGCGTTAAAATTAAATAAGTTTACAAAGCCAACAGGATACTGGATCAGAAAGTCATGCAAGTTTCTGGATACTGGTACTCTTCATTTGTTCTTTATCACTCTGGTTTGTCTTCCCTTAGAAGTTTACCAGTTTTGTATGATTGCATTGATACCAAAAGGACAAAGAGCTAATTTTGGATTTTTATGGAGAGTTGCAAAGCTAGAACAAGAATTGTCTGTCTGTATGAAGAGGGACAAATGAGATTAAAGATACTGAAAAAGAAGTAAAGGAGAAATAAAGGTTTGATATTATTGAGGCATAGAAACACACCCAAAGATGATGTAACAATGTCAGTCGCCTTGTCATCAGAAGCCATAAGAAGAATCAGCAATGTTATTGATACTGACCTAGCATCTTTGCTTCAATCTCTTTCCCACTGCCATAATGTAGCTTCCCTGTGCCTTTTCTATAAATATTTTCATGGTAATTGTTCTGATCAACTTTTCTCTATGGTACCAAGAATTTATGAATTTAAGCACAGTACTATATTGGTGGCACAGTCTCATCATTTCACAGTTGAAATGGCTAGATGTAATCATGAGTTCTATGCTAACAGTTTCTTCTATTGCATTTCTAGCATGTAGAACTCTCTTCCAGCTTCTTGCTTTCCAGTTAACTCTAATCTTAAAAAAATTAAATGCAATATCAATCATTATTTTCTGCCTTCTTAATTCCTGTTCTTTAATTGCATCTTAGTGGCTGTATTGCCTTTCTTGTGCTGAAATGATTAAAAAAGAAAATGAAAAGAAAAATAAAAGCACCTCAAGGTCACTCATTTTAAACCAAAAGGTTATCAGGTGCAACATAAACCTCAGACAGCACTTCTTTGGCAAATTGTATGACAGGCACATGAAACGATCTTCCAGCTTCAGTCACTACAAGCTTTCAAGAGTAGATATCACGACATTGGACTAGAAGGTTTCTGTTCTGAAAGACCAGGTCAAAGACATTAGGCCTAATCTCATCTGTAATTGAATTGGGCAAAAAATTTGGCCATGTTTATAACATTGGAGAGTACTTTTAATTTAGAAATAATAATACAAAGATAATTATTTGAATTTTATATTTTCCAGCCACAAACTACTATTTATTAATTTTAATCACTTTTTTTTTTACTAGACTTCAATGTTTTCTTTTTTTTTCTTCTCTAAACATTGAATCTTTTTATTCTAAATTTTTACTTGAAAAACTTGCTCTTTTTTATGTATTTTGATGGGGGTTTTTTTTTGTTTAGGTACCTCCACAGATTCACTTTAAATGAGCATACTCTGATGAAATAAATACCCCAAACTTAATAAAAACAGTTTTATCAAAATTTTACTGTAATTATTAAGAGGAAAGACTAAAGGATTTTTTATTAAATCATATCAGGTGGATCAAAGATTAGTATAGGAAATTTTAGCATCTTTTTGGAAAAATGGAAAAGCTTACTACAATTCAAGGACCCCACCAACATTTAAAAAAAAAAATTTTAGTCTGTATATAAATGTGCTGATTTTTGTAAATACAGAAGTCTCTACAAATAATTATCAAAAAATAAAAGCGATAACTACAGTAAATTTAAAACTGAAGTACTTAAAATAAAATCCAATAAAACATTAGATTATGGAGAATATTTTCATAAATTTTTATAACTGGATTGTTAAAAATTATATCAAAAAGACACTCATATTACATTCCTCAAGTAATTTTTATAGATATGTCCCCTATAAAAAAAATTAAATAAACTTCCGGCAATCAGTCAGTCTGTCAACACCTTGAATAAACATCTGCTTCCATGTTAAAAAATGCACTTCTGTGGTATTTTAAATTAAAAGTAAGTAATATTTGTTTCAAATCAGATTAATTAAACTTCCAATTAGCTAATATTCCTCAAATAAAGTTTCAGAAAAGTATATTTTATTTTTGAAAGATTTTTGAATAAAGAGAATTACACTGTGCTGACAGATGGCTAAAATCAGTGAGTTTTAGTGATTTCAAAGATAAAATAAACTCCTAGTCAATTTAAATTAGTTTTGAAGTACAGCAATCTATTTTACTTATTGAAAATATTAAGTTTAATCTATTAGTTTGAAATTAAAAATGATATAAAAGACTCAAGAAAGATTTTTCATTTTTTAAAATTCATTTTAATTCTTAGGTATCAAGTTTCTTTGGAGCTACCTTGTTTTGTTACTTTTAGTTACTTTGGAGAAAGTTTTTTTTAAATTTATTTTGTAGCTGGGGATAATTCTGCTAAGTACCAAAAGGTAGAATGTATTCACTTGAGTGGCAAAGCTTAAGGTATAACAATAAGCACACACAAGTCTTGTATTTAGAGCTTATGCACATACTTACATGTGCAGAAATACATATACACACCGACACATTCACTGTGCACAAAGATACACACTATATATATATATATACACACACACACACACACACACACATATATACATACACACACACACACACACACACACACACACACACACACACACACACACACAAACACCTGCCTTTGTAGTTAAATAGCTCCAGAGTAAACAGCCATGTTGTTATATATTTGTGTGTGAGTTCATACAACTGGTTAACCACTCCAGAA
>OZ038492.1:27122203-27174703 GCA_964036315.1 Acanthosepion esculentum | reverse complement strand
TCAAATAGTTAAATAAATAATATCTCAGATTTAGCTGCAGCAAAAGATAAAATGAAAGAAAGTCAAACTGATCACCCATAGTTCACTCTAGCCTCTGCTCAGTGACCATCTTCTGTTCAATTCTAAAATCTTTCTCTCATTGTCTAACAAAAAGTAATGTTTTCTATTTGAGCCCTAAATAACAACTAACAAATGTATACCATTTCTTTCGAGCAAAATGCCTTCTCCCTGCTTAAATCTGGTACAAGATTACATTAATTGAGCACTCAGTGAGGATGAAACTTATTAAAAATTTGGAATTAGTCTGTGAGATGAACCAGCTAAAGATCATGTTATAATAGACTCCCAATTCATATTGATAATGACATCTCAATTTGCAAAGGCTATAGCTTAAATATCTTTCCTCCTGGTTCAATTCTTTTGAAAGACTTGTCTTGATTTTTTATCATTGTTCCACTTGTTAAACCCTGTATATATTTACTATATATACTGCCCAATTCTTGTTGCTGCCTGAGATGCCATGAAGGATAAAAGAAACTTCTGGCTTATAAACCTAAAAAAAACCATAGACCAGTCATATGATACTTGGAACGGAAGTAGACACTACCAAATAACTCCCTTATTCTTTGAAATGAAGAGCAAATGCCAATCCCAGTATCCTCATAACCTGATTTATAGAACCAACAAACCAACCAGTCAGTCAAATAGCTATGCTGTCCACAACTGCCTGTCACATGATACTTGGAGAAATGGGAACTGTCAAATCACTATCTTACCCAAACATATTTTTATTGTAGTTTTAGCTCTTTCGAAGAAATGGTATTTGTTGGAACGAATGCCATTTTCCAATAAGATTTTTTATTTTTTTTTTTTACTGATTAGGCATAAAGCAAAATTTGTTAAACACCCAGTAAGGATCAATTTCACTGCACTAGCAAATTGACCTACCAGATGAGTTTATCAGATATCACAATATTGTGAAAACCTAAATGATCTTGATTATTACTAACTTTAGTCTCGACCACATGGAAGTAGAAAGTCTATGTTGTGTCATCTTCCAAGAGAAAAGATATTAATTTTAGCAAGGTACAATGTCGCGAGTGTGCATAATGGTTTATGCAGTAGAGAGGGTCTGCCTGCAAGCCTTTCTTGAAAATCCATATTCACAATCATGAATTCACCCTTGCTTAGATATCAACCACTAGTGTTAGTGGGAAATATACAACCAACTTAGTTACAAGACAGGTCCTCTTCTTCTGTTTTTAAGAAATTAAATGAGGTGATTTGGAGAAATGAAAGGTGTAACCCACTATAAGAGCAGTGGACTGGACTGATAGTCAAAACAATGAGTACAACCAAATCTGAAATCATCCAATATTTAAAAAATATTAATGACATTCTCAGTGGAAAGACATTATTGATTATATCAATAATTAGACCTGGGAAATTTATCTTGTCAGTTTAAAAGAATTCCAAGATATTTAAACACTTCCTTCATTCCAGGATATTCAAGCCATTTCTTCAACCATCTTTTTATCCAAAATTCCTTATTTCTACTAAATATCCATCACATTGCCAACACTATAGCCAACTGTGGAAACTCATCAAGATTTGCAAGACTTACTTGGAAGGAAAGTAATGATGATAACTTTATTCAAATTCTTTTACAGGTTGTCATTGCATCAGCATGTGTTACATATGCTTTTCTCTATGCTTCAAATAACAAAACATTATTCAGTTTTTTTTTTCATTTTGTTATTCATTTGCCCACTATTATTTTGATGTTTATATTGTTTTCATGTCTTTCATACATCATTTGATTGCATATATACATGTATTATGTGTTATTTTTATATGGATTTATATATATATATATATATATATATATATATATATATATATATATATATACACACTGCATCTTACATTATTAGCCACTTCATTGATATATAAAATAAATATTGAAATCTAAAGGTTTATTTAATGATATCTGTGTAGTTAGATTAAAAATTGGTTCAGTCTGTATCCATGTAAATAAAATGTAGCCATTCAGTTAAAATGTTCAGAATACCAAAGTCTAAAATTAATAATTTTGTTGTGAGTTTGAAGCTTTAAAATGAATTGTTAGGTTGTTTTGCTGGCTAAAAGAGAAATATTTAATAACTTCAGAACTTTGAAAAAGTAAAGCAATGCTGAGAATTGCAAAAATGATTGGCTGAAACCACTAAAATGTGAAGAATTTAACTGAGTATCTTGGACAGCTCAGATGCACATCTGATAAATCCAAGTTGAAGATTCCATCTCACTAATCTGTTCTGTATCAAGAAAGAAGTTATAAAAATATATCTTTGTCAAGTTATCAGTTTTTTAGATATTGTAGTTGTGAAGAAGGGACAAAAAGCACAAAGTCAGATCTTAAACAAACGTCTTAGCAAAACATGTGAGACAAAGTCATTCAGCTGCCTTTAAAAGACATCCACATGAAAAATTGAATAAAATGGGCATATATGAGGACTGTTTTTTTTTTTAAACTATTTTTTCACCAACAGATAATCATGCTATGGACGAAACAAACACTTGTTTTCTAGTGGCACAAACTGCACTCACAAATTGATATCTCAACATGGCAGAGATGGTGTGATGTTTTGTGGTGGCATTAAAAAAGGGCGAAACTTTGGTGCCCAGGATGATTTGAAAATGATGCTAAGATTGATCTTATTGAAAGCACACAATGCATAGTTTGATGAAGATGCCAGCTCATTTACCAAACTGCTTGTGGATCATTCTGAAGGGGAAGAATTACATTGGCAGACAGTAATTTACCAGCAAAGATAAATATTGGGATATTTTTACATATGAAAAATTAAAACAGTTCTCAAAATCAATAAATACACAACTTCTAAAACTAATACCAGAACATGTGGCATACATTTTATATTAATGTTGTCCTTATAACTTTGTCATCGTCATAATGGCACTGTTTTCAAGATTTTTTGCTTGAAACATTTGTCTTAAAACTTTGTATATGTTCTGTAATAGTCATTTTAATTAAAACATAATGTCTTTTTGAATTTCAGTAATCTGGCTAATAATGTGAAACTTGGAAACTCCTGTAAAATTAATAAAACTGTTTCCACATTTTAAGAGTGATATAGTCCATTATAATTTATACAGAAGTGAAATATCTAGCACATTAATGTATAAATATTTCTGTGAATCCTAGTATTAGTGTTCTAACAATAAGAAAAAAATAAATTGTGGATAAATATGTAAAATGCAGTGTATGGAGCTGTTTGTATGTACCTATATATATATATATATATATATATATATATATATATATATATATATATAGGATAGTTCAAAATAATAAAGATGCTTTATATGTTAATAGCAGTTCTAGTTATGGTTTTTACTGAAAGTTAATTCAGCGCTTTCCTAATAAAGATTAAATGTTAGAATAAAGTATATGGAGAAAAGCAATCAATGTTTATATTTAAGTAACATTTTATTTGAAATGTTCAAAATGTTTAGAGAAAAAGGTAGTTCTCATCTGATAAAGAGTGGAATCCTTTTTGTCAATATTTTTGGAGTCAAAGAGAATTATTGCACAATTACAAGAGATACATTAATTGATGTTTATTAGAATTTTTATTCTTTATTATGAAAGTATTTAATTAACTTTTAAGAATCACAGCAAAATGTATTGTAATTGTGTGATAATTTTCTGAGATTGAAAACTGTCTGCATGAAAAAATTACTTTTCCAGTTTATCAGATTTGAATACTACAAACCACTTTTTCCTGAAAATTTTGAACCTTTTAAATAAAATGCTATTGAAACATTGAAACATTATGTCAGCTTTCTTTTTTAGAAAAGTGTTCAACTTTCAGGTAAGATACAGCAGCTATTAATAAACAAAGCTGCATACATTTTTTTGAGTTGCTCTGTATGTATGTATGTATGTATATATGTTTTTATATGTATTTTATTATATATATGTGTATGTATGTATGTATGTATGTATGTATGTTATATAAGGGATGTTGAAATGCTCTCATCTGAACCAAGAAGCTCTTTCCCCCAAAATACTTGGTCAAATTTTGAGAAATGGGTCCAGTTGAGAACTTTTAAGCATTCCCTCATGTATGTGTGAGTATGTGTGTACATATAAAGGACATTTTGACTGGTTATTCATTCAGTCATTATACAGTTATTTATTTACAATGAAAATCATCTTCATTTTTTTCCCTTATTTTTCTTTATCTTTTTTTCTTTGTCTAACCAGCCCCAGGTGAGAAACTCTGGTACCTTTTAGGTGCTCTTATTTTAATTCCTAAGCATGTCCACTACAAACTTAGACTACATTGCCATTGGTATGCTACTTAGACTACATTGCCATTGGTATGCTACTGCTTACATCACATCTGGACCACCCAGACAAACATCAGCATTTTGTCTTCTTTTATTGTCCCAGCCCCTGTCACCATTACTCTGACATTTAGTATTTTGGGAATGACTATTTTGATGTCAGTTAGAAAACAAGAGAGGTTCATATTTTTACTGAAAACGCTTATTTTCTAACATTTCATAGCCATAATATTTTTTAAAATATTGTAAACAAAAAAACTGATAGGAGAAAAATATTACTTTCTGGCAGTAAAGATTTTATCTTTCTGTCCCACTCTTAATAGACATATGGGGGACATATGTTTTAGGAACTGTTTTGACTCTCATAAACTTAAGACCATCCTGTTTATTAATTTTGCACTTTAAACAATTTCCCAACCTCTTTTAAAGACACCTTCATTTATTCCATTATTAAACCCTTCCCCTTGTATTAGGCACCTAAGAGAATTATTTATTTTTATTTTTTTCCTTAGGAATATTCACTTTGAAAGAATGTCCAGTCCAAAAATGAACTGAAGAATAAAGTTTTTCATAATCCATAGGTAATATATATATATAGTTTGTAACCCTAGGTTTCATGCTTTTGTGATCCTCAGACAGTGTTTGTCCAAAGATCACAAAAGCATGAAACCTAGGGTTACAAACTCACATCCATACAACTAAGTATGTTAGCTCTATCACTGATATTGAGCATTTTCCAATAATACCACACATACATAATATATAAATAATATATATATAAATCACACACACACACACACACACACATATATATATATATATATATATATATATATACACACACACACACACAGAGGAGTAATGAATAGTGGCTTGGATTGAGGAATTGGAGAACTGAGTTCAAATTCCAGTCAAGTTCATTACATTCAATTACATAGAAATACTCTTGGAAAAGGTATGAATATATCTCTTTTACCACCACAGCTATGGGTAAATAGCAGGACAGCCTTTTGAGAAGGACAAATATGAATTCAGAACCTGAGGAGAGTCGTTTGGGAATCTTGTGGCACACTGTGCACTAGCTGCCTGTATTCAACTCTTCCAAATCCATGGATGGTTCTGCACAAGCCTTCACCACTATAATCAAATCATGCGTGTGGCTAATATGACTGTCCGGTTCTAAGAACTGAATTGCCGGAAACTTCATAGGTCAAATAATGATGGAAGAGTCCTTCATATGTTTCAATGAATATAATGAACAAGTAATATTTTGAATTATTTTATTCAATTTTTCCAATGTTCTTACAATTTTTCTTTTATGGGGATGAAGAGTGTGTAGAAACTCAGGACAATAATCACTGGGGACAGTTTCTCCAAACTCATAATCTTACACACACACACACATATATATATATATATATATATATATATATATATATATATATAGGCACATGGCCGAGTGGTTAGAACATTCATTTTCCAACTATAAGGTCCAGGTTCAAATCTCACCATGCTTGATTTATCAGGAAGGTGACTTCTTGATGTTAGTGGTTTGGAGAGGCAATCCCTCCCAGCATGCTGTATATTTGGAAAGTGCCTAAAAACCATGTCACGGGTTGCCACAAGCCTTATGAGGGAAACTGAGTAGACATTTGGGAATCATCAATGTTTGTGCTAGCACAGTCACAAGTCATCGTGACCGAGGATTTGAACATACAGACCTTGTTCAGACTGTTGATCATGCCAGATAATGTGCTCTCTCGCAGAAACTGTAACTAAGCTCTGCTCAGCATAGCTGCAATATAAATCACTGGTGGGCTCTGTAGGTGTTGAACAAACACAAATGTGTCATTTTTTTAATTTATGCATTTAAATTTTTGAAGATCAAAGTTGACTGGGAAGCAGAAAACCAGAAGAGAGTTCCACAACCGAGAAGTGCAAGAGGAGAAACTGTTAGCATAGAACTTATGGTTACATCTAGCCATTTCAACAATAAATTGAGGAGACCTTTCTGACAATGTGCTACTGCACTTAAAATCATAAATGTGTCATAGAGAAAAGTTCATTAGAACAATTACCATGAAAGTATTTATAGAAAAGGCACATTATGGTGGTTGGACCAATAACATTGCAGATTCTTCTTTGGATTTTATCAAGAATCTCTAAATATATAACAGGAGCACCAGACCAGGTATAGCTGCAATATTCAAAGCAAGGATGAATAGTAGATTTATAAATATGTAAGATAGATTCTGATGAGAAAAATTGTCAAGCATGACACAGGGAATTAACTTTCCTAGTAACATGTGTGTGCATGTTTTTTTTCATTAAACAGGTTGAAGAAGGAATATTTTGTAAATTTTTTTTATTCAATTTTTCTTGTGCCCTTACAAGTTTTCATTTTTGTGGCAATGAGGAGTGTGGGTATAGTTTTCTTTTACATTATATATTAATAATCCTTGTTACCATGAAAATTAACTCTCCTTCAAAATGTCTAAAGCATTAGCTGAAAGTAAATGCTATAGACAATTTCTCTACCCACTCAGTTTTCAAAAAAATATTGTAAGGACACAAGAAAAATTGAATAAAATCTTACAAAATATTCCTTCTCCATCATATTTGATGAGACATGCATAAAAGAACTGCTGCCTAGATATACACATATGTGACAACATGACTGAGTTGAAATATTCAAATAATATATATATATATATATATATATATTGACCACTAATATTATCTGTTATATATATATATATATATATATATATATATATATATATATATATATAATTTATAACAAATTTTTACATCTTTGTCATGAGTAATTGTTTTTGTCCATATGTAAAAATTTATACTCTTGGTATTGATTTCTCTTTTGAATTAATACTGTGAACATTAAAATTTGTTATTTTTGTTCTCATTACATTTGGATATATATATATATAATGCTTCTCTGCCGGGGTGGCTAGCCCATTCTTAATGCATATGCCTGCTCAGGTGCATTTTGTGTTTGTTCAACACTGACAGAGCCCGCCTGTAGTTTACACTGCAACTATGCTGAGCAGACCTTAGTTACAGTTTCTTAAAATAAGTGCATCATCTGCTATGATCAGCAATTTGAACAAGGCCAGCAAGCTCAAAACCTCAGTCATGATGACTCATCACTTCAGGCTGGCACAACCATCGACAAACAATTCCATCTACCCAATTTCACTCACAAAGCTTCTGAGTGAAATTGGCGGTATGATTTTTAGGCAACTTTCTGGCAGTGCTACATGCCGGGATCCCCTCCCCAGTTAAGAAATCACTTTCCTTAAAAATCAAGGTGAGATTTGAACCTGGGTCTCATGCTTAGAATGCAAATGTTCAAACCACTTAGCCGCAATATATATATATATATATATATATATATATATATATATATTTTTTTTTTTTTTTTTTTATAAGTGTATCACCCTAAGCAAGGCTGGAGGCCACTATCATGCAAGGGGTTAAAGAAGGGTTGGAGGAAGAGCAGATAGGTGTGGTAAAGGAGAGGATGTGAAGAAAGAGAAAGACAGTGGGTCGAGCAAGGCAAGGGGGTTACAGAAGATTTGGAGCGAGAGCAGATAGGAATGAAAAATGAAAGGATGTGGAGAAGGGAAGTGGATAGATCAGGGCAACTGGAGATGTCGATTGACGCTACACTTAAACCGTTAGAGATTGTATTTGTCAGGGAAACAGTAATAGGGAAGGGAGTTCCATAGGTGAGATGTGCGAGACATGAAGCTATTGGAGTAGAAGAGACGTCTACATCTAACAGTTTCCACAGTGTAAGGGTGGGAGTGGGATGCCAGCCTCGTGGGGCGTTTAAATTCATGTATATATATATATATATATGTATGTATATATACACATTGGGTTAGATATATACAAATTTTTATTTATCTCAAATCAGAGAATTGATGCCCTCTACCTTTGATTGAAGTGTCCCTCCTTGGCTCTCTGTCTAGGGTCAGCATTGTGTCTATGTACTGCAAGTTAATTTTACCATGCTGTTGAAGCTGTAGAACAGTGGTATAATGGATATGTCATTCGCTTACTTTTCCCCATGTTGGATGTTAGAATAAAGATTCATGTTAATTTTAGACATTTGTTTGTCTGACAGTAATTACAGACAAAAAACAAAGAAATATACAGAAAATGCCACATCGTTCATTAATATATATATATATATCATTTATTTATTGTTTATTTATTTTATAATTATTCATTTATTTTATATCTTTTATTTAATGTTTATTTAGTTCTTTCTTTACTTTGTCTTTATTTTTCTTATCATGTTTGTTTTAACTCAAAATATTGAAATGAATTTACCTTTTTAACAATCCAATATGGATTCTTCAATTAAAAATATCCATCTTGATCTCTGGCAAGTTTTCTTCATTCCGTAATTATGATATTCCCTTTACACACCCTTTGAAAGTTGATATGATTGGAATTGTAAACTCATACAAAACAGCCTTGAGATCTGTATATTAGTTTGTGATCAAACAAATGTGTGATTCTTTTTTCCTCAAAGCACATTTGGAACATTTATATCTTCAGAGCAAAATTTATGAACTATTGTTATAATTTGCTTATTTATCAGCATTTTCTTCTTCAAAATGGTGTTTCTCTTTCTACGACATTGTGACCACACCCACCCCAAAAAATATTTTATCAAGATTCAAAAAAATTGGCTTTTCCAGTTTCAAGATCACCAGACTCTCTCAAGTGCGCGTGTGTGTGGTGGGGAGGAGTTTTCATTAAAAATGACGAGTAAAGCATCTATGATTTGAATTGTTTGTGAGATTATTTAATTAGTACTAATAAATGAGTGATAGGCCAGAAAGCACAGGGAGAAGTGGATTCATGCCTTTCCCAGGGATATTAACTTGTAACTAACAAGTAAATATCCTCAATAAAAATTAAAACCCTATTCACCAATTTCATTTCTTCTGTGCCACCTCTCCACTCACGTACTGCATCTACTGCCATATATGGCAAACTTGAAAAGATTTTCTAAAAAAAATAAAAATGACCATCTGGTTAATATCAGGGTACGTTAAAAGAAAAAAGATGAATGCATTATTGGTGCAGCAAGTGGGATTGGCATACTTTCAAATTTGGGCCGATGTTATCGCATTCACTTTTGAACAAATACCCTTAGTAAAGGTATGAATCCATCTCTTCTATAATGTAATTAGAAAAATTCCAAATTAATTATTATCTCAAAAAAAAATTCTTAGAATCTAAAAATATTTTCTGACTTTAAATAACCTGAAAAAGGTTGATAAGCCATAAAAAACAAATCAATCAATTAATACAGAATTGTTATAATCAAAAGAATTCAATGTGTTGAAATCTTTCTTTTACTGTTAAATGGAACAACTTCTCTTGCAAACTATTCTTCACAAAACAGAAAAAACTGTTCCCTAATATAAGGAACCAAAACATGTTCAAGCCACTCCAGTCAGATGCATAAAAATTCTTTTTAATCTTCAGCATCAAAACATTATTTAGATTATTTAATGATTCTAAAATATACTTTGATTCATTCAGTTAATTGAAACTATTGTTCTCACCTTTGATTGCTATAGTAGTTACTATAGACACAACAGTTCAGCCAAATACTCTTTGGCCATCTTTAAGTATCCAAATAGAGGATATCTTGTATGAAGTGATTATTGTGTTATTTGTAATCTCTGTCATATCATTTCTCATTTCTTCTTGCTGAATGAGTGTATATATGAATTTCACTACCTGATCCAAGGATTGAACTCTCAAGTACTAGCTGGAAACAATAATTGTATAATTTATCAAAATGCAGTTCAAAATTACCATGATAACCAAGTGTTAAAGCCATGTGACATTGGATTCAAGACTCCAAAAATACATCAGTGATGTCCTTCATGATAGTAGCATAGTATATATAAATATTTGTTAAATCTTGTTGCATATCAAGTTCAATACTATGCTTGATTTCAGATAGTTACTGGGATTTTTTTTTTCTTTGATTTCAACATCTTTTGGGTTCAAGTAAAAGTGGAATTCTATTCTTTCTTGGAACCTGGTTACTGATTCCTGAACAGCATTGAAAAAAGCAATTTGTAATTTAAGCTTTTTAAAACTTTGAAGAAAATGAATAATAATAAATTTTGTATAATTCACAGTAAACAGGATACTGTGAAAATTTTATATTGTAAGTGAAAATAAGATAGAATGCTATGGAAAGAAACCAATTCATTTGTAGGCTTCATATGAGGAAGCTGGCTTTCCCATGATAGTCACTTAATAGATTTTTAGAGTTACTGTTCTTGAATGTTTTTTGTTCTTATATGGTATTGGGTTTCATTGCTTGTAAAAAGTTAATAAAATTTCTCTCTGCAGAATAAATATGTATTTTTCTGAATTGATATTCCTGGTGTACTCTAGAATGACCAGTTCCAAATTGCTATCACCATCTTACCTAAAGATCCTGCCATGTTTGATAATAGGCAGCAGAATGTTCAAAGAAAATTCTTGATTATGCCATAATAACATGTCTAGTGCAATTATTGCTCAGGCATTTTCTTTTTTTTGCTGGTTTGTATACGCTCTGACATGAGCATGTGAGTAATGAGGAAGTTTGAAGGAAAATGGAAAAAAAAGGACATTTTTACTTGGAATCAAAAAGAGAGTTGAAATTTCTGGGACACATAATGAAGAAAGAAGGCTCAGAGAATTTGCCACTCACAGGACATATTGAAACCAAGAGTGGACAGCTACAAAGGGTAGGAAGTTATAGAGATGTGATCGCCCATATTCTAAAGAGACACAGTACATAGATCTCATTGCACACCATTATTCTTAGGACTCTAGTTAATCTAAACAAGATGCATTATTTACCTTTCCTTCTTTAGTGTATTTTATGATAATTTGGTTCACAGTTAAAAGTAAAATTCTTAAATTCAATGCTGTTTGAATAAAGTCAAATAATTTAATCTTTTAAAATTTAATCTCTCTTCAAAATATGTGACTCTCCCTGCTCCTGAAGAACCTAAAATTGTACAGTTATTTCTTTTACTTTTTACAGTAAATTGTCAATGAGTTTATCTTTAATGAATATAAAATCTAAGTAAATTAAGAATGTCCATCTCTTGATGTAATTCTACTGAAATGTCAGTTTTAAATTTAAGAAACTTAGTTCTAGAATGGAAAAGCCAAAATGAAAACACGTTTGAAGATAATATAGTTGAAAAACTATTTTTGTTTGTAAAAAATCAAGTTTTATATTTATTGAAGTGGAAGACTCTTTGTGACAGCTCTCTCTGTTGTAATTTTCCATAGATTGTTTCAGAATTAAACAATAAAATTTCAATAAAACTATTCAAAATAAAAAATGCTAATAAAAATATATAAATAAAATTCTAATCAGAGAGAAATTTGGAACAAAGTCTATTTGGCAGATCAAAACATTCATTTTTTTTTTCTTTGATTAGATGTCATTAGGAATGTTTAGTCTTAATCAACTTCAATAAAAAATATTGTTCTTTATTGTTCATATCAGCATACATTAAAAAAAAAAATCCCTAGAAAACTGAGAAGAGAATTTAAAGCAATTCTTTGCTGAGAAAGAGAAAACCTTCTGCTAGGATGAAATTATGAATTTGTCTAAATTATGGTAAAAGATGGTAGAATATAATGTTCTACTATTAATGTTAATATGTTATTGAAAAGGTTCAAAATATTGTTTTTTACTTAATGAACCGAACCAACATTTTTGACTACTCAATATAAAGTTTGAATTTCTGTGGTTGTATAGTTTTATATGAATGATAATACTATTAAAGTTTAAGATTTTGGCAATGCAAATTGGATTATCCAACATATAGACAACAAACGATATTAACTTTCAGTGAAATCAGATATTAACCTGTATAGAAAGTGTTAACAATGTCTTGTTTGCTCTCATCAGGACTGAATTTCAGTGAACAAAATTTGTTTATTCCCATCATCACTGATCAGATGCTGAGTTTTCTTCTGTCACAATGAATGATTTCAATCTCGATAATGCTCCATGTTTTGAACATCTATTGGGTCTTAAGTTTATTCTAGACCTCAAGTAGAACATATATGAAATCCATTCCTAAAGAGGCTGAAAAAGATGGTCATCTTATTCTATTGCTCCAGGAAGTACCTGACTCCTTCTGCTATCTTTTATCTTTAAAAGAATCAGACTAGAACAAAAATGAAGTACCACTGCCACATCCAGGCTGGAGCTGCTCAGTCCTCAGCCTTGATAGATTTCAAAATTATTTATACCATCTTGGAGGAGAAGACTTATTTTCCATTGTGCAAGATGCAATGTTGCAAGCCTACCACTAATATATTGCTATTTCCATGACAAATGTTCAGATGATCTCTATTCTTTAGTCTCCCACCCCCACCACTTCACACTTTTACAGCTAGAACATGTCATGCTACTTCCATGGAGCTGAATCGCCCTTATCTCCTCTGTATTCCAAATGTAAGAAGAAAGTCCCACTCAGACAGCTTTTACCCCAAGAGCTGCTACTTGGTGGAACAGACACCCATGTGGATACTTCCCTGAACACATCACTCTTAACCTCTTCACTTCAAGTGCCAATTATTATTTATCTTTCTTATCTTCATAATCTTCACATCCTTTCCACTTACCACCTCCTCTTTCATTCATATTTAACACCTCATTGATCATTACCACTTTAACAATAACCCACTACTTTGGGTGGCTCTCATGCATTGTATTAAATGAGCATTAATGTAAAAAAGCTCAAAAATAATTCCAGGAACTTTAAATTTCTTTTCTTGTGATTGTGGTGTTCTATTTTGAATTTACAACGTGGTGTCATTTTGAATTACAGAATGACTACTCCCTAATTTAAAACAACTAGTTAATGAAATTAAAGGCTGTCAGGTAATAGAGACAGGTGTTGCTTTTATGTGAACTGGAATATATCCATGGTTAGGAAGATAAAGAAGTATTTATATCTGTAAACTATTTTTAATTAATGTAGGGAATGAAATTAGAAATTATGGCAGTTACTTCTGTCAGTAGAGGTAGACATTACTTCAATATTCTCTCTGGTGCATATAAGGTCTATCTGGAAGATATCCAATCATTTTGAATATATGTGAACCAATTGTGAAACTTTGTTGTAATTTGGCAACCAATCAGTGAGAGCCTTCATGCATATATGTGAACAAACCCTTTCCTGAGGGTTACTCAGTTGGCAAGGAAAATGCCATTGAATAAGCATGAGTAATCTGTAGCTGTGGGTAACTTCTTCACTTCTACAGGTTTGCTTTCTGGAGGTTTTTTTTTGGTGGGGGGGTTAAACATCACAACTCCCGGGTCTGTTCAACTGCAGTTTAGATTTGGGTCCCTGTTACTTCTGACTTTTTCCCAAAACTAAAATCACCATTCAGATACCCTGGACAATGCTGAAAAGAATCTGACAAGGCAGCTGATGGTGATTCCATAAAGAAGACCTATCTTAGCATCATTTCAACTTTTCAGAAGTGACATATGGGAGGGTCCCAGTAGAAGTACTTTGAAGAGGTGTAAGACACCTAGGTTTTCATTAATATCAATCAAACTACTGGCTACATTCATGACAGATCTTGTATATGGTTCAGTTATATGGCTCTCTATAAATTATTTTGAATTAGATGTTGTCATGATAGTGATTTAAATAAAAAATTATAGTGGCTCCATCTATTAATAGAAGTAGATACTGCTTCAATGCACACTGTAGAGCTTATCTATGGCCAGGAGATTAAAACTTCTCTTTTATAAATTGTTTTGAATTACATGAAAGCCATTGTTGTGAATGAAATACAAGTCTATAGTGTTTTGTGAGCATTTGAATGCATATTCTTTGCTAAGCTTAAAAAATACATTCTCTAGTCTTGTCTCTGAAATTAATATTTTGCATGTTTTCTCACAGAACATAGATAACTATTAAATGGTCAAATTTGTAGATGTGTGGGTAGTGTAATGGTTAGTGGGTCTGAAAAAGAAACTGCCAAGCTCAGTTTGAATTCCTGTTGAGTTCATTACATTCACTTTCATACATATACCCTTATGAAAGGTATGAATCACTTCTCCCCCTAGCTATCGGTTAAATAGCAAGACACTTAACTTTCTAGCTGTGATTGGCAACCAGTTTAGGAGAAGGACAGTTCTGAATACAAAATTGTTTTTTGTGCTAATTAAAGAAGGAGTAAACCTTAAGTCTCACTCTATTACAAGTAGAATGAAATGGACTGTGGGGAAAGCAATAGCAAACTTTTGTTCTGGTCTACTTTGCACCTTGTGTCCATTGTAGGTTTAAATCTTTATTTAAACTTCAATAATGAGATAATTATTTAGGTAGCAGATAACTGCCCAACCTTTGGACACTGAGTATGTAACCCTGCCATGGCACATACTATAAAGCTATTGAAAAGATTATGAAGTTCACAATTAACTGTGGCATGGAGTTGTAGACTGTATGATCTCAACTGAAGTTTAAAAAAAAATGGTTGTGCATCTGTTCACACAATGAATGCCCAATGGAAAATTTTGCATCTGCTTACTTTTGTTATCTTACTATGTAACATGAGAGTAAATAAGTTTTCATGTATTTTTTATATATATATATATATATATATATATATATATATCCTACCCATAATATTATAGATTACATAAACAGCTATTATATACAACAAATGCTTAACCATTCTTTATGATGTAATATAGATAAATATCATATTTTACAATTACTTTTAAATTTAAATATTTGTATGATATGTTTAATTTAGTTTTTGTATGTTTTTTTTTATTATCTGTTGCATGTTGGTCTGATGGTAAATACTGAAAGGTTATCTTGCATGAAAAAATAAACTTGTCTAAGCCTCATTCCAATGATCAGTTTTCCAAATTCATCTCTGTGTGAATTTCACTTTCTTTTCTTTTTTTACTTGCTGTTTTTTTTCTTTTAATTTTTTTGTTCACTTCCAAAGGCCATTTTCTATTACATAAATTTGTGGCACAAGTGGTGATGGCTTTACATTTCAGTCTAATGTATTTAATTTTGCACTGTTTTTATGCAAATTACTCCATGAAGAAGACATCTGTGTGGGTAATAATGTGCCTAAACTTTTGGAAAATATTGCAATATCAATTTGATAAGCATGAGTTTTAAATCTTTTCTTTCCTAGTTCTTGTTTAGCCATCTTTTGAGAGATACACTTTTGTTTCATCATTTCTTTTCCATTTACACTTTCTGTCTTTTCTCTTTCTCACTGAATACATTCTGGTTTAACATTGTTTCTCTCTCTCGTTCTCTCTATAGAGGGAGAGAGAGAGAGATTTTCTTTCTTGTTATGTCATTGCGCATGAGTTCTGAATTTCTTCGCTCATTTATCAAACACATATTTGTTTCATCTTTGATTCTTCATAGGGCATGACCTCTGATTTTTTTTTTCTCCCTTGTTTATTAAATCTTGGGAGCACAACTTCAGGTTGCATTTATATAATACTTGTTCAATTTTCCTCTTCATAAATTTCTTTCCTGAAAAAAAAATGTCTTTACATGTCTTTCTTCTTGCTTCGAGAGTTTATTTTTTGATTATATTCTTCATTCATTTTTCTTGATCTCATATTGTTTATATGCTTTCTTAAACATATTGACAGCATTAATATTCTTTTCAAGGCTTTATAAATATGTTTAAAATAAAAAAAAAGATATTTTAATTAGAATAAAAATATAAAGTACTATAACCCTGAAAATGCAAACTCTCAATATGAGTGATATTTTTTCCTTTTGTCAAGGAAATGCTTAATCTCCTTACTGCAAGCTGTAATTTTAAGAAACAGTTTTGTCTAAAGCAGTCTTCTGTGCATGTTATTAGTTTTTTGGGTTTTCTGTAATTTAAATATGAAGAGTTTTTCTGTAATTTAAATATGAAGAGTTTTTCTGTAATTTAAATATGAAGCTTATTAAAATCAGAATCGTTGTATTTGCCAAAAAGTAACTATGCTTATAATAATTTTCTCATTTTCTTTCTCATAAAGTAATTTTGACCTCCTATCTCTATGCATTATTTTGTTTTACCTATTAATGACATTCTTAATTACAAATGTAAAATTATTACCTGTTAAATACTTCTTAAACTGTTATTAAGGATGTTGTTCAGGTGTTTTATAAAATGCTTTTTGTATTTTAAATAGAAAGCAGATGAATAAATCTGTGAAATGACATGTAGCTATTAGCTGAATTTTAATCTGATATTTTCACTGTAAACAGTATAATTAATATTCACTACTATGTAAAGGTATTAAGGAAATAATGTTGAAAAATAAATATTTTTTGTGTAAAAATAAATGTTTTTTCATTGTTAGGCTATATACTTACTAAAGTACATGTAAAATAACTGACTGTAATGGGCATGCCCTATCTCCCCAACGAAAGAGGCACTAAATCGCCTGTGCCTTACACAGTTATGTAAATTACCTAGTGTCTTAGAACTAATTAAATTCCTGTAGGTGGGTGTAAAAAAATCTGCATAACTGACTCAGGTACACATAAAAGCTGGCAGATTTTTTCCTTGGCAGGAACAAGGATTATAGATGGCGAGGAATACATTTGAATGAGCCAGCTGTGAGGTTCAAGGACAAAGACGTGGCAATGCGGAATGTGAAACAGATTAATACAGATATATTACTACACTGACCTACCCAGCATTTCTGAATTCCTACAGAGGAATTGTCTCTATCAGGCTATCTTGCTCTAGACACACCACTTCTATAGCTACAGTACATGTGGCACTGTTGGAAGTCTTCAAGTAGCATAGTTTTTATTATTTGGTAAAGTTCTTTGTAATTTTGTAGTCTATAACATCTAATAAAGGATTGCCATCTTTAATAACTAAAAGATTCATTTACTTGAAGCCATTTATAACCATTGATCTAAGAAAGTGGTTTTATATAGATGATAGTTTAGATATTTCTGAATATGAGTTTATGCTATACATGACATCTGTATGAGAGTGTACATCTGAGGAGAATATTTAAGAACATGACTCAAATTCTCAGGTTAATATTTTGGTTATGTATAGTCTTAGTTCAACCTCTGTCATGCAGTTGTGTCTTAGAACTCCTACAGTCAGACATGCCTGTGCTCTTCAAGGATATTTTGTTTCTATTTTCGTGGTTTATTTGACTTTGGAAGCTATTAAAATATGTTAAAAAGAGTTGAAGATTCTCCTCTGAGTAACAGTTAACTTGTTTACACTATATACAATACCTAACATTTTGAAATCTGAAAATTTTTAATTTCCAAAATGTATCTTATGGTTTCAGATAACATTAATGGTAAAATTGACAACAAAAAAACATTTGCTGTTTAACTGAACAGTTTGTACTACTGTTGAAATTCATAACATTTTTTTCTTCATAGTTTTATAGTAAATTAGAATTTTCAAGTTCACTATTATTGCCCTTTCTAGTAATGATGGGACTTTCTTTCCAAACTTTTTGTTATTGTTCATGTGGAAGGTTAACAGCTTCATTATATGAATATTTTTCCTCCTAGTTACATGTGTTACACATTTTAGTTGTTGCTGCTGTTGGAAGAGACCTTTTCTGGTTATTTTAGGAAAACCAGGAAATTCTTCTTAGAAAATTATTTGGCTTTTGGAGATTTTTGACTCTTAAAAAGTATACCAGACATTTTACGTTCTACCTTTGTTGTATTCATTGATCAAATAAACTATATTATTTATAGTCTAAATTTACTCAATATGAATATTTTCAAAATTCACTGCAGAGATGTTGAAATTTCTTAATAATTGACTTAAATATCTACTGCATATACCAGTTTTTCTCAGCTAGTGTGCCCTGGCATACTAATGCCCCTGAAAGGTTGGCAGGTGCACCTTAAATTAACAGAAGAGTAATTTATGAATTATTTTTACATTTAAAAAATCTTTTTTTAAAAAACTAGAGCCTCCAAGCAATGTTATATCTTAAAAATAAGTCCTTATTTCAGTAGACTTTTTTATTAGTTTCCTATTTTCAAATTCCATGACTAATTTTTCCTTAGTAAAATTTAAAGTATGTCCCAGAGTTTTAGGTATTCTACAAATGTACCCAGAAGTAAAAAAAAAAAAAAAAAAAAAGCTTAGAGAAACACTGGTATATTCAGTACTTATATCTCCATTCTAAAATCCAAATCATTTTGAAACTCAATATTCTCTGTTCTCAATGGTGTCAACCTATAGTAAATATTGTTTTAAATATTATTATTTTTCCATTTCATTCTTTTTCTTTTGCATTTAAACCTGAATATGTATTTGTGCAATTAAACAGATACCACTTTGAAAAATGATTGTCCGTTTCTGCTTTCCTTGATAAAAGATTGTATATTATTGCATAGGAATCCAAGAAAATACATTTCAGTGATATTATCAATACAAATTTGGATTATGCCTTATTTTATTTTTTATTTGGTTGAATTTATTTTATTTCTGTTTTATTGCTTTATATTACATATTGATTTTATTTATTTGAAAAATTGGCTATCATTCTGTATTCGTAGCATCTTTGAATGGGGAAAAATAAGGTAAAAACAATTTCACATGTAATATATGAGATTATAGCAAACATTTAATTTACCACATTTTGTACAATGTTAAGGACATTTTACAGGCTGTGTAAGGTATTTGAGAACATTTTGAAGACTAAGCAAAACAACCATATCTTACAAACAACTAAATTTTTTGATACAAAACTTGGTACACAGATGTAGTAATGGTTGGATTACGTGTTTCTTTGATGTAACCACCTTCAGCCACAATAATGGCTTCAATGTGGGACCGGAATCATGGACTTGCACATATCACATGGTCTGTATTGATATTGGACATTACTCAGCTAATGGCTTTCAGAGACCCAGTCATATTGTGGGAACATTGATTAGTCTCCTAGTCAACAACACCCCACATGTAATAGTCAAGGGGATTTAGATCTGGAGAGTTAGATGGCCACATGTTTGTTGTGATATAGTTGTGCAGATTGGCTGCCACCCAATCTTGGGTCACCACAGCTTTGTGAGCAGGTGCACATACAGCCTTCCATCATATTGAAAGTCTATCCAAGGCTTCATAACAATTTCCAACACCTCTGTGTAGGCAGCAACATTTAACTAAAGACCCTGTTGAAAGAAGTGGGGTGGCATGACATGTTCTTCACTACTCCTCTTTTTATGGGCCATGTCCTTTCAGGATGTAGGCGATCATGGTTCTCCACCTCCCTCTATCCCTTACAGCTCTCAACAAGTTCCTTCCCTCTGCTACCCCCCCCCCCCCCACCCAGACCACGTTCTGTCATGTGCTTGCTTAAGTCCACTGGGTATGTCATGCATTGTTTTCTCTTGTCTCTCTTTTCCTCTATTCGACCTGTAAGTATCAGATTCTCCAGGCCTTCCTTCCTCGTTATGTGTCCCAGAAACTTCCGCTGCCTCTTCCTGATGTTAAGTATAAGCCTCCTCCTTGTCTGCATCCTCTCCAAGACCACATCATTGCTCACACACTCAGTACCATCCCTAAAACCATTATAGAATCAAGAAACTTGGGGGACATGAGAAGGATCCACACATAACCACCTATCATTTTTACAGTTCACTTTTTGATCCTGGCTGAAAAAAAACAAAAAAAGAGCATGCTAAGTTCTTCAGGGTATTTCAACTTGTTCAGGAATTGTTTTGCTCACCAGAATCATTTTTCTTGTGTGTACCAACATTAACTGCCCTTTCTTCATCACACATCAGTAGTACTGAATGTACTCATGTACCGCATTGTGGATTGTGTTCTTGAACACCTGGAGATCTCTAGCAATGGTAGACTCTTGGACATTTCAGGATTTGCATTGATAATGTGCTACACCCACTGTACGAATCATTGTGTCCTAGTACTGTCTGAATGTTGTGAATCATTTTTGCACTTCACTAGTGGTGACACATCTCCACTGAGGGCTTCCAACTCCTTCTGAACTTTGTGTTCAAATGACCTGACAACTCCCAAAGAATGTGCCATATCAACATCACTATGTGTCTATCACAACAATTACAGAATGTTGTTCCATCTCAAGTATTAACTGATAGTTTGTCATTGATGCTCTGAAAAATAAAAGAACATTAATTGATTGTTACATAACTAGACATAAAATCACATGACCTCAAATACCTTATGCACTTTGTAGAAATATTAAAAGCATTTTTAACTGAAGATCAACTGTTAGAACATATCTTATTGAGTTAAAAAATAAAGAGAGTTATTCAATAAACATTCATAAACATGAAAATGCTTTTCTCCTCTCTTAAGTACAACAATCCAATTGTATATAATATCCTTCTACAAAATATATAAACACAGAGACTCAATCAGTTTCATTCATTTAGGAGTGCAAAATTAATGGGGGCATGTTTCTATTTTTTTCAGATTTTGAGATATGCCTTTTAAATTATTATACAATAATAAACATTAATATAGCTTTAAGTAATTCTATAAATAACTTGTAATCTATCTATCTATCTATCTATCTATCTATCTATCTATATAGATTCCTTATTTTTTTTCCATTATGGACACACATGATAGACAACAAGAAAAAAATTTTAATATTGGCCTTTTAATTTGATTTTTTCAAAATAAAACTTTCTGTTTATTTTTTTATCCTATAAAACCCAGAAAGTACACTTGGAATATTATATGAAAGGACAATTAAGAAGTAAATGATATATCTATAAGTGTTTGAAAACTACACATTATCAACAGAGGGTTAATCTGTTATCTGTATGACACTTCTGCTCAAAGACTAATAAACATGTTAAATCAAATTGGTAATGTAGTATAGTAAATAAAAACCCAAAATCTTCCAGCAATAATTTGTATTCTCTATTTAACCTTTTTCACTTTGTATTATTCACAAGTATTACCCATCTACTGTATATGATGGCCTATTAACTGCAGTCACTTAGTTCTCAATTTCAATCAATACTGTTGCCCTTGCAGGATATGACAGCACCACTGTGAAATTCAAACACATTATTCAGTAATTAGAGTTGCTTACAGTGGTAGGACAAACTGTTTCGCCTACCTAATTAATAATATAACCACACATGGATTCAACCAAAATTTGATGTATTTCTTAAATCAAACTTAGATGAATCCACACATCACTTTTGAGAAAGTGATATGCAGACCTGCACACACACACACACACACACACACACACACACACACACACACACAAATATATATAGCATATATGTGTGCACATATATGCACATATCGCAATCTCCCTCAAATGTAATAGTTTTACAATATCTTATTTTTTAAATATGTACCTAACTTAACATTTTCATAGTATTCATTGTCTTTTATGCTATTAAAATAAATATCATAAATAATTTTTTTTAAAAAGAGTGTTTATATCCCTACCACGTGATATATTAATAAAATCACTTACCATTAAGCCTTAGTCATGTGATTACCTTAAATAAATTAAGTTGTATCAATAGTTGATTTGGATGAGTTTGAATTTTTTAAGTTTTTTTATCTGAGACTTTTGACTTTTGTAGCTTCTAAGTTGTCATCAGTAAAATTCGGTTATGAATTAAGGATTTATCTAATTTATTTTTATAAAATAAATTGAAGTACTCTCAGTTTTCTAATATACCCCTTTCCCCTGTTTATTAATTTAAAAAAGTGACAACCTCAGCTCTTATTCCAGCTAACCCCCATACTTATTTTTTTCATGGAAACTTCCTAGAACAAATTAAAATAATAAGAAAATGATAATTTAGAATACTTCTATGTAACGTGTCAGGATGTTGGCAATCGTGGCTCTCTACAATTATGCATCCTTTGTAGCTCTTAATAAATCTTGTCTTTTTGTTATATCTCCTAAACCCTGATCTGCCATCCATTTACTCAAGCTCACTAGGTAAGTTATGCATTGTTTTCTTCTGTCTCTCTTGACATCAGTCTGTCCTGTGCATATCAAATTTTCCAAACCCTCTTTCTTCATAATGTTCCCTAGAAATTTCAACTGTGTGTTTATGATTTTTAAGTATAAGTGTCCTTTTTGTTTCCAATTTCTTTAAAACTTTGTCCTGGGCCCACATGTTCAGTCCACAAATAGCCTTCTGTAGAACATTTAGAATTGCAAAACTAATTTGATACAGACTCTAAAACTTAATTTAAACTGTAATTCATTTAATTTTAGAAATTAATTCAAATTATAACAAATCAAAATAATAATTTAGTCATATAATGCATCATCTTTCCTCAGAAATAAACAAGGACCCAGTGTTCCTTAAGGAATGTTTGAGGAATATGAAATTTCTACATTGTGCATTTTTGCAATCAGTACAAAAACATGACAGTCCATGAAGAAAAGAAGGAAAAAATGAAGGATACACTTTGGAAGGTTTATATTTATTTATGGTAGAAATTTTAATATAGAAGAAAATTGTTATCACTCTCATTAAATAATTTTCTGGTTTTTTACATAATGTTCATTCATTCAAATAAACTAAATTCTAGGTTAATTCTATTTCCTCTTTAGATTTTTCTACCCTCCCTATTTATTCAAAGCCCCCTCTTTATTTAAAACCCAAGAATAAAAGAGATAACTAAATCTTTCAGAAGAGAAAATTAAAACCTGAAAAAATTTTTTAAAAAATACACAAAATGAGGCACAATCGATGTTCGTAATACAAATTGAACAAGAGTGCCTGAACACATTTATGATTACATCTCTTATGTCTGGGGACACCTGCCAGTTGCCCACTCTTATCAGCTGGTAAACATATCATCTCAGGGCCTATTCCAGAATTTCTTTTGTTATACAGGTGTCTCCAGTAAACCCAAGTGGCCCTAATGAGTGAAGAACTCGTATAATAGAATTAGAGAAAGGCAGATAAAATTATGTCAAAAAAAATACTACATATACATTGCTTTGTGTGTGTGTATATATATATATATATATATATATATATATATATATTCATTCCAAAGAAAGTTAATGACACTTTCTCTCATAACGTCTTTCTCTTTTTCTCTTTATGCCTTTTTCTCCTCTCCCCCTTCCATATCAATATATAACTTCCGTTAAGTTAACCGATTTAATGTGTCAATGTCTGGATTTCCTCAAACAATTTAAATTTGAAAGAATAGAAATGTTACATCTAACTCAATCATGTCTCTCTCCCCACTTCACTTCCTCACTTCATTAATTTACATATACTTAGTACTGCCCGTCATAAACGTGTAAATTTCTTTTCATTTTTCGTTTCGACTTTTGGAAGTAAAATCTGATGATTTGAGGCCCTTTAAAAGGGCTGTGGTGAAATAATTTATTATATGGAACCTTAAAGTGGTCTGTTTTTATTTAAATTATATATATATAATTCCCTCCTGTTTGTCTACTATTATGTTTTTAAAACATTACAAATTTATACACGCTTGTCCTCAAGAGGCTCTAAAGAGTGAGGATTGAAACCAGTTAGTCATTTTTTTTGTTTTTTTCCTCCTTTCACTTCCCCTGTTTATGGTGACTTTATTTTACTATCCTTGCTCTTTCCCCGCTTCTTTGTTGGTTGTTTATAAGTTTGTCTTTTTATGTGTTTTACACATTTTAACATGTACATATTTTTAGGAATAATATATATATATAATGTGTGTGTATGGATTTGTATAAATATATACATAACCATATGTATGTATGTGTGTGTGTGTGTATATATATATATATATATATATATATATATATATATATATATATATATATATATAAAGTGAACATTGAAGTCAACACTTAGACAGGCTGTTTCATGCTAGATGCAATCGTCAGGCCTGACGATTGCATCTAGCATGAAACAGCCTGTCGCCTTTAAGTGTTGACTTCAATGTTCACTTTTATATTTACACACGTTCTATCTCTGATATTGAGCACTTTATCCCATAAATATAGCACACCTTAAGAATATATTTCTTCATATATATATATATATATATATATATAGGAAATGGATTAAATCTGACATCGTTTTACTTTTTATTCATTTTGTTTAAACATTATTTTTAATGGGTACTCATATTCGAGTAAATGCTCTGTTTTTTAATTAAACTGTGTTTTCTACCCAACTACATCTACCTGTCTTGAATATTCAAGAAATCTTGTCAGAAAAATGTGTCCTCCAGCATATTTTTCTGACAAGATTTCTCTAATATTCAAGCGATTTAAATAAAATAAATTCAAAATAACACACGCACACCTGTTTGTATACATATATATTTGTGCATGTTTGTGTATATATAAATCTGTTTGTATGCACACGATATATATATATATATATATATATATATATATATATAATAAAAATATAGTTTTAAGGTGTGCTATATTTATGGCTAAAAGTGATCAATATCAGGGTTAGAGCATGTGTAAGTATGAAAGTGGAAACTGTGGTTAACGTTGTTGACCTCAGTGTCTGCACACACAATAAATATATATATATATATATATATATATATATATATATATATATATTAACAAATTTAATTAAATCTGACAAGGTCTCTGTCTAATTTTTATTCTATTTTTCAAGTTTTCAAAGTTGTTGCACACCTAGATCAGACTTGTGTATAAATTATTAAACTTCATGCTTCTGTTTTATGCTTCAGTATAAATTATTTATAAATATTTTCATCTATCTCGGTCATTGTCAAGAACAAAATGTTGTCAGTGTCATAGTCAAAAGCTTTTTCAATTATATTTTCTGTTTCTGGAATTTTGTATATTCATCTCATCATCAGACCAACTACATTTTATGAAATGGAATCAATATATCCCAGACAGATATACAAATATAAAAAATAAGAAACAGAAAAATAAAAAGTACAAGATGAAACAATAGCAAAACGTTTTTTTTTGGGGGGGGGGGGGTCTTACATTATGAAGAGAGAGAACAGAAAAAAGAGTTTTATTTTTTTATAATTATTATTTTTTATATTTTTTATTATTATCATCATTATCAATTTTTATTATTATTAGTTATATTTTCTGTTATATATATATATATATATATATTTAAACATATATTATTAAATATAGCAGACAATGTCTATTATGTCTGATCATGAGCCATTCTAATTCTCAAATGTTTGCTTTCAATTCTGGTGAAAATAAAGACAAAAATTGTCCAACATTTGGTTATTTTTTATTAAGTTGGTCCTAAGCTTTCAGCTCACATGAGCCATCCTCAGAATGGTTATACAGACATGAAACAAAGATGTCTCCCATCAAAGATGATATTTTGTTATTTTGACAGAGAAAATTGCTATACAACAACAACAGCCATGGAATAGCATATGCAGATCAATTGTTGGATAATTTTTGTCTTTATTTTCATCAGAAATTGAAGTAAACATTCAAACATTAGATGGACACATGACCAGACATAATAGACATTCATTGTCTGCTATATTTAATACTATGTGTTTAAATAATGATCTGCTGCCCCGATGCACGTGTGTGTGTATGTATTTTTATCTTATTTTATTTTTTATGTTCATAATAATATATATATATTTTTCTTATATTATATTTTTTTATTATGATGCTGATAATTATATGATGTTGATGCTATTTAAATAGATAACATTTTAACCCCTTCCTCTGTGAACTTTGACACATTGTTGTAGCTCTGTTTTAAATTTAACCTTCCTATCTCTACCTTCCCTTACCTGTTATTATTAACTCTTTTTTTCTATTCAAGCAGGTACAAAAATTCAATCATGGTAGTGTAGTAACAGATGACGGAAAATGTGATAAAGAAACTTGACGTCACATAAGAATAGTAAAGAATACCTTCTAGAAATTGTAAGAGATAGGAAAATTTTATTAGAAACAAAGCAAGAAGTAGATATCTGATGTAATATCCAATCACATATATCGCAGTGAATGCAAGACAATCTCTACACAGATGAAGAAATTTGAAGTGACACAGATGTAATTCTAACAGATGCTAAGAATACCATGGATTGAACATATGAGCAACAAGGAAGTCTTAAGAGGAAAATCAGAACTAATTTGTTCAATGGCATTCCTTCAGAGGGTTGATGGGAAATGGTGTGGCTCTTGCAGCGTGTCTCACTGGCAATGGTGTGAGGTAATGCTTTCACCATCATTGTGGCTGGCAGAGGATAGCCCCCAAAAAATTCTTGTCAAGAATTCAAACTGACCAATCAGTGAGATTTGCCTGTTGCCCAACTTCAAACAGCATTTTGATGGCTGATGTATTATTTATTCTGTAGTAAAAGGATACATATTTGTAATCAGAAAGAGACAGTTGAAACTTCTGAGACACATAATAAAGAAGGGCTAGAGAATCTAACACTCACAGGATATATTGAAGGCATGAGAAGCAGAGGAAACAGCAGGTAATCTACTTAAAAAGTTCTAGAACAGGGACAAAAAGAAATAGTATAGAGTCGAATATTTAGAGCAGCACAAGATAAGAAGTTGTACAGAGCCATGAACGTCCATGACCTGAAAGGACACTACACATATGATAGGCATTCTGGTTACAGTTGTCTGTGTTTCAAAGATCTAGTTTTCTGAGTGTTATAAATGTTCAGTATTCTATCTACTCTGGCGTGTTAGGGGGAAAACAAACTCAAGATAAACTTGCCAATTTGAAAAATCTATAATAGAACAATATTAGAAACAAGGAGGCTACAGCACAACTACAATGTGTGTGGCAGATATTTTAGAAAATATCTGATTTTAAATAATTTTTTATTGCTTTCAATTTATATTTCTCAAAACATTATTTAGGCAAGAATAATTTCTTCATCAGATTTAAAAATTTCTAAGTCATTGATCTTTTTATAAAGATTTTTGATCAGTAATGAAATTTTTCAATAACTAATCCTTGTTAATGTTGTCAGTGGCTTTATTTCGTATCCAAGAATTTAATTTCTTCTTTGCTGATTGTTTCCTTTATGGTGATGGCATTGATGACTAAGTAGATCAATTCTTGCATGGAAGAGTTGATGGCATGGTAATGTGAGTGGAGGATGAGGTTAATTTTTCAATCATTTCTTTCTTGTCGTTTGGATTCTTCCTTTTCTCTTCTGGTTGCTTCAAGGTTTTTGGTTCTGATAGTGATGGAACACTGCCAGTTGGTATAATCATAGGCTTGTGTTGTTTTGAGTTGGTCCTTGAATCTTCAAAGAGGGTAACCCCATGGTCTTTTCTCTGAAGTGAGTTCGTTGAATAAAACTTGATGTTGAAACCTTGATTCTTGTATTTTTGCTACATGTCCTGACCGTCAAAGACACTACTTCATGATTGACAATTTGATGCTTTGACTGTTGGCGCTTTCCAGAATTTTGTTGTTGGTCGTATAGTATTCCCAAGTTGGAACAAAGTTTTGCTTGTGAAAGCATTCTAATTTTTGGATGTCACAACAACATAGTCCAGATTTCACAGCCATATAGCAAAGTTGAAATGACAACAGCATTATAGACCTTCATTTTTGTTAAGTTCAAGTCTTTGTTGTTAAAGATGCATATGATTAGCTTTTCAAATGCCTCATGTGCAGCTTCAGTTCAGTGTTCCACATACTATTCTCAGTGCACTTGATAAAAGGCTGCCTGGATATGGAAATTGCTCTATTTATTCAAGAAGTGTATCATAGATGATAATATCAAAATCTGTAATCAGATTTAATGGTAATATCTGTTAATGTAATATAATGTTAATGCAATCCGATATAATGGTAATATCAAAATTTGTTAATGAACTGAACAGAAGAACTACAACAATGAGAAAATGAAATATTCCTTTGTTACGAATTGATGTCATTGTCTGTGAATATTTGAAAGCCTGACATCAAAAACATTTAAATAAATGTGAGTACATATTCAGGTGAAACGTACTCACATTTATTCTTGCTTGTTCTGGCTGCCTGCCATAGAACAGTGGTTCAAAAATGCTCATCTCACAAAATATTACCAGTGATTTCAGTCTTCATTAGATGCCCATTACTGCAGTCTTGTGCAATGCCAGGTTAATCTGAGAATATTAATGTGCATTTGTGATAGTGATTAATTGATTTGGAAAAACAATTATATATGTTCCCTAAATATGTTAATGACATTTTTAAGAATGACAAATGAATGAAAAATCAGAGAATACATTTAGTTTAATTAAGTTTAGGAAAATGATGTTGAATTTGATGTTAAAAGAAAAAGCCAAAGGAGTCTCTTATTGATACCCTTAAGAATAGTCCCATCCGTTAATGGAATTCAGAGTTTTGAAAGAGTAATAAATGGAGGAAAGTTTTAAGAATCACCTTTCTTGTTATTTATACAGGAGGTCAATAAACTTCACATTTGAATAATGCCATAAAAATAATAATTTTTACAATTTGTCAGTATTTGCAGAGTTCAAAATATCAGTTTTGCAATATTTTGTTCATATCACACACACACACACACACATATATATAGTTTTTTGTTCAACCTCAGTCATGATCCTATAGTCGATAACATCATGCTCCAGTTAATTGTAAACTCCATAATCTGTTCACTGTGCCTCACCAGTGCTGCATACATGTTCTGAATTCTGAGTTGTCCTTCTCTTAAAACCATGGATATAAAGCCCATTCTGTCCTGCTATTTAACCCATAGCTGGGGGAGAGGAAATTAATTTATACCTTACCCAAATGTATTTGTTCAAAAGTGAATGTAATAAACCTAAATGGAATTCAAACAAAGCTCACAAATTTCTCTTTCTAAGCTTTTAACAGTTGCACAAAAACATGCACACAATACACCACATGTATTTGTTTATTTTTTTTTCTATGTCCTTATACTTTCAAAATAAAACAACCACCCTAGGGCTTATTTGACCCATTTTTTTTATATCTGCTGTCTTACATTTAACATCGACAATTTGTGCAAATGATTTTAAATGGTTGACTTCAGGATTTTGAATATCTTGGTTCTCTTATATAATCTCTAGTTTATTTACAATTATTTAACAAACAAAAATATGGCAATCTGTAATAATAATAATAACTATAACTATTTAATGTGGTGGGGATTATTAGAAATTGCAAAATTTCTATTTTTAATTTTCAATGCATTCCTATCAAAATCATTTGAAAGACTTTTCTGTTGTAAATGCATTTACAGGAAATAAGCACTGCACTACATTAAAAGTAAAATTTTATAAGATATAAACTCTTCCTTCATTCAAACATGAATTCCATGTCTTGGTTTTATAACAAATGCCATAAATATTTTGTCATGTAATTTCTTTTTCATTCTAAATCAACAAGTATCTGTTTCTGAAATGCAAGCCTGTTAAGATAACCGTTCTTGAACCATTGTTCATCTTAAAAATGATCAAATTCTGTCCAAAGTTAAGAAGCTTCTTTCATTTGGAATTTAATTTGCATCATCATCATCATCAGTCCCTCAACTACTTCAATCATCAGGGTGACCTAAAGTTTCAGACAACCTCCTCTAGGATGATCTGTTTGTGGTGACTCTCAGGAGTCCTGGCATAGTCATGTCTGTCCACTGTTTCATGTTGTCTAACCAACTCTTGCACTGCCATCCTCGTTTACGTCCACCTTATGCCATATAACATGACCAAACCATGCTATCTTATGCTTAATAGTAGCAAGGACAGATTCCTGTCAGTCCACAAGACTTTTGACGTTGTTTCGTATATGGCTATTGGTTTTGTGCTCACAGTAGGAGATGCAGAGGAGCTTTCTCAAGAATTTGTTCTCAAACGCCAGGATCCTTTTTCCTGATTCAACCAAGAGTGTCCAACTCTCGCACCAGTAGAGGAGTATGGAAATGACCAACTATTTGTAGAGCTTAAAGTTGGTATGGAAGCTGATGTTTCTCTTCTATATCATTTGCCATCTGTCCATTAATGCTGTGGCTGTGGCAATCCATGTGTGGATTTCTGCATTGCCAGTGCCATCTTTTGACAGGGCTGCTCCCAAGTATTTGATGCTAGATCCTGCCTCCAGTGGTTTGCCATCCATGGTGATGCTGGCATTGGTGCTGCTTGTACTATTCACTATTACTTTGGATTTCTCTGTGTTGAATTCCATTCCATATATGCTGGCTCTTTCAACAAGTTTGTTGGTCAAGTCTTGCAGCTCAATATTTCTGCCCACCATAAAGTCAATATTGTCTGCAAAATTAAGTTACAAGGATAGTTATAAAAAAATGTTTCAGGCATAGAAAAGAAACTCAGTTTATGAAGCAACTCTGAAATGTTCTTTCTTGACTTGCACTTTTTAAATCATTGTCATTATATAAATAGCTCATTTACTTAGGACATGTAATCAAATATATTTGTGTTGCAAAGCATTTATATATTGCACAGAGAAATGGAAGCACGCTGGAGTAATCGATAGCAGCTCGGATTGAGGAATCGGAGAGCCGAGTTTGAATTCCAGTCAAATCTATTACATTTACTTATGTACTAATACCCTTGGAAAAGGTATGAATCTTCCCCCCCCCCCAGCTATGAGTAAATAGAAGGACAGACCGGGTTCAATAGCCTTGAATGGCAACCAGTCTACCCCAGAAAGAAATGGCAACCTACTGTGAGAAAAAAATATACCTTGTCAGTCATATATCAAAAGATACATGATCACCTAAGCATGTGTCATGCATGGCACATAACTGACTTCAAACTTCTTGACAGTATTTACAAATATAAAACTTCTTCAATCTGTGTAAATTGCTCCTTTAGTGACAGTAAAATGTCCTGAACTATTTTTAAATATGTTTCTTTTCTGGTTCATTTTGCCATCCCCTGTTTCCTTTTATGGAAGGAAGGTCTGAGTCATTTCATTGTCCAATGTTTGCCATTGTTTCTTGGATAATGTTTTCATGTTCATCATTAGACCAATTGCCATTATATTAAATAAAATCACTTCTATTGTACATACTTCAATATGCTTATACTTTATAATGTCAAATAGTTTCTCATCTTGTGACAGTGTTTGAAGAAAGCAGTTTATGAAAAACATGAAAGTGAAGTCATTCAATTTTGCCAATAGATTATCACCAAATATATCTTCATCCCACTATTTACTATTTATTAGTATTTACTATTTATTAGTATTTACTATTTATTAGTATTTACTATTTATTATTGACCAAAATATTTTGAATTGGATTTTTCTAATTTTCATGAAACTCTTTTATAGCGGACACAGTTTTGAATTTCTCACACCACCTTGTGTTACACAGTGATGGGATCCTGATGTTAAAATCTTAAGAGACTTTTGCATTATACTTAAACATGCTAATTTATTAAAACTGCATAAAGGCAAGAAAGAAATTTTAACATTAACTTCCTCAGCACTTTTACTCAAAACTAAGTTTATATGCATAACAGTGAATGAAATTATTTTATTTAAACCTTTTATTCATCAATTTTCTTTTTTTTAGTAGTTCATTTCAATCACCTGCCAGTACAATTACTCCATTGTATATATGGTTAACCAATTTAATGTTAAGGTCACTAAAAGAGTTTAAAACATTTTATATCATTTCAGTCAATCTTTTATCATTACTTAGTTTATCATTACTTAGTTTATCATTACTTAGATCCTAAAAATCTTTCATTTATTTTGCATCTACTTACATGTCTGACAATAACGGAGTTGGGTATACATTGCACAATCACTAATTTCATTTCACCAACTGCACTGAAACGGTACACTTTCAGCTTCAGTTCAAATTACATCAGCTATGTATTATGTTACCGGTTGCAAATATAATTTTGTATTGTACTTGAAACTCCTGAAAAAGGCACATATCTTTCTTTGGTATTCTTGATGCAAATGAATTTTGTTAAGGCTATCTTTTGCTTTATTGTGTCCATCTGTAAAAATATAATGCAGCATTTACTAATTGTTTTAAATATCATCTATTTTCTTCAACTAATTTGTTATGTCATTCTTTTTCAAGCTTTGAAGACTCACTAATAGCAGCTATCACATCACATACACCAGATTTAATTATTTAAAGGACTCGTAGATTTAAAATGAGGCTTGCTGTCAATCAGAATGTGTTTATAATTAACAGCCATTGGTTCACAATTGACCTGATTAGGGAAGAAAAAGCAGACATGACCAACAATATAGTTTTTCTTCTCATGCACTTGCACATAACCAATCAATCTGTTCATACCATCTGGTTTGAAATGAATGCATGCTGACTTTAGTTCTCAGTAGAAGAGCAAAGCATCCTGATTTGATAATTTCCCACTTTTCAGCAAATCTTCTTCTGCTCAAATTATTTTTTTTTTTTAAATCTAACACTATATCCTTCTCCATTCAGGCTGGGCAAGGAAAGGGAGATGCTGTGAATTACGTTTTTTTTTTTTTTTTTTTTTTTTTTTTTTTAATTTAAAATTCTCAGCATTTCCCTTCCCTTTGAAAACATGTGAAGTCACATCAATGTAAACATAAATTTAGTCTGAAGTCCTAAAGGACAAAACACATCGCACAAAACTTTTTGCACTTACTTCTTTCCCCTAAAATTGTCTTTGATATATAAACAATTTATATATCATTTTTCCACACACACACACACACACAGCCTGAAGATTGCGTTCAAGCATGAAACAGACTATTCCTGCTCAGTGTTGACATCAGTAGCCATTTTTATATTGATATACATTCTATCCCTGATATTGATCATTTGTACCCATAAATATAGCATACTTTATAGTTTTCTGAATATGAAGAACTTTTGAAAACAATAAGTCACTATCCATTCTAGATAGTGAGTCCACCACCGTTTTTGGGAGCATACTTTCAACACATGTGGTTCTAGTTGAGTCCAGAACCTCAGTGTTACTGATGAAATTACTTCTATGCACATTTATGAGTTTGAATTAATAAACATTTAACTGTGCATTTTGAATATTCACATATATTAGCAAGGTATTTTTCATCATGCTATGTGCAATAATGATAACTTACATATGAGAAAGAGAACTCTCAGGAACTTCCTTTGTTGTGATAATTATTTTCATTATATTAGCATGTTTGACAGAAATAGCTGTTCTTGTTTCTATTTGTTTCTTTGTCTATTCCCTACAATTAGGTTATTCAGAAAGTAATCTTACATTTTCATAGAAGGATTAAAACCCCATTCAAATGAAGCAAAATGTAAATATATTTTTCAACTAGCTTAAAAGCCACTCTATTGGTAGCAATTAAGCTAGCTTCCTGCAGAGGGCTCTTGATTGGGCCTTTGGCTTGTTCAGGAGTTTGAGAGTCCCTAAGTCTTTGCATATTCTCAGCATTGGAAGCTCTCCTGGCTGCCGTTTGATCTGGGTTTCCATTTGCATGGGACTTTCTTTTCCTCACTGCAGCCTTGGCTCTTTTGATTACAATCTGGTCCTCTGTTGGCAGAGATTTATTTATGTGAGGCATACTGCTGCTGTATGCAATAGGCAACAATAAACTACAGAACTCAAAATTGATTGCTGCATTTAAGTATTGCATTAATATTTAAGCTACCTTTCAAAAGTTCAAGGATAATTCCTCTGTTGCCACTTAATTTAATGACAATTTGATGTGCATAGGTCCTTACTTTCCTTACAAACAATTATTTTTATTTTGTGGTTGACTTTTGCTGGTTTTCACAATTAATTTCAATTATTTCCAAATTTATTTCCAAGTTATAAATACTGTTATCATACAAAAAAAATTTACTGCAAAAAATCACATAAAAAAAATCTCCAAAAACAATTGCAATAATGAAAACTTGGAATCCAAAATTTGAGGATTACAGGTCTGGATCCAGCCTGGAATGTTTTTAATTTGCTCACAGAGTCAGCCTCGTTCCAAAATGGCATGATATGTTGGGCTACGACCTCTAGGAGTAAAGTTGAAAAAGTGTGACACACTGACATTCACATTTATTTATACATATTTATTGCTACTTTTCATTTGCCCTCCTCAAAATGTGATATTACTTTCTAACCGAACTAACATGATATTCAAAAGGTATCAGTTGCTTAGAACTGACTTTGATGATTGGTTGCCACTTTGATGAAAGTGAGGTGCATGGTTTTATAATTCATGTTGATTTATTTAGAGATAGTATTTTGCATTATTGAGTAATGTTTATTATTTAAGAATTCAACCTGCATGGCACACACAGGAGAAGTTGGTAGATAAGCACAATGCCTGTTGTGTGCTTGTGTACAAATGTATTTGTCATTTGTTGTCTGCTAAAAACAACAATAAATCTAACTTGAATCATTTCAACTGTTTTTTTTCACACTGTAAGTTTTTTTTTTTTTTTTTTTGTTATTTTATTTATATAGCTACAAAAATCTTTGAATTTCTTTTCATCTGACCAAAATTTAATCAAAGTATTTTATTCACATATACTATTTGTTTGTGATTCTATCAATCCTCTCACAGAATGACTAGGATACTAGACTTGTTTGTGCATGATGACTTTGATAGAAACAGAAACAAATAGCAAATAAGAATAATCAAATGTTGGTTGGATGAAAAGATTATTAGACAACAGAACTTGTATCTGTAATTTCACGGGTTTTCTATTTTCTTCCTATTAACATGAATCAAAATTAAATTGATATATGATATATCAAATTGATTTTTTTCAACTCATCCTTTTTTTTGCAATATGTACATGTTTAGTTCTTTAATATGTTTATAATTTACTCATTACAATCGATTTATTTTATGATATTAAGCCAACGAAAATCTTCTTTCCTGTTTCCCCGCAACTGGAGTTGTCTTCCCTTTGACAGCAATTTTAATTTATATAACTTATTCTCTTTTGTAGCAATGAAGCCATATCAGTCGTAAAAATTTTGAGGGTCCTCCGTGTGTTGAGACCTTTGCGTGCTATCAACCGAGCAAAAGGATTGAAGGTAAGTTTAAAGTATTATTTATGCATAATAAATGTAAAACTGATAAATGTCGATTTTTCATCTGAGCTTTTCACATGAACACAAAATGGAAATTCCAAATCCTTCCTTTTTTTTTTCTTTGAACCAAATCCAAATATGAACCCAATCCTTTTTTTTTCAATAATTAGGTCGTGTTCAGGTTTTCCTGAGAAAAAATAATCTTTCAAATATGCTGACCAATAAAAAATATCCAGTAATTTATTTAAGCATTTACACTTGATATGAAATTTTGATTGTAATAAAGATGATCAAAAATGGAAACTACTGATTCAAAATGAAGATATTTATTTTTCCAATATTATATGCATATTACTTTACAATATACTCTAAATAGTTCAATCTATACTTTTTTTAATTTATACATTATCTGGAATTTATTCTAAAATATTAATTTGTAGAGATTAATTTTCTCAACCAATATACCCTCTATAAAATATTGAAATTCTCTTCAGGCAATAATTTTTAAAACTGGAGGTTTCTCAGTGAGTCATACTTTGTAAAATTTGACCCATCAGTTTGACCCACTTCTCAAAATCTGACCCATCAAAGACTTTCCTTCTTTTTTTTTTCTTTTTTACTTAAAAAAAAAAATTGATGTTGGTTAAACATCCTCTCATATTTGTGTTAATTTTAGAACTTTAGTAAGTTCATATGACTTTATCAGATATTATTATTCCTTTTCAGTTTACATGTTAATCTTATAACATCATAAATTTTATGTCATGAATATTATGTTATGATATTACAAGTATTATAGATAATATTATTATTACAATTATGTTGGTAGACTTTGAATAAAATTACTGTGCTTATTTGTGAATATCACTTCCCTCTGAATTTCTGCTCATAAAAGCTTGAATATATTTTATTTTACGTATAATTCTAGAAGCAAAACTCTTGAATGTTTTATGTTCACATATAATCATTTTTATATGTAATGTCCTAAAAGGACATGGCTAGTCTTGATGCTTATCAACTTTTTCTTTTTGTTGCTCCTTTACCATCTCTCTTTGTCCTCGTTTTGCCAATCTTTTCACTCAGATTCATCAAGTAGTTTTCTCCTCCTTTTGATTTCACTATGCTCTGTGTGTTAAATTCTCAAAGTCTATCTTCTCAAAAAAATGTCCACTGACTCTTTCTGGTTGTTAGCAACAGTTTCTTTACAATTTCTATTTTCTTTAGAACTTTCTTGTTTCTCCTATGCTTTATTTCACCATTCATTGGTAGGAACATATGTCTTTTGCTTAAAGTCTCTTCATCTGTGTTGGAAATATCCAGTATCCTATCCACTATTTTGTAGAAGATTAGATATTACATAACAGTCCAGCACTCTTTTCTTTGTTTCTAATGGACATTTTCTGACTTCTTAATGCTTTGCTTAGTTTCTGAAATACATCTTTTGCTATTTTTATGTGACTTTGAATTACTCTGTTATACTTTCTATAATGTTACTACATTAGTTAAATTTCTGCAGTAGCTTGATTTTGATATTCCCAATATGTAACTTGCATCAGTAGTGGATGGGTCAAAAATTTCTACTGGGAAAACTTTTAAAAGGGCCCAGTCAAAAAGGACCCATTGTATCCTAAAATGCTTCATCAAACAAGTAACTGAGGAAATCTATTATCTACCAAAAGAAATTATAGCATCAAAGAAACCTTTATTTAAGTCTTCCCAGCATCTATGCAATATTTTTCTTTTCTTTTTATCTACCAAAAGATATTATAGCATCAAAGAAGCCTTATTTAAATCTTTCCAGCATCTATGCAATTTTTTTTTTTTTTTCATTTTTGAACGATCATTTTGGGGCCCACAGAAATTTCCCAGTATCCCAGTTCGCCATTGACTTACACCTTATCTATTTTGCTGACAAACATGCATTCTATCTTCTTAAATATAATGGCTAACTCTTTCTTTTTGCTTTCTTTGACAACTTTGTCCAACAATTCTTTCAACTCTGAATCTGTTATAAATGAACACAGTGTCCTTTGTGTGGCATATGTTAAGGTTATGTCCATTGATAATAAATCCTGATAGGTATTCTATTCCTCTGAGAATTGTCTTGCAGTACAGTTTAAATAAATTTGGTGAGAAAACACATCCTTGTCATATTCTTTTTATTATTGTGTACTTGCTAAAATCATTCTCTATTTGTGTACAAGCTGTTTGTTTCCAGCAAAAGTTACAGATTACTTGAATTAATTTTCTGTAAACCAAGCTTTCCTAATATTTCAAGAAGTTCCTCATGATATATCAAATGCCTTTATGCAAACTATGAGACATAGGTATAGATTTTTCTGTATTTATATTGCTCACTCTGATAATATTCTAATCATAAAATTACATTTCTTGTTCCAGTCTCTTAAACAAAGACACACTATTCCTACTCTATTTTTAATATAATTCTGCTACAAGCTCTTGTCATTAAAATTCTGATGATTAATTTAATTATGTGGCTCATCAAATTTTATGGAATTCACATTCACCTGTTTTCTTTGGCAGTGTTATGAAGATTGACTGACTGAAGTCTTTTTGTATTTTACCACTGCCATATATTTCATCACTTCAGTAAACTTAACAATTCTTAAATAGTCTAAGGCTGTCAGCATTTCTATTACAATCTCATCAATGATGTTACTTTGTTTCTCTTGCCAATGCTAAGCTCATGTCAGATTTTAGTGCTATGGGTTCTTCAATGTTTTTATGTATTGTATGTTTCTCTCCTCTTGTTATGAAAGAGCTCTGTGGTTTTATTCATTCCATCTCTATAGTGTCTTTTCTTTTTCTATTACACCCCCTATTCAGATTTTATTCATCCTGCCAAAGAACATGTTATCTGCCATGCAATTTATTTTATCTTTTTATACTTGCCTCCTATATCTGTGTTCTGCAGTTTTCAATCTCTGCACTCTTATTGAGTCATTCCTCTTTTGCTTGCTTGTGTTTATTCTGCATTGTTTCTTAGTATTATCTGCTGCCTCTTTTTTCATTAGACTGAAAATTTCACTTGTCATCTACTTTTTTCCCCTGTCTTTCTTCCTTTGGTATAACTTCTTTATTGCTGTCACTAGTGTTTCCCTTTGAGTTCCTCTCAAAGTTTTAGAGTTGCTGTTTTTAATGTAACTGTATATGTTTGTTTGCAAATGGAATTGTTATGGAGTTTCATCATATTACAGTTTAAATATTGCTTTTGGTTTCTTTAATTTTTGTAGTTTACATATGATACCTGTTGTAGTTGTCTCTCCTTAACAAGTGAGGAGTCAGTTTCAAGGGAGCTGACTCCTGTCATCCAATATTTGTAAATTCCTATAATTCTTCTTGAGTGGTATAGTGGAACTGATTTCCATTACCGTCTCTATGGTGATTTTATCATAGCATCATATGTAGTTAGCTGGCCATTTATTTGGAGTTCACCCACCCTTTGATAGATTTTAATTTTCATCCAGCCTTGTAAAAACTTGCCTCAAATCATTATGACAGATCAGGCAGGATCTACCTTGCTTTGTGCAAGATTAATCTTATCCCTATCATAATAATAATAAAAAAAAAACAAAAAAAAACATGGATATCTATCTATCTATCTATCTATCTATCTATCTATCTATGTATGTATGGCTTGCTAACCACCATCCATGTTGGCTTTTTATTTTCATTGTCTCATTTTCTTAAACAGTCCACTCTGTCAGGTCCTGGCAGTCTTACATCTGACTGGGATAAGAATATACAGTGTAACCCGGATATAAGTGAGTTGTCGGGACCGGAGAAGAAGTCTCTTATATCCGGGTTTCTCTTATATCAGGGTTTGGTTTATTTTATATACATTAACACAAGCTCTAATTTGGGACCAAATCTCTCTTATATCAGGGTTTCTCTTATATCCGGGTTACACTGTGTATAAATGTCTGAAACAATGAAATTTAATTTTTTTTTAACATTTTGTTGGTATGATTATCAATCACTTCCATACCTTATTAATAAATATTGTGTGTTTTTTTTCTTTTCTCTTTTCAGCATGTTGTACAGTGCGTGATTGTAGCCGTCCGCACGATTGGTAACATTATGTTAGTCACACTGTTACTGCAATTTATGTTTGCAGTCATAGGAGTACAACTATTTAAGGTATGAATATGTTTGTTTCTGAAGCATTTGTATTTGGAATGCAAATTGTAACTTTTCAATCAAAGAATCCCAGATCTCTCTTGTCTTTTATTGGTTGCATAATCTTAGAAAAATCAGAATTATATCACAAAATTTTGAATCCATTAAATGATGTAGATTGGTCACTAACAGTTTGGCCACAAAACTGCAAGAGCAGAAGTCTTTGCCACTCACAGTTAAGGATTTAAACTGAGACATAATAGGAAATATTATTAACTACCTTAAAAGCCACCCTATCAGGCAGCTTTAAAGCTAGCTCCTGTGGAGGGCTCTTGATTGGGCCTTCATCACAATAGATGGGGAGGAGTAGATGTGATAGGCAACAATAAACTACAGAAGAACTCAAAATTGATTGCTGCATTTAAGTATTGCATTAATATTTATCTCACCTTTTAAAAGATCAATGATAATTCTTCTGCTGGCACTTAAAGACAATTTTGATGTACATAGGTAAGTTTTGCAATTAATTTTGATTATTCCCAAATTTATTTCCCAGTTATAAATATTGTTGTCATACAAAAAATTTGTTGCAAAAAATCATGTAAAATAATCACCGATAACAATCAGAGTAATGAAAACTTGGGAATCCAAAATTTCAGGATTGTGGGTCTGGATCTGAACTGGAATGTTTTTAATTTGGTCATACAGTCAGCCTGATTCCAAAACGGTATGATATGTTAGACTACGGCCTCTAGGAGTAAAGTTGAAAACAAGGACAATTTTATTTTGAAACACTGTAATTTGAGAACAGAATTTTTTTCATTTGAACATGAGCTATTGAAAGTTAGAAAGTTGTGTCCCTTTGTTTTTATCAGTAGAAGCCAAGATAGTGGAGTCTGAAAACAATCACAGTAATGAAAATTTGAGAATTCAAAATTTCAGGATTGTGGGTCCAGATTAGGCCGGGAATGTTTTTAATTTGCTCACGGAGTCAGCCTGATTCCAAAATGGTATATGTTGGGTTATGACCTCTAGGGGTAAAGTTGACATTTGCATTTATTATATAGATTATAAATAAAAACAATTTGTAAACTCTAATTAAAAAAATTTTTAAAAATCCAAAATAAGCTTCTAGAATCCTTGGGCAACTTAGATTTTGTTAAAATTCGCAAATTTGGAAAAAATATGCAGATGAAGGCAAATTTATTTATTCTATCCTAAATCAGTTAAAAAGTGACAAAAGCTAACTTTTGAAAACTCTTTGATTTTCCTTAATATAGTGCAATTATTTATTTGAAGCAGATACGAGTGGTAAAGGAGAGGATGTGGAGAAAGAGAAAGACAGTGGGTCGATCAAGGCAAGGGGGTTACAGAAGATTTGGAGTGAGAGCAGATAGGAATGAAAGGTGAAAGGATGTGGAGAAGGGAAGTGGATAGATCAAGGCAACTGGAGATGTCGATTGACGCTACACTTAAACCGTTGGAGATTGTATTTGTCAGGGAAATAGTAATAGGGAAGGGAGTTCCATAGGCGAGATGTGTGAGACATGAAGCTCTTTCTCAGATTTATGGTTGAAAATAGCTTTGAGCAAGTGAGCTGTGTAGGTCTCAATGAGGACCATCCTTCTTCAAACCTCATGGACTGGCATTACAGAATCACAAAGAACTATACCAGATGATAGAAACCACATCACTTGAGGATTTCAGCTGCAATACCAACTAAAATCGATATCACATGTAACACAGAATGATGATATAATGAAGATGCAGATGCTCCACACTACCTCAAACATAAGGCAAAACAAGAGGCCCCAATCAGTACTGGCAAGAGCAATAACAGCTACCAGATTGGAGAAGCTTATTTTCTTTGAAAAATTGTTTGAAGTGAAAGAAGTCATAAATTTCAACCAAAAGCAACACTGGCTGCTCAGTCAATGCCGATTGTTTCCTTATAAGGAAATATCTAATATTACCATTACATGACACTGTAGATTGAGGGATATCAATGTCCTTACAATTTCAGAAATAAAATATCCCATCTTTCTGGCACCTCATGCCCTACTGAAACTCCAATAATTCACATTCTTTTGTCCTAAGTAGCCTAGCCAGAGAACACAGTGACACACCAAATTTCAGAACACAACTGATATAGGTTTGAGCATTTCTATGTCAAGATATGGTGTTGCCACATAGTATTACTGTTACATACTGCTACCAATAACTTTTGACACACTAGAGTGCAGGATTTAAACTTGATGTGACCTTAAGCTAGATAAAAGCTTGAAGAGTCCTTGTTGAAAATTTGTCAGATTTTTATTTTATTTTTTTTAAATTTGAAATTGTTCTATGCTCGTGTGGCTTATGATAACCTAAGCTTTTTTTTTTCTAATATTCACCCGATATAAGGCTCGAGAGCCGCTGAATGAAGTGTATGACATGAATGTAAGAGAAATTAGTAGCATAGTGAAGATTATGAGGATAAGGAAGCTAGATAACAATTAATCCTTGATTTGAAGACATTATCATTGTAGTGTCCATGGAAGCATCCATGCAGGTATCTGTTCCCACAAAGTAGGCATTCTTGGGAAAAATCTGTCTGGATAGACATTTCTCCTTACAATTGGAATACGAAGGAAATGAGGATGATTCAGTTCTGTGGATATAGTATGGCAAGTCCTAGCTATCAAATCACCCTCATTTTTAATTTTGGTTCTTGGAGAAGATATGGGTACTGCCAAATAATCAAACTTACTATTGAGATGAAGAACTTAGTATAGCACCTCAATGACTTCAGTTATAGAAATAATCAACCAACAAATTATTAATGTATATTTTCAGTTAATAAGGAATGATGTATTTTTAAAAATTTAGAATAGAAGAAACACTGCAGGGAGTAAAAAACAATTTATTAAATTTATTTCTGTCATGTGTTTACAGATTAAATTGGCTAGATGTAACCATAAGTTCTATGCTAACAGTTTTTCTTTTTTCACACTTTTCACTTGTGGAACTCTCTTCCAGCTCTATGCTTTCTGGCCAACTTTGATCTTAAAAAATTTAAATACAATGTCAATCATTATCTACTGTCTTCCCAATTACTAACAGTTGTTCTTGCTCCTTCATGTTTTCTGTTTTCTAATTTTTTCATACCCAGTATTGTCTTAGTGGCTTTACTGCCTTGCTTGGGATAAATTCGATTTAAAAAAAAAAAAAAAAAAAATCAACAATTTTTTCATAATCAGGATTTTTAGGCTTATTTCTTATTCATAAAAAGGAAATGACATCTCCACTTTTTCCATTTTCATCTTGTGATGACATTCATATTTATTTATTTCTGTCTTGTAGGGAACATTCCACAAATGTTCAGATAATTCAAAAAGAACCATGGAAGAATGCCAGTGAGTTCATTTACCATTCTGGTTTTTTTTTCTAAGCATTCTACATAGATTGAATGTTGTACTTTTTAGTGTTTGTATTTTCATCTTTAGTTAACAAGATTGAGAATAAGACTCAGTCTTGTTTCAAACATTTTATTAATAGCCTTTAATTTTCAAAATTAAGAATCATTACATCAAAAAATTATTTAAGTAATTTTCCAATTTCATCAGTCATTTTTATGCAAGTAGGATTCTTATACAATGAAGTCTAATGTCTTGAAATTATTAAATGATTATTTAATACTTGAAAGTATAAAATGATTTAATATTTGAAATAAATCAATGTTTATTTAATATTCGAATTAATATTACATTCTCTATATCTTTTCACAGGATAAATATATTATAAAAAATTGTGGCATCTGTTAGTTTTTAATGTTTTTCCTGTATTTGTTATATATTTAAATATGTCACTAATGATTAAAGTGAATTAAAGTTATGAAATAATTTTCTAATAAATCCTACCTGTGATATTATAGTTTACAGAAACATCTCATTTTATTTCATTTCTGTAGAATTACCAAACATTTTTTGTTTTCTTTTACAGGGGTCATTTTATAGTCTATAAAAATGGCGATATAAATTACCCTGAGATTAAGACGCGAGAGTGGACAAATAATAATTTCAACTTCGATGATGTCAGCATGGCAATGTTAACATTATTTACTGTATCCACATTTGAAGGGTGGCCCCAGTAAGTTTTCATTTTGCATTCTATTATTTCCACATTTAGTAATCAAGAACATCTATACCATTCCTTTATTTGCACAGGATAATCCAAAATGCCAGCCTTTGTTATGGTTGATATTGGCTGTATAAATGTTTGCATTTATTACTTTATTAATTTTTGCATTCATTATTGTTTTTACTGACATTATTGTCAGTAAAGAAAATATTATACAGATAACATACAAAATGTGCCTTTGTACCAAAATATTAGAATTTGATAAGTTACTAATTACAAATGCATGTAAAGAAATAGAAAGCTGAACGTTCTTGTAACATTCAATGTACCATTCAACAATTTTTGTTTAATATTCCCTCCTAAAACAGGCAAGGATTTTATATACTATCAAATACAGAATCCATGTCAAATTTCGAATTATATTCTCTCATCAGTTTACCATTTTTTATTTGGTCGATTTAAAATTATTTTAAGATTTTTATTTGTTTTTAACACTTCTCACATGTGTTTTTGAAAGTCAATCCAGAAGCCTATCAATACATTTAAAATGCTCTGCAGTTGAGAGAATTCATTGCCTTTCCACTCTACCTTGCTCTCTTGACCATTGTTCATTTTCTTGTTTTCTTCTTTGTTTCTTCTTCCTTTCTTTCATATTTCCTTCTTTGTACCTAATTTACTTTTTCTATCTTTCTTGTTTCTTTCTTTCTTGTTTCCTTTGTTGTTCCTTCTTTTTTTCTTTCTTGTTTCCTTTGTTGTTCCTTCTTTTTTTCTTTCTTGTTTCCTTTATTGTTCCTTCTTTTTTTCTTTCTTGTTTCCTTTGTTGTTCCTTCTTTTTTTCTTTCTTGTTTCCTTTATTGTTCCTTCTTTTTTTCTTTCTTGTTTCCTTTATTGTTCCTTCTTTTTTTCTTTCTTGTTTCCTTTATTGTTCCTTCTTTTTTTCTTTCTTGTTTCCTTTATTGTTCCTTCTTTTTTTCTTTCTTGTTTCCTTTGTTGTTCCTTCTTTTTTTCTTTCTTGTTTCCTTTATTGTTCCTTCTTTTTTTCTTTCTTGTTTCCTTTGTTGTTCCTTCTTTTTTTCTTTCTTGTTTCCTTTATTGTTCCTTCTTTTTTTCTTTCTTGTTTCCTTTGTTGTTCCTTCTTTTTTTCTTTCTTGTTTCCTTTATTGTTCCTTTTTTTCTTTCTTGTTTCCTTTATTGTTCCTTCTTTTTTTCTTTCTTGTTTCCTTTGTTGTTCCTTCTTTTTTTCTTTCTTGTTTCCTTTATTGTTCCTTCTTTTTTTCTTTCTTGTTTCCTTTATTGTTCCTTCTTTTTTTCTTTCTTGTTTCCTTTGTTGTTCCTTCTTTTTTTCTTTCTTGTTTCCTTTGTTGTTCCTTCTTTTTTTCTTTCTTGTTTCCTTTATTGTTCCTTCTTTTTTTCTTTCTTGTTTCCTTTGTTGTTCCTTCTTTTTTTCTTTCTTGTTTCCTTTATTGTTCCTTCTTTTTTTCTTTCTTGTTTCCTTTATTGTTCCTTCTTTTTTTCTTTCTTGTTTCCTTTGTTGTTCCTTCTTTTTTTCTTTCTTGTTTCCTTTATTGTTCCTTCTTTTTTTCTTTCTTGTTTCCTTTATTGTTCCTTCTTTTTTTCTTTCTTGTTTCCTTTATTGTTCCTTCTTTTTTTCTTTCTTGTTTCCTTTGTTGTTCCTTCTTTTTTTCTTTCTTGTTTCCTTTATTGTTCCTTCTTTTTTTCTTTCTTGTTTCCTTTATTGTTCCTTCTTTTTTTCTTTCTTGTTTCCTTTATTGTTCCTTCTTTTTTTCTTTCTTGTTTCCTTTGTTGTTCCTTCTTTTTTTCTTTCTTGTTTCCTTTATTGTTCCTTCTTTTTTTCTTTCTTGTTTCCTTTATTGTTCCTTCTTTTTTTCTTTCTTGTTTCCTTTATTGTTCCTTCTTTTTTTCTTTCTTGTTTCCTTTATTGTTCCTTCTTTTTTTCTTTCTTGTTTCCTTTATTGTTCCTTCTTTTTTTCTTTCTTGTTTCCTTTATTGTTCCTTCTTTTTTTCTTTCTTGTTTCCTTTGTTGTTCCTTCTTTTTTTCTTTCTTGTTTCCTTTATTGTTCCTTCTTTTTTTCTTTCTTGTTTCCTTTGTTGTTCCTTCTTTTTTTCTTTCTTGTTTCCTTTATTGTTCCTTCTTTTTTTCTTTCTTGTTTCCTTTATTGTTCCTTCTTTTTTTCTTTCTTGTTTCCTTTATTGTTCCTTCTTTTTTTCTTTCTTGTTTCCTTTATTGTTCCTTCTTTTTTTCTTTCTTGTTTCCTTTATTGTTCCTTCTTTTTTTCTTTCTTGTTTCCTTTATTGTTCCTTCTTTTTTTCTTTCTTGTTTCCTTTATTGTTCCTTCTTTTTTTCTTTCTTGTTTCCTTTATTGTTCCTTCTTTTTTTCTTTCTTGTTTCCTTTATTGTTCCTTCTTTTTTCTTTCTTGTTTCCGTTTTTGTTTCTTATTTTTTCTTTCTTTATTCATCCTGCCTTTCTTCTTATAAGCTTATGGCATTATGACTCTTGTATTTTACTATTACAAAACACAATACATCATTTATACTTTATCCAAATCTAAATAAACTGTCTGTTGTGTAGATTTATTGTATTGTAACTTCTTATAATTAAATATTAGTATTATTTATAAATTTCTAATTTGTTGTCATATTAGCTTTAGGAAAAAACTGGCTCTGTTGCCTTTATTTTCTGGTGAGCTTATATAATGGCTTGACTTCACAAATACAGATTTCAGATGGTTATACCTGATGTTGCAGGCTCTCTCATGATGAGGATTACAGAAGATGTGGAGTAGCTATTGGACCTTCACTAGTGAATGTTTAAAATCAAGTACAGAATGTGCATTACTCACCCTACACTTTAAAATAGGGTTTCATGTGCCATGATCAGAAAAAATGATATGATGGGAGAGAGGTTTTCTATTGAATTTTCCTTCTATGTAGATTATTAAAACTATACTGAGAAAGTTGGTCAGGTATTCTTTGTCTTGACACCTGAGACAGAATTGAAAATGACAAAACCAAAATGACGCAGTTCCCTTAGCATGTGGCTCATAACTGCTTTGAACTTCAGTTGAGCCTTATTACATTAGGTTTTCAGACAATGACATAACTTTCATGAATCCTTCAGGTTATATTTTTAATTCTGGAATTTCCTTATTAGCTAGGATCACTTGGCCAGACCAAATTACTTCTGACCTGATTTCTGGTCCTTAATCAGATTGTTGCGGAGAAGGTGAAATAAGTTTGAAAAGTGATCAGAAGGCTTTTTAGTTGCATAAGGTCGGCTGCGTGTGTAAAACTTAACTCCTCCACAAACATTTTATTTTTGATGTATGGCACAAGGCTAACAAGGCAATCAAAGGATGACAACATATGTAAAACAATAACAAAATATTTATATAGAAATAATACAATTATTAAGAATAAACTGCTCAGAATATTTAGCTGAGCTAAGCTGAGTTTCAAAGTTCAGTAATGTTAATTGAACAAATAAAAATATTTAAAATGTTCCTTCAAAACTTTTTTGCGTACAGAAATTTCACAATGCAAAAATAAGAGTTGCTTACCCTTAATTAGGAAATTAATTATTTAAAAATTGTTCTTTGAAATAAAGAACTTTTTTTATCACAATTCTTTTTATCACGTGAATTAGTTAAATGTTTTGTTTAATATGAATATTGTGAGAATGTGTTCGGTAAAATAGAACTTTGAATATTTACTTGATGTTTCAAGAAGTTTCTGTTTGATACTAAATAAAATTTAGTTTTTGTACTTCTGAAAATAATTACAATAAATCTTGCCACTAAAAGTGTTCACCAAGAGCAAATTTTGTTAACTAGAACTGAGTGAGAATGTGTCTTGAATTGTGTCCTGAAGAGCTGAAAATGTGTTCGGTAAACTTGTAGCTTCAGGAAAAAACTTTTTCTTTTAAGTAATTTCTTGCTGGTGAAGAATTGGAAAATACTATAATATCCAAGTTAAATTTCTTTAGCATGGCAACGATGTATCTGTTTTGACTTTTTTTTGTCTCACTGATAGGATACGGTCATGCTCCTTATTTATTTGGTTGTCTGTCACATGACAGGCTCCAGCCTGCCATTCAAAAATATTGGCAGCAAAACCTGATTGTGTAGGTGTCTTTCATATTTATTGTTATTCAACCAATCAGTCATTAAAAAAAATAGCAAGGTCTGCGTGATCCACTTTTTGCACAAAATTTTCACTTTTTTAAGAAGACATATAGTAATTGCATTGCATTATTTTTTAACCAATGATTTGTTGAGAAGAATTTCAAAACTGAAGTAGAACGCTAAAAGATCACTTCACCTCAAATGATTTCTCATATCACCAAATATGGTCACTTTTACTGCTCTCAAACACTGTGCTCTTTGGTGTCTAGCCACTTCTACATGTGGGTATAAATCTTTTGCGAAGTCGTTCATAAACACCTCCACAAATTAAATATTTTTATTCATTTATCTATCTGTCTATCATTTTTATGTTTATGTATCTGTCATTGGAAGAAAAAAACTTTGCGTGTTTTTTTTTTCTGTTTAATTTGTCTTAAAGTACCAGACGATTACTACTTTCTTGTAAAATTCCCCTATAGGTGAGTTTTATCTTACCACTATCAACATAAAAAATAAAAATTAACTGATATGACTTTGTTAATGGACTTATTTGTTTCTTCTCTTTCCAGGCTTCTCTACATATCAATTGATTCTCATCTTGAAGGCATGGGACCAGTGCATGACAATCGGCCATTTGTAGCTATCTTTTATTTTGTCTTCATTATTGTCATTGCATTCTTCATGGTCAACATCTTTGTTGGTTTTGTGATTGTCACATTCCAGAATGAGGGTGAACAAGAGTATAAAAATTGTGAACTGGACAAAAATCAGGTACACATTCCCAAATTCTATTGACATAATTCTGTTTACTTCTCTCTCTTTCAGTAGCAGATTTCAATGGATTCCTTCAGAAAATAAGTGCCCACAATCTTGACAATATCTTTACTTTGGCTGGTATCGTTCAATACCTCCAAAACTAAACTAGTAACATTTCATCACCACCAAGCAAATCCTAAACTTTCACCAATCCTGATGAGAGGTCATATGCTCCTTACCTCAAGCACCTACTGGGTCTAAAACTCACTCCCAACCTCTGCTTTGTTGTTATTACTATGGCAGATATTCAGATGAGTTACATTCCTTATTTCTACCAGCTCAGAACCTTCACATCTAGGACCCACCATGCTATGTTCACAATGGCAAATAATCCCCTTTGTGTTCCTTTGATAAGGAGCAAGTTCCTCTCAGACGGCTTCTTCCCAGAACTGTTACTTTATGGAATAAACTCCCAAAAGGATGCTTCCCTGACAAGTACATAATTGGGATCTTCAAGACCAGAGTCAACAAAATATTTGTCCAACATATCCTTTGTTTAGGCTTAGGAAAAAAAAATGATTAAAGCCTATAAACTTTGGTCTTATAATGATATATTATTTATTCTAAGACTTGTTCCAGATACTGATTTCAGATTTTTCTTGTGACCATTCTTTGGTCTTCCTCAGGTTTTTAAAAAAAGAAAAAAAAGAGAGAGAGATTTGTGAACATTACCATGAGAGAAGAAATTCCCCCCCTTTTTATATGTATTATAATCATCATCCAGTTGAAAGGTATGCACAGATTCCTGCAATGCTCTGTCGCCATTCAATTCTATTGTTCATCATATTTGGCAGGTCAGAGGGATTGTAGTTTATATCATCACAAATCTACATGAAATAGGCCTTGAGTTGTTGTCCTCTGCTAGCTCTTCCTTGTGTAGGCTCTCACAAAAGAAATTAATTAATAATTTTGTCAATAGCTCTCCAGCAATGCCCTGTAAATCTGGCTACACTCTTTGATGATGTCTGATACTGGGTGAAGTTTCCCATACAATTGTCCTTTGGTCAGACGATCTCTCCAAGTGACACTCAAAGCCACTTTTAGCATATGGGTATAGACTACATCTAATCTTTTTCCCAGTTTTGAGGTAAGGTTCCATGCTGAGCAGCCATACCATAGGTAGCAGTTGCTTGGGAGAGAAACATTTGTAGGACTGTAACATGAAATGATTGTGAGATTTGGATTACCATTAAATGTTGGTACTATAATTCTAGGTTGAACTTTTTCAATATAATTTAAAGTTTTCATTATGTAAAGGCTTTGTAGCATTCCTACACATCCAATTGTTGATTGAATTCTTTCATGCCATGGTCCATCCTTTGCCACATTCTTGATACTTGAGATCAAGATTTTTTTTCCTGAATACGAGTAATATCAATATTTTGAGAGGCTGCAAGTACTGTGAATTCAGGTAGATGATATAAATTTTTGAGAGTTTGAGCATTAAAAGTTGAAATATTGACAGTTTGTTTGCATCTAAGATTTTGTGTTGGCTCCATAGCTGACTATTCAGACACCAAGGCTGGAGTTAAAGTCTCAGTAGAAAGTGCTCCCTGCTGACCCACAGGGCAAATGATGTAGTATGAATTTGAATTGGAAACTTAAGTCATAATCAATCATTCATTAGTTGATTACACAATCAGGGATGTTGCCCCAATGGATGTATTATAATAAACAACTTTTTTTTTGCTGGAAATGCTAATGTAACAAAGTAGACATGCAAACTAAATGATCATACAAGACTCGAATCTTTCATATTGAGCAATTACATTTTATGTTACTCCAATACTTCATCAATGACTCTTGGCCAGTATGTCTGTGTATGCATGCAGATGTGCATTCCTTGGAGCCCATTGTCTAATAAGTAGACCTTACTTTCTCAGCTGAGAGAGATTCTCTACTTCTCTCTATATATCTATCATGCAGCTCATTACCACACTTGCAAAACCATGATTTTTCATTCGATGTAACCTTAGGTAAACTTAAATAATGAATTCTTAAATTTTTTTTTTTAATCAAGCAAAGTGATAATGCTGCTGAGACAGCAAGGGTTACTGAGAGTGAAAGAGAATGAGAAAACTCTGTTGATGAGAAAGGACAGTAAAAGAACAGGATTCAGGAAGATAGAAGATGGCAATTGACATTGTATTTAAATTTTTTTAAATTATAGGCGGCAGGGAAGCAAGAAACTGCAAGAGAGTTCCACAGTTGAGAAGTGTGAGAAAAAACCTATTACAATAGAACTTATGGGTACATCTAGCTATTTCAACAGTAAAACGATGAGACCTAGTTGCCAATCTAGTAGTATGTTTAAATTCGTGCAGACGAGGTACTAAGGAGGAGAGCTCATTAGGACAATTGCCATGAAAACATTTGTAGAAAAGTCAAAGGAAAGCCATGGTGGTCAAGATGCCACAAGAGGACAGATAACATTACAGATTCTTCTTTGGATTTTGTTGAAAATCTCGCGATAAATGGTAGGAGCACCAGACCAGATATGTCAGCAGTATTCTATGCACAGATGAATAGTAGGTTTATAAATGTGAAAGATGGATTTTGGCCAAAGAATTGTTTGGCACAACACTATGAACCAATATTCCAAGAAGCAGACTGAACAATTGATTTAATATAATCACTGTTAAATCAAGTGTTAAACAATAAGCTAAATTATATTTTGATAAATCTTAAAGTTTTACTTTAAAACCTGTTTCATTTGTATCATTTTGTTGAAAAAAAATTGATAATTATTTCAATATTTAAATAGTTTATTTTTTTATGTTGAGTTACTATCTAAATATTTTTTATTTGATTGACTTTAGTTGGACAAGAATTGTTTTAATGATCCTAATGCATTAGGCTACAAAATCAACAAGACTATATAATATGAATCATTTTAAAATGCAAAGGGGCTTTATTAATAATAATTATTTTTTTAATAATGTCTAAAAAAAAAGAAATTATTAAAATATATTCTTACAATTATAATTGATAAAGGAATTATGAGTCCTCTTAAAATGTTCTTCTAAAAAAAATGTGCAGTTGGTGTAACAAAATATCAGTGCATGAAATAGAATTGGCCAGCTGAATTCAAAATCCAGCTGAGGCTTTTATGCTCCCTTTGCACTGATGTGCTTGAGAAAGACATGAAGCCATCTCTTCTCTCCACAGCTATGAGTAAAATAGTAGAGCAGACTTAACTTTTTTGCCTTGGCAAGAGAACCACTCTAGTAGAAAGACAGTTTTGCATTTTGCATTCAAATCATGGAGACAACAGGAAAACTACTCCATTATCTTTCCTTTTAAAGGACTAGGGTTTCTCTTTTTAAAAAATACCCATGATACTGTGCAATGAATACAGCAAGGTAATACCTATAACTTTTTAGTTTCACCTTGCTACACAATTGTTGGACAGAGCCAGCTCTACTCACTCTGAATACCAAGATATTACAAAAAATATTACATCTTAAAATGTGTTTGAAATCTTTTAAAAAATGTCTGAAATCAAAAGCTTTTTTAAAATGCTTTTATATTTTAGATAAAACTAATTCAATCTGTTTTTTTTTTCATTTGATTTGTTTTTTTTTGTTTTTGTTTTTAATGCAAATTATTCTTCAGTGAAATTAAATTAAATCTGTTGCTATTTCCAGAGAAAATGTATTGAATTTGCATTAAAAGTGAAACCTGTTAGACGCTACATCCCCAAAGCTCGATGGCAGTACAAAGTTTGGTGGTTTGTTACTTCCCAACCATTTGAATATGCCGTGTTTGCGCTTATTATGATAAATACTATCACACTCGCTATGAAGGTAAGTGAACATTGATGATAAAATGATTATTTA
>OZ038492.1:27074703-27117203 GCA_964036315.1 Acanthosepion esculentum | reverse complement strand
TAAAAAGAGTAATCTCCTGAGATGAAGTTAGATGTTGGAGTTTTTTTCCACAGAACAGTTAGAAAACAAACCATGTCGGCTTTATTTATTATTATTTAGTAACTTTTGTCAATTTCTTTTCTTTTTTTATTCAGAAATGAAAATTGGAAACCTCAGCCTTATATTTTTCATTCTGCTTTTGTATATGTTGTTTTATTTGATTAATTCATATTGGTTATAATTTCTCTTTTTATACATTTTGTTCTTTTAATTTCTTTACAAAATTTCTTTTAATTCATTTAATTTTTTTATTAATTTATGTATTTATGGAGAAAGACAAATAACATTTTAATTTCATATATAAAAAGTATAATGCCTATTTGATTACCATCACATCAAACTGTACTCAACTGCTTTTCTAATCAATTTATTAATATCTTTAATAAACCCGCTGTCCTTTCAACTGTGCATGTCTCAGAGCAAATGCATTGCCATTCAGAGAATTCGTTTTGAATGGATAAATTTTGAATGCAGGTGTGTAGAAAAAAAATTTTTTATGTAGTTTTTTTTTTAACAATGTCTTAAATTTATTTAACAAAAACAGCTATTATTTGGTTGAATATTAATCATTGACTAATATAATCAATTTTATATCAGAATCAAAAGACAGAATTGGGTAAAAGTTGTTGCATTATAGATGATTTAATGAGGGATTAATTAAATTAGCGCCCTTATAAAGAGGTCCTAAAAATACATATAAATATTAAATCATAAATCATTTACTAGCATCGAGCTTACAAGACAGATAAACATTTGACTTCTATCAACAAAATAAACAAACCCAGAAAACATATGAGGCAAATTATTCTAATGAGTTATTTGAATAGATTTAAAAGCCTCACTATAAGTTTACCTGAAATGATGAATAATTAAAGGTTTGGCTCCCCCCCCCCCCCCCGGTAAGGAAGCATTAACATTGCCAGATCAACAACATAAACTATTTAATATGGAGCCCTCAAAAAATACAGGACCCATAGCATTTGGCACTAGGTTAATCCAGATCTGGATTTAATATTTTGTTAATTATTTATTTGTTCATTGAAGTAACTGCTGCATACAGTGATGCCATGCTAAAATAGCTCTTCTCCTAAACAGACAATCGGCATATACAATTGCTTTTACTCGGCTATAATAAAGTCTCATGTTGATTTATTTCTCACAAAAGGCCAACTAATACATATAGTTGTAGTTGGTGAATACTTTTTCATAGCAAAAATGTTTTTCTTTTCTTAATGACCAAAAGATAACTATATTTTTGCTCTTCTATGGGCGTGTGGCCAAGTGGTTAGAATGTTCGCTTTCTGACCATGAGATCTGGGTTTGAATCTCACCACGGTTGATTTGTCAGGAAAGATACTTCCTGATTGGTCTGGAGAAGGCAATTGGGAATTGCCTGAAAACCATACCACAGGTTGACCCAAGTCTTGTGAGTGAAATTGGGTCGATGGAACATTTGGGGGTGTTGATAGCTGTACTAGCACAAAGTCACAAGTCATCATGACTGAGGGTTTGAGTGTGCTGGCTTTGTTCAGATTGTTGATCATGCTAGATAACACACTCTCTCCTAGAAACTGTAACTAAGGTCTGCTCAGCATAGTTGCAGTATAAATCACAGGTGGGCTCTGTGGGTGTTGAACAAACACAAATGTGCCTGAGTGAGCATCTGCACTAGGGATTGGCTAGGCGCCCTAGCAGACAGGTATCCTCAAATATGAGTGGCCAGCTATTATTATTATTGCTTCTAATAGGATCTTAGTAATAATGATAATAGTTTACATGTATTTGATTACTAAGATTTTGTGGTTTAATAACATCTCAACATTCAGTAGTTTTGTTAGTGTTGAAAGCATACTTTTATTCAACATCAGGAATAGGCAGTTGAACTCTCTAGGGCACATAATGAAGAAAAAGGACTATGAAAATTTTAAACTCATAGGACAGATTGAAGACAAGAGGGACAGAAGAAAACAATGCATAACCTTCCTAGCAAACTTGAGTAAATGAATAGAAGAGCAAGGTTTAGGAGAGATAGTAAAAAGAACTTTATTTATTAAGAGCTACAAAGGACAGAAAATTGTGGAGAGCCATGATCACCAATGCCCTGAAGGGACACAGCACATATAAGAATTAGTGTTAATATTTTTCTCTTCACATAATTTTCTTCTATGAATTCTACATTTTGTGCAAAACAAGAATTGACTCTTTAAAAAAAACCCTCAAAAGCTGATCACTCTGTTTGGTGCTATTTTTTCACATTAAAGAGAAGCGTCAAATTACGGTATTTACTTTTATACAGTGTGAGAAGGCATGGTAGAATAATGGATAGTGGCTTGGATTGAGGAATCGGAAAGCCGAGTTTGAATACCAGTTGAATCCATTACATTCACTTACATGCTAAGACCCTTGGGAAAGGTATGGATTCTCTTCTTCCCCCAGCTATGGGTAAATAGCAGGACAGACTGGGTTCTATAGCTTTGTGTGGCAATTGGTCTACTGCAGAAAGAAATGGCAACTTACTGCAGGAAAGGTCTGCCTCGTCAGTCGTATATTGAAAGATATATGATCGCCTAAGCGTGTATCACACATGGCATATAACTGACAGTGTGAGAAATTTTGTTTCAAAATCAAATTGGGTTTTAGGCCTTTTTGTATACTATTGTATGCATTACCCAAGAAACTGGTACATTGCTCTTATGGCATGCAGGTACTTTTTCATGAACTGAATTCTCATGTTTTCTTCTATTTCACGGTCACATATCTATGTCTTGGGTTAAGACCAGCTTTTGAAATCATCTTGATGATCTCTTATGATGAGGTCAACTGAAAAAGTATGGAAAAGTGGTGATCATATGATTCAGGAGAAAAAATTATTTAAGCTTATAAAAATATGAAATTTCATTACACCTGAAAATAAAATATATTTCTATTTAAATATAAGATTGCATTAATATATTTGTATTTATTGCACACAAAACAATAAAGTCACATATATATTAATATATAATCAGTAAAGCTTTCTCCTAAGATCAAATATAAAATCAGTTAACATTTATTTGATTCTGTTTTTGTTTTGTTGCACGTTTTTTTCTGATCTTTTCATTTACTTAACAAATTTTGCTATGAATCTTTGTTGGCTGATTTAATCTAACATTTTTTTATTTTTTTTTTTTTATCCATTTTTATTTTTTCCTCTCAGAGAAACTCAGAGGTTTGTTTCTAAATTTAAAAAAAAAAATCAATCCACTGGGTCATTGCTGAAAGCTGTTTTTCTTTATCTATAATTTGCTGCTCATTGTTGTTTTTTTGCCACTGTAGATTGTTGTGTGCTGCAACATTCTTACTAATTCAGCTATTTCTCTCATTACAACCTTTACTTTCACTTTCATTACTACTAAGATCTCAATTGACAGCTTAAATATTGCAACATCCTTACTGCTACAGCTACCAACACAATTACTAATGCTACTTCTATAACTAATGTTTCTCTGTTGTTGCCTGTCTAATCTTTTGCTATTGTTGCCATTAATGTTTTCTGGTTTCATTTTACAAAATTGGTGTTTTGTTTTTAACAGAAGGTAGTAAATGAAGAGAAAAAAAATTGGTGACTATATTTGCCTGTAGTATTTTCTGCATGTTCGCCTCAAAAATACTGTTGCTGCTTTCTAGCCTCATTGGGCTATTAAAAAGTGACACCAACTTGAATTTTTTGGGGACGATTGTATCTGTGGATGCCTTAGATGCTGCTATAGAGACTGTATGTGTATTTAGATGTACTTCTCTTTTCTTTCTTTTTTAATTTTTTTTTTAATGTTTGCCTTTGGGGGGGAGCAGTTTTTTATCACACTTTAATGCAGAAATATAAATATTAGTTTTTTTTTTAAACCTCTTTAATAATATTGACTTGCTCTGAATTATATTATATTGCTATTATTATTATTTTTTTACGTGATATCATATTCTGAATATATCTTTTATAAACTTTAATCAGCATTTACTATTTTAAGGTCATAAAAAACACACTTTAAAAACTGTAGCTAATTTTGCGGAATCTTTCCTATCTGTTGGGAACTATTGAGTTAGTTTTTATTCTTACTTTTCTTGTTAATATAGTATTTTGGACAATCCATTCTGTAACTTTCTTTAATGAAAAAAAGATTAATATGAAATATTCAAACAAAGTACGTAAGATGGTTTTCACATATGCCATCTTATATAGCCTTCTTTAAATATACAATCCATATAGGAAAAGAATTAAGGGTTATGCAAAGAAATCTAATGGAGTCTGACATATATATTTACAGCAGAGGGCAAAGAAAGATGAAGACACTTCCAAAATATTTAATATACTTCTGCTGCTTATATATACTTTAAATTTGCACAGGTGAGGTATTTGGATATAAAATTAACAGTAACGAAGAGGAAATAACTATTTTCAAATATACAATGCATAATAAAATATAAAATAGGGGGGTAAAGTATTGTGCTGTGTTGATTTTATATTTTTATACTTAATTTACTCAGCCTCAGTTTACAGTTACTGCTCAGAAACAACCCTTCATAACATTCTATTGAAATATTGGCCTACACTTCTGTTGTAGCATACCTATAGATGATAATGGGTATGTCTCCATTTACATAAATACAGTAGTAAATACTGTATGTTAGTCTGCAGTTGGAGATTCATCTCTAGCTGTGCTGGTCAAACTCTCTGCCTGGAGGCAGAGAGGGTCCCCAGATGAGGCTATGTCACAGGGCAGAGTCTCGTCTCGGGGAAACAGCTACCCAACCCTGTTTTATATGGAGTCTATGGGGAATTTTTGGCCGAGCCTACGGGCTCAGATACCCCACTTTAAATTCGGCCTTGTGCCACATCTGCCCATGTGGGGCGGTTGGTAGATATCCTGCAGTTGGAGATTTACTGGAATTTACTTCCAGCAGTTGACTACTACTACACGCTGCTGGCAAATCTTATATGTGTTGTTCATGTATTATCATTCATTACCAACCTTCATGTGATTATTCTATTCAGAGCCTTCCCTAGGTCACAATAACTTCCTTGGAAATGACCTTCAAATAATCAGTGTTTCCTAAGTCCCTCTAATGAATATGATTTTTCAAGCTTCACAATATATTTTCAATTGGATTTAAGCCAGGATTTTGAAGCACCTTTACATTGTTTTGAACAAGATTCATGTGTTATTTAACTATATGCTTTGGTTGTTTATTTTGTTGAAAGATCCAATCTTTTTCAAGCTCCAACTGTTACACCAAAGAGAACAACTTAATTTCAAAAACACTGATTCATCACTCTATTCATGGTTCCTTCAATCACATGAATTGTCTCCTGTACCACTGACAAATACTTCTCCCCACAAAACCATATTTCCACTTGTATGCTTTACTATGGAGATGGTATTTTTGTTTCAATCACATATCTATTTTTTCTTTATACATGACAAACTGGTTTATGACCAAAAAGTTTAGTTTTTCTTTTCTTTGACCAAAAAGCATTCTTCAAAAAATTGTTAGGCTTCTTTAAATGTTCACAAATGAACTTTATCTAAGAATTCTGATATCTTTTTTCAACAAAGGTTTTTTATGTGGAGTACACATTTTTAAACCATTCTTGTGCAATTCATTTTTAATTGTTCTTTTCGTAATCAATGTCCCAATTGTTCTTAAATCATCTTGGATCACTTTTCAACGTATCATTGAATTTGATTTGACTTTTCTAGGCATTTTCCACTTGATCTTGAAGAGAGTTTCCATGGAACAATAGTTCAAGGAAGGTTCTTCATGGTGCCAAACTTCTTCCACTTCAGAATAATCAATCCTGTATTTACTGACAAGGATATTTAACATCTTGGCAATCTCCTTGTAATACAAACCTTCATTATGCTACTTAATTACACCATTCTTTTATTTGGTTAAGAGTTTCTTTACTTTAACCACAACAGAAGGTAGTATTGAATGCAAGAAGGTGAATTATTGAATGATGACTGTGATGGCATCATGCTCTAGTGAAACATTGCTGGAAGATTCTAAAAGTTTATATGCTGGTGCAGAAAGATCTCAACCTTCATTCCTTCTTAAATCAAAGTTTTATGATAAATTAATGAGTGCCTGAAACATTTTTTTTAACTGTTAATTTTTATATCAGAATAAATTATCTGTGTGAATTTTAAGTAAGAATCAAGTCTATTAAATATTTTGCAAGTCTCCAAGTACTTCATCCCCTATCCCAATGTGTATCTGAAATGATAATGTATACAGCTTCTTTTAATTCTCTAACTTTCCAATAAATTCTCTCACCTTCCCTATCTATTAATTGGTCATAGGAATGGATTGGCTGAAATGGTAAAAAATGAAACAAGAATGAAGTCAATTGTTCATATAGGATGAATGAAAAACTATAGAAACATGTTTTTTAATAATGGCAAAACTTATGGAAAATTATATTTGCAACAAAAAACATCAAACATGTCAAAGGTTGAGTGAACTAAGTCATGTATCATCTTTGTATAATATAAATTAATGCAAACATTAAGAATTTTATAGTTAACATGCATTTTCTTAACATTTTTATTTATTTAATATTTGTTTTTTGTGGCCTCAAAATCTTCAGCTAGGATATATTCACAATATAAGAAATAGTAAAAAATTGTCTCTTCTACAACCATTTTTATCACTAGTATTCTAACATAGGCACATACACACACACACACAAGTTTTTCATTGCATATCCTTTAATAGTTTAGGATTTAGGAATATATTTCTTCTTACAATATTTTATTTCCCATTTATCTTTAAATACTCTGTTCACTGATTTGTCTTCTCCTGCTCTGTTTCTTTGATTTTATAAAATAATTTCAATTACCTTCTTTAACTGGACTAAGAAAACAGAAATTTAATGTTACTTCTAATAAGTGAATTAAAATATTTGGAGAACACTTTGATTGTTTGAAATATGGTGGCAATAATGTTAATTCAGAGTCAAGATGTTCACAACAATATCTGATTTTACCAACAACATTAATTATTCATGATATTTAATACTTGCTTTCACTAGGGCCTGCCTTGTAACTGGGATAGTTGTGTATTTCTCAATGGCATGAGAGGACAGTGTTCAAACCTGGGGAGATTTGATGAACGATCACATTAACAGAATTTTCTTGTATTAATTTCAATTAAAATTGACAGTTCATGATGAAGAAATACTTGACATCCATTTTGCCTACCATAAAGAATTGTCAGTAAGTGTTATCAGTTTGAAACAGATGATTCTGAGAAGTATATATACAACCATACAACCTTTCTCTATGACATTTACCATTAAATGTACTGTAAATAAACTATTTCCATGCTTCTTGGATTCTATTCTGTATATGTGGCCAAAAAGAGTTAGATGTTCTTGACCAGCTGCAATGGACTAAGAGTTAATAATTGAGTAAAGACTAACAAGTTTATTTGAACAGAGAAAAGCAATTGTCATGAGAATTATTATGAACTGAAATATGGCTTCTTTGGTAAATATTTTGATTGTTTTTCATGATTTTTTAAATTATTCAAATGAAATGAGCCTCTAAAATTCATTCAAAGAAATTAAGGAAATTTACTTTACAATTGAAAAAAATCGCTTTTGAGATTCTGCAATTTAAAACTGGATGGTTAATCTCTTTCCAGACTGATTTTATTTTTAAATTTTACACATTTAGAAGCAAGTCTAATTTAAATTCAATTTGTGAGTTATCTATACAAGTAAACCCTTCTATATTGTATATATTCTGATGGGATTATAGTTGGGTTATATGGTAGCATAATTTTAATACTTGAACATCCAGTTTTAGTCATTTCTATAAATAAAATAAAATTGCTGAAAAATGCAAAATATAATTTAAATATGACCATTCGATCTTCCATAGTTTTCAGTTGCTGGTCTATTCTCAGATTTGTATTCTCCATTAGTTGGTCAATGTATGTTCAGACTTGGAATCCATGACTCCATTTTGCAGAAGGAGGATACTATATTATGACTTTGTGGATAATTTCCTGCTCACTGTGCCAACTGTGTCTTTAGATCCATAGCTTTCTTTCTGCAATGATGATTATTTTTGGCAAATCACCAAAGACGTTTGCCTTGCTGATGTGCTGATGCTATTTGATATTTTGTGCTGCTCTAAGCATTTTTTTGTATGCACCATCTAGCATATGAATTATGGAGTAAATTTATGATGGATGTCCAACCAAGGTTGACTATAAGATGAGAGAGATATCTTGTCTTTGGTTTTGCTACCTGTATTGTGGTCTGAGTTGTCAAGAGAACTAAATTCATTTATTTCCCCATTTTGTCAAGAATGAAAGGCCATCTGAACACCCATAAAACTATAAGTGGTTGTTATGTTATCAAAACTCAATCAACTATCAAGAAAAAAAAAATCACAAAATAAATTATTTTCAAAGCCCACCACTGATTCATAGAAGTTATTTTTATAGTTTAATAAGAAAAAAAATATTTTATCTGAAAGGTATATGCTCATATTAAGATATGCAAAATAATGTATACATGTATGTGTGTGTGTGCGTACCTGTCTGTCTATATGCATGTATATATAAGGAGGTGCAGAAAAGTTCTTAACCTGATCTATTTCCCGAAAATCTGATCAAATGACAAAACATTTTATTTTTGAATCCCTTCTTGGTTGGACTGAGAACTTTTCAGCTCCCTGTCATATGTACACATTTTTTTTGCAAAGTAGTAGTATTTTTTTATTTGAAAATGTTGGTCAACACTGACATACTAACATTCATAGATACATTTTGTTGATTTTCTGTGAATTGAGCTCAGTTTTAAAATCCCTAGCTACTTTATGAACTGCAAGCAGCCATTAACATATTTGATTTGTATATTAAAAATAGCAGCTTTCAATTTATATGTTTAGTATAATTTTAAAAATTGTTTTTAATCAGTAAACAGCACAAAAAAGTTAACCTAATTTAACTTAGAAAATAAGCAAGCAGGCTGAAATGATTAACATTCTTTTTTGTCAGTTTTGACCAAAGTAAATTTAGCATGAAAAATAAGTGATTAAAAGATTTAGTTTTGAAATCAGTGCATGACTGTTTTCACTGTAATTGTTTCATGAGTCAAAAGCTTTACACTTTAAAAATAAATATAGTTTCTTCATATTTTAATTAAATATATAGAAACTATATTTTCAATATTGGGAAAGAGTATGTAAAAATAAAATAGCCACATTGACAGAAAAAATGCTAGAGATATATTTTTTAAAAAATTTTTTTTAAAAAAAGTTTATTCAGAGAACTTTTTTTAAACATCTTTATAACAGAATTAATGCAGTACTTTATGCTTCTCCACATCAAAATGAATTCTCCACTTTCTAACAGGAAAAATGGAACCTAAGACTTAAGATTCCAAATGTATTGTGGAGAAAGTTCCAATAAATATTTTTGTTGTATTTTTATACAGTTACTTAGCATTTTAATCTGTATATCTGTTTGTCTTTAGGGGACAAAAAAGATTATTAATGTTGCCAAATGTTCTGAGAAGTATTATTCCCAATTGAAGATTTCATGTTAATTTAAAATTCTGAGCTTGAGCATGTGAAAACATTTTTTTAATCAATTTCTATGTTATTGTTAAGAAAGAAGTGCATGATTTTTAACTCAGCTTGTATAAATTGATATCTTTGTTCATTGTTTATATCTGATTTAACAGCTCTTGTTGGTTTAATTTATAAACAAAACTAAATTATATACTGTAAAATCCATAAAAATATATTTATCTTTTTGCATTAGTTAGTATTAATATTGTTAATTAAAATAAGTTATTAGTATCAAATAATGTGTGTGTATATATATATATATATATATAATAATATATATATATATATATATATATATATATATATATATGGAGGCACGGTGGAGTAATGGATAACGGCTTGGATTGAGGAATCGGAGAGCCGAGTTCGAATTCCAGTCGAATCCATTACATTCCCTTGGGAAAGGTGTGAATCCTCTTCTTCTCCCTCCAACTATGGGTAAATAGCAGGACAGACTGGGTTCTATAGCCTTGGACGGCAACTGGTCTAGGAGAAGGACAACTCTGAATTCAAAACCTGCGGAGGTTCGTTTGGGGACCTTGTGGCATTCGTTGCACCAGGTCCCTGTATCCGTCCCTCCAAAAAGTGTGGATGGCCCTGCACAAAGCCTTCACCACTATAATCAAATCTGGTGTGGCTGTCCAGCTTTCAGTTTCTGGGAATTGATCTGTCTGACCCTCATACGTCGAGTTCGACAGGAGAAGCAAAAAAAAAAAATATATATATATATCTCACTCCAAGCAAGGCAATAAAGTCACTAAGATGTAAGGTAGATACTGAGAGAAATATATATATATATATATATATATAGAGGAGGCATGGTGGAGTAGTGGATAGCGGCTCAGATTGAGGAATTGGCGAGCCGAGTTCAAATTCCAATCGAATCCGTTACATTCACTTATGTGCTAATACCCTTGGGAAAGGTATTAATCCTCATCTTCTCCCTCCAGCTATGGGTAAATAACAGGACAGACTGGGTACTATAAACTTGGATGGAAACTGATCTAGGAGAAGGACAACTCTGAATTCAAAACCTGCAGAGGGTTGTTTATTGGACCTTGTGGCACATAGTGCACCAGGTCTCTGTATTCGACCCTTCAAAAAGTGTAGTTGGTTCTGCACAAAGCCTTCACCACTATAATCAAATTATATATGCTGGTGTCTGGCTGTCAGTTCCTAGGAACTGAGCTGCTTGACCCTCATACGACGGGAGAGTTCACCATATATATATGTATATAATGAATAATAGTCTGTGAAACTAACTTGCTCACCATTATGCCATGCTAGGCACTATAATAATTTGTTAAGTTTAGCTTAGTCAGGCACAAGGCCACAAATTTGGTGAACCTATATATTAGTCTAGTTGAAGATACAGGTGGTCTAATGGCTCCCAGTACAATGAATGGCATAAACAGGGTTCAAATTCTTGCTAGTGGGAAAAGCATGAATCTAGTTCATGCCTTCCACTATGGGTACATAGCAGGTCAGTTGGAGCACTTTAGCACTGGCCCTGTAAGAATTCCATTGTTACTGCAGCCATAGCAGCATCACTTGGTGTGATTATGGCCCTAAATAACACTTTCATTTGGGTACAGTAGTGGAGTAATCAAAGCAAAATAAAACTCTCAGTAGTTTCTGGTTTTGAAAAAAAGAGGGACTAGAAAATATTGGACATGACTAATCAAAGAAAAAGAAAATTACTTTTAGATTTATTTTGTGTTTGTGAGTATAGATATATATCTACATATATCTACATATATGCAAGCATAAACATTCTTAATATTGCTCTATGGCTTAGGTATTGAGCATTTTTTAAATCTGCTAGGACCGATTAATTTCAGGGTAAAATTTGTCCCATAATTGATTTAAACAAGTTGAGAATTTATATATGTATGCACATACACAAATATGTGCAAATAAGTCTATATACACAAATATATGCAAATTATGCACACATTATAAGACTGACCACATTTATTATCCTAACACAAGAATTTTTTAAAGTTTTGCTGATATGAATTAATGTTTTGATATGTTCCCATTTTTAAACATTTTGTAATTTACATTTTTAGCATATTCTACAAAACAATAACATTTTTATTTATATTTTGTTTCTGTCCTATATTATTTATTGATTATTCAGTAAAATTTGTTTTCATTCTATAAAGTTTTATTTCATTTTTCTGAAAATTATGGACTGTTTTTCATCCAAAAGTTTTTTTTACATTTTATTCACATATAAACATCCTCCCCATTAGGATTTCTCAATCAAGCAGTTTAAGGACAAAGTGAATCATAATTTAGGAAAATAATAAAAACTAGGAAAGACTTAAGAATTTTTTTTATTAATAAATTAAAAATATTGGTCATTCATATAGTATCAACCATAAATGAATAAACTCTTGACACTTTTTTGTAGGAAGTTAATTTTCTAAAGCAAACAGCAGGATTTTATTGTTTTTAGTAAAACATTACATAACCAAACAGATATTAACAGGTATTATTATAAAACATTAAAATTCTATTGCCAAAAATATACATGCTTATTTATGGGAAATACTGTATGAATACATAAAATTTTAAATTTTTTGTAGGTATTCTTTGAAAAAGACTCTTAGATTTTAAAAACTTTTTTCTTGTAACCAGCCAATAGATGGTTATCAGCCCTCCACAAGCAGAGGAAGAATGATGAGTTGGAAGATGTTAGCCATAGATTCTAATGTATATTGATTTGAAACATGCTCCTAACTAACTCTAGTGGAGGAAGATGTTAATACAATCCCTTTCATCATAATTTACAGGATCAGTTTAACGTCCTCTGTACTGAAATGGGTCCTGTATGTTAATAATTAAACTAGTCTAGCAGATACAATGTTAAAGTAATCCTAAGTTTTTTTTTCTTATTGAAATCTTTAAAAATGTATTTTTGTATAATGCAAGATGAGATCTCCTATAGATGAGACTAAAAAATGAGATCTAAACATGACACGTAGATAGTCAAGAGAGTTCGCGGGAATGGGGGTTTTGCAATAAAGATGTATTAAACATAACAGACTGTGTCATGTTCTTGGTAATACAAAAGTATTTTCATGAAACAATGGGCAATTTTATATTGAACAATCTGACAGATGAGAAGTTAGAGAAAATTTAAATTACTTAAGGAGTTTAAATATAAGGTGTGCATGTCCTACCAAGTGTGGGACTGAATGCCTGACCATTGCTTGCAAGATACACTACAGTTCAAAAGTTTAAGGCCACCCCTGGTAATTTTTAAATTAGCCCCCAAAGTTGTTGTTTGTACTTTAAATAAGAGAAAATTATTATACATGGTTAAAAAAAGACACATTATTTTTTTATTAGAAATTTATTATGACAAAAAGAATAAAAGCATTTTATGATTAAATTTTGATCTCATCAAAATATCCTCCTTTAACCTTGATTACTGCAGCACAGATTTTTTGCAAAAGTTTCTCAGAGTATGAGTTTGATAATTGATTCCATTCTTTTTTCAATGGCTCTTTTTCCTTTTTTGGATGGAAAGGTTTCACTCTTCCATGCTAATTCTGGGGGTGGCTTCAAACTTTTGAATTGTAGTGTATGTTCGCTTTTACATTTCTCTCTTCTTACAAATCTTCCTGCATCAAATTCATTTTCACCTTTCGCTGCTTGTAAAAGATGGAGTAAGAAAATAGCTGAAGATTTATATAAAATGTCTCTTTTTTGGTTATTTTCAAATTTGAATGAAGCTCTTGGAACTGTTAGATAACTGTGACATATTTGGGAATGATATTAGAATAATCCAGAACCTATACTTGGGGAAACCCACCTGAATACAGATAGAAAATTAATTCAGTAAATATACAGAAATAGAAAGATGTATCTTCTCCCCGGACTTATTCAACCAATACAGTGAGGTGATATTGAGAGCATCAGAAGTCCTACCAGGATTCATTATTGGTGGCCACACTCTTAACATAAGATATGCAGATAACACGGGGTTAATAGCAAATATAGAAAGGAAACTGCAAGAACTCCTACAGAAGCTAATAAAGGAAAGTGAGAAGAAAGGACTAAACCTCAATTGCAAGAAGATAGAATGCATGGTTGTTAAGAAAAGGAACAGCCCAACAAGCAAATTACAAATTAGAGATACCAAATGAAACAAGTACAACAATTATCAAAATATCTGGGAAGTGTTTTAACAGAGGACAGAAAGTGCAACACTGAAATCCAAAGATGCATTGGCATAGCAAAAAATGCTTTTCAAAAGCTAAGCAAAGTATTAAGAAACACAAAAATTTCATTAGAAACAAAGAAAAGAGTACTAAATTGTTATATAATATCAGTCCTCCATTATGCCAGTAAATACTGGACAATCTCATCACTGATGAAGAAGAAACTTGAAGCAACAGAAATGTGCTTCTACAAAAGGATGCTGCAAATACCATGGTCTAACCATGTGAGAAAGAACAAAGTTTTAGAGACATTTATATTTAACATCAGAAAGAGAAAGTTGAAATTTCTGGGGCACATAATGAAGGAAGAGAGCTTGGAAAATTTGATACTCAAACGACAAATTGAAGGCAAGAGGAAAACCATACATAACCTATCTAGTGAACTTGAGCAAATGGATAGTGGAACAGGGTTTAGGAGAAATAACAAAAAGAAAATTTATTAAGTGTTACAAAGGACAGGAAATTGTGGAGAGCCATGATTTCCAATGTCCTAAAGGGACACATGTCGAATAAGATAACCACTTTTAAGTGATTTTGTACATATTTTAAAAATTTTAAAAATTTTGCTATTGTTTTTCAATCGTACTTTATTGTAAGATATGAATATGTTGGACTCTAAAGTTATATACTGTATTTGAATAACAAAATGGAAAAATCCAGAACATGCACTAATTTCTGAGTCTTCCACAGTAAATTTATGCTGTTCCAGAAGGGTAAAAAATGATCATTTTTTTTTTGACTCTCTGGTATCATAGAAGCATGGTGGAGTTATGGATAGCAGCTCAGATCAAGGAATCACAGGTCTGAGTTCAAATTTCAATTGAGTTTGTTACATTCACTCTTGAGAAAGGTATGAATTCTTCTCTTCTCCTCTAATCTATGGGTAAATAGCAGGACAGTGGGTCTTATAGCCTTGGGTAGCAACCAGTCTAGGAGAAGGACAACTCTAAATTCAAAACCTGAGTAGTTAGTGTCTAAACTGGCTCCCCCTACCAGACCCTGGTCTGGTGAGGAGGGTAAGTAGAACCCCAGCAATACAAAAAAACAAGAGCCCCTTGGAGTCAATGGCTATCTACCTCAACTATGGATTAAATAGCCTCACCAACCAAAATTGGCCAAGAATGATGAGTACAGATATACCTCTGAAGACAGGGTCAGTCGGAGAAGAGTTCCTAAAAAAGGATTGATATTATTTATCCCACAAACAATTTTGCAGATTCATGGCAGTCAATAAAAAATAGGATACAACATATGGATTTTAAACAAACAAGAATTAATAAATCTATTAACAAAACATGTTACAAAAGAGTAAAGGAAGTCAGTACTTAGATATCGGGCTGCTTGGTATTATCAGCAAAAACCAAGTACAAAAATGGTTGGGCATAGAACTAGCAACTTCATCGCATAAAACTTTACTTGCTATGAAAGCCACAGCAGCAATGCCTAGCTTTGTTGAGAACTGTGATGCCATCTTCAGTTGAGACTATGGGACTAAAATAAGAGTTTGTACATCTGGGCACATCAGATGCCAAAAACCTATATCTAGAAGAGTTAATGACGTTATCATATGAATGTAAGAAGAGGAAGTAAGTACAGATTATGAGGATATGTAAGACAGATAACAGTTGACCCTAGACTTGAAGAGGTTAAGATTGTAGTAATCAAGGAAGCTGTGACTGTTCCACAATGTAGTGGTTGCTGGATGAGGTTGTTGTGTGGATGTAAGTGGAGGAAGTAAGCACGGATTATGAGGATATATAAGATAGATAACAGTTGACCCTAGATTTGAAGAGGTTAAAATTGTAATGATCAGCTATATAAGAAGCTATGTATAAGAACTAACTGGGCCAGTTTATGAGATTATATGGATATGTGGGACAGATTAACAGTTGACTCTAGACTTGAAGAAGTTAAGACCGTAGTGATAAGGGGATGAATTTTCTCATCTTTTACCTGTTTGGCGTGCAACCTTTTCCAGCCATTTATGGGTTATTATTTTTTTATAAATGTGAATCTAATGCAAAGAGCCACTCAATGTAGAGGGTTACTGAATGTGGTTATTGTATAGATGTAAGTGAAGGAAATAAGTGCAGATTATGAGGATATATAGGATATATAACAGCTGACTCTAGACTTGAAGAGCTTAAGATTGTAGTGGTCAAGGAAACATCCTCTTGGGAATCTGTTTCACAAAGTGACAGTAAGTATCTTGGACAATTTTTAAAAATTATGGATCTAACAAATGAGTCATGTAGACCAATACATCTGGAGTGATTTAAATCCTCACTGAGTGCCCCTCTCCCTTGTAACAGATTAAGCTAAATCTAGTAAATACCAAGAAAAAAAGAATGCTATCTTGCTGGTTTAATATTTAATCCAATCAACAAGAAAATGATCTTTCCAACAATTTTAAAATATTTTCTACCCAAAATATATTTTTTGTATGACCTTGAAGAAACTTTTAAGGCATCCCCACATTTTAAAATATGATATGCTCACACTTTGAGAGCATCAAAAGCAAAAAATTATTTTTTTAATCATTATCAATTTTTTTTATTTTTTCATTTTAAAGAACCATTCTCTTGTAAATGATTTCTCTTTTTCTGATTCTCTTCTTCTTCTTTCCCTAAAATCCATTTTGTTGTCACAAATGTGAATAGCTTGGAGTTGCTTATTTGTTCTTTTTTGTTTGCCTTTCTGCTTCTACTAATAAATCACACATTACTAATATTGCTTTGTCTAGAGAGTTGACAGTGATGGTACGTCACACCATACCATGTCTTCCACAGGAGTTGTGAGTATAAGACGTTATTATTAGTTGTCTTTCTTCACTTGACATTTCAGTTGTGATGTGCACATTTATAATCATGTATTTATATATTATATGTTTGTATGTATGTAGATTTTTTCTTCTTTTTAGTTATATATATTCATTCACATAAAAGCAGGAAATACATGCATCATTAGACATCCCTGTGATTGTTTTCAAGTGAATGCCTTTAAGATTTCATTAAATCTTAATGAATTAAACTTTCTATAATCTTACACCCAATATAGAATACTATCATTATCTAACTATAATAAACAAAATATAAGTAAATGTATATTGTTAAAGCTTATTTTTTACAATTTTGTCTTTCCAATCATCATTGTCACATTAGATTGCACCTTTTTCTTTAACAGATTCACAGTTATTGATCTTGGTTATTTTCTATTTTTTTTTTTACAAAACTTCACCCAATACAAGGCTTGAGAGCCACTCAAGGATACAATCAAAATAGTAATGATAAATGAAGTGTGTTAGATGAATGGAAGAGGTGATAGGTAGTGGGATTTATGAGGATAAGAAGGATAGATTACAATTGACAAGGCCAAGATTTAAAAATGTTCAAGGATTCATCTGCATTTCTAATTGGTTTCATTTGGTTTATTTAGTTTTATGACATATTAACCTCAATAGGTTATTTAATGCTGACAAGATTTTTAGGATAGGTTCATATCATACTCAGGATGTGCATTTTTGTGCAGCTCTTGGATAAAACTGAATGGAACTTCCTTCTTACATTTGGAACACTGAGGAAATAAGGTTGATTCAGCACTGTGGAAGTATCATGGTGGGTCTTAGCAGTAAAGGTCTGAGCTTGTGAAAGTAAATAAGAATTCATCTGAACATTTGCCATGGAAATAATGATAGAATAATGACAGTTTTGCACTGTTTCATGTGTGGGGAAAGAGGTTGTAGAGTAGAATATAACTCATATCCCACAAGATTGCATAAATGATTTTGAACTCTATCAAAGCGGGAAAGTAAAGGTTGAGCAGCTCCAGCCCAGACATCATGGCAACACTCCATTTTTGGCTTAATTTTGACCCTTGTAAAGATAAAATGTTAGATACTTTCTGGAATGATATAGTGAGCTGACCAATGTTCCAGTTTCTTTGGCAATGAATTGTATATACAGTGTAACCCGGATATAAGATAAACCCGGATATAAGAGAGATTTTCTCTGGTCCCAAATTAGAGCCTGTGTTAATAAAACAAAATAGACCAAACCCGGATATAAGAGAAACTCGGATATAAGAGACTTCTTATCCGGTCCCGACAACTCTCTTATATCCGGGTTACACTGTATAAAATCCATAGGAGTGAACTTGAAACTCAATGGGCATTCAAATCAAAAGTGGGACCTTTCATCATGGCTGGAGAAAATTCGGGGTATGAACAGTGGTGATGAAATGATACTAGTTTAAATTTTTTTGAGATATTGAAAGTTACAAGTCAATTGTTTGACCATTAAGCTGTTAGGTATGTTGAGCTCTTTAGTCTAGCAAAGAATAGTTTCATTCTGTATTGACTTATTAGGAAAGCAAGAAAGAAATCAACCAGCTACAGATTTATCTAAATAGAGAAACTTATTAAATAAAGTCCAACTCTTCCGGACATGTTCAGTAGAGAACAAAATTATTCATGAGTATAACTTTGTCTTACTCTTCTAAATATCAGGGCATAGCAAAAGAATTTTCATTTTCTAATCATAGAGAACCTCTCAAATATTCCTGCACATTATTTTGAAGCTTATGTAATACTCTACATATGGTATCTTTCAATGATCCTAGCAATTGTGGAAATCTTTGAATGTTGATGGTCATATTTTCTTCTACCTTATGTCTTAAGGCATCATAATCAACAACTGATGGTTTTCTACTTTTAGACTTTATTTCAAAGGATAAATTCCCCAGCCTTAAAATACTGAAACCAATTTTGAGCATTATGGTTAGATATATTTTCATTGCATTTTCCATTCTTTCTACTTTCTGTGTGCTGATGAACTTTCCTCTATGGTAACTAGAATTTATGAATTTAATCACAGTATCAGATTGATAGCAAGGTCTCACCATTTTACTGTTGAAATGGCTACATGTAACTATAAGTTCTATGCTAACAGTTTCTTCTCTTGTACTTCTTGCTTTCCAGTCGACTGTGATCTTTAAAAATTTAAATGCAATGTCACTCATTATCTGTCTTCTTAATTTCTGTTCTTTTATTGTTCTCTCTCCTTAATAATTTTTTCTCATATTCTCTCTCACTCAGTAAGCCCTTGTACCTTAGTGGCTTTTATTACCTTGCATGGGATGAAATGATTAAAATAAACTTCTGTCAACAACTTCAATAGCTTTGAGACTCAGTTTAAAATAATTTCCCACATTGCCAGAATCCTCCTGATAGAATCTTAAACAAAAGGTGCAAATGAACAGTATTGATAATGATATAGATATATATATATATATATATATATATATATATATATATATATATATAGCAATAATAATATTAATAATAAAGTGGAGTCTTAGTTAATCTTTAGATTGTATTAAGCCAAATAAGCTTTGGGGGAAAGATCTTTTCAAAACAATAATACTTTAGATACAGCCCAATATCAACTTGATAGATTCTTTGATCTTCCTAAGATGAGTAGTGTTGCATCTGGCTTTTAGAATGACCTTTAAAATGTCATTAAGCAATTCTAAAGAATAAATGTAACATACTAGAAGGAAGTTAGAAAGTCTATCAGCTAAAATTTATCAAAGAAAAAAAGAAAAAATGGAAATTTATTATTTTAAAAACATTGCGTTGACTAAACTGCATGCAACGTCAAGTTAAAAAAAGGCAATCACTTCACTTTCATAGATGTTTTTATGCATGTGTTTGTGTCTAAATGTGTGTATGTATATTTTTTTTTTCAGTTGCAATTTTATTTTTTGAATCAGGCCAGCCCAACCCTGAGATGAAGGCAACAGTGAAGAGAGTGAGTCCAACTTAGGGATCTACAATATAATTAATTAAATATATTTTCCAGGTGTTTTTACTTTTTTTTAATAGCAACATGATCAGGATTTTTGCAGGCAAAATATAGTGTCCAAAAAATACATAGATAATTGGTTTCTTAAGAACATCTATAAATACTACTTTAAAATTTGACCCTTTCCTAATAAATAAATGTTCTCCAAGTTTTTAAAGAGAAAATTATTCAGTGTTTGTTTAAATAAGTTTATAATTTCAAATATTCAAAATGTTACCTTGCAACAATAGGTATCTTTTGCATCGTCAAGAGACTGAACTACAGACATTAGTTAATTAATAATTGTAATTATGTAACTACTATGATTGTAGTTCATAATTGTACAAGCATTGTTTCGACTGCAATCAAAGTATGAATTTTATCTTTAAATGTATCCTATTAAGTGTTAAATCTGAATGTTAGGTATATACTGTTTTGTTTTTTTTCATTTATCTGCCTAAAAATATTTTATTAATGTAAGACTTGAATATAAAACTCCTGTTCTCTATTAGTCTATTGAAGAATCTTCAGCAAATTTTAATTTTTTTTTTTTTTTTTTTTTTTGAGGATGGGGACACCTCATACGTGAAAATAAGTGAAACTTTGATCTATTTTGTAATCTTAATGGTTAGATTTCATCTTCTATTAAGATTTTCCTGTTATTAAATTGATAATTCAATGGCAGTATATATATTTATTTTTTTTCCCCTTTTCTGTAAACATTCTTTTTTCTTGAGAAAATTGTCTGTGTTTCCCAATCGAGCTCACCATCTCTTCTCTGTCGCTTTGTGTTTCCTGGGAAATGGGGTGAGGGTGGGCTGGTGTTGAAGTTGCACCTTTGTTCATTTCAGCCTTTCTCACTCCCCACCTCCCAACCTTAGAAAGAAAGGTCAACCAGATCAACTGAGATAAGTCCTTTGAACATCTATTAATTTATAGACTACTGTTGCCCTAGTTATCTATTGAGCACTTTCCTGACAAAAATTTTATTCACCTTAAAAGATGTTAAATTCTTGTAATTTTTACATATTTTGATAAGTGTCATTAAGTTTTATTATTATTACATTTTTATATATAAAAATAAGTTATTCTAAAATTCGCTTGAAAATGAAACCAAACTAGTGCTTTTAATTCAATTAAATAATTGAATTTGAAGTTGTTAGTTTGTTTTTGAACCCTGGTAATTCCTGTGTAGCGAAAGAACCATATTTTTAAATCAGTTAATTTATAATATTTATGCTCGGTAAATTTACATTGAGAACTGTTTTGTAAAAATAAAAATATCTATAAGAACACCAGATTATATATCTTACTGTTCTTTCTTTTTTTACTATAAAATATATATATATATATATAAAATTATGTTTTACCAGTTTTTGACTGGAAGGGATAATTCCAAGGAGGATATAAATCTAGGAATTATATAATTTGATGTGGAGAAAGTTTTAAGTAAAAACAGGTTTTTAGCCTAGTTTTCAAAATGATGGCACTGTAAAATTTTGCACACATAAATATTTTCTAAATTTGGCAGTAATAGCCTCCCATGACTGACATAGATAAAGCCTCCTCTTCTTATGAACTCTGAATATACTCCACCCTTGAATGAAATAAATATTTCTATTCTGTTCTCTAAAGACTCACAAGAATGATAGACAGTTGGGTACAGTGTTTGAAATCTTACAAAACATCTCAGATATGGAGGATAAACATCTAAAAGTGTCTTTGCATAATAATGATTGTCTAGTATCATTCATCTAAGTAAAAACCTTACCAGTTATCATTGTTGAAATTATATTAAATCTTTGTCAACTAAATTCCATTTAACAAATCAAATAATGAAATAGAAACTGGTGATTTAAGGAATAAACTCAAAAAGAAAGAGTAGATTTTAAAAATTTAATAAAAATAAATGCTAAGTGACAGAAACATATTCAATATGTTACTGGATAGGAACACGTTCAAAGTTTATTATTTTAAGGTTGCACTTCTCAAACTGCAGTACACAAAACAACTTTTCTTTTGGTGTGGCCATTTTAAGGGTTGACATGAATTATAACTATTTCAATTCATACAAAATCAAAAAAAAAAAACAAAGCATTTCAACAAAATTTTTTAAAAAAGTTCTTTTATTTTAATAACTTTAAACCTTTTCCTATCCAATAATGTGTTGAATGCATTTCTGTGTTTTAGCATTTGATTTTATTAAATTTTCAAAATTTGCTCTTTCTTTTTGAATAACCCTGTGTACAGAAAAATATTTATTCATATCTCTGCAATTATGGAATTTCTTTGTATAAACCTATATTTAATCCAATATTACTGTGTGATTCTTCTTTTTGTTGAAGTAGATCACCAATAAACAAATGACTTCAGGATTTTTTTTTTTTTAATATCTGATCAAAACATGTTTGAGATGATTCAAATCAATTTTTTAAATAAATTTTTATGGCTTTATAATGAATTGCAGAGAAACACTCAAATGATTTGTAATGGAGTACAAATATATACTGCATTCTGTGTCATCTCTAGGTCCTCACACTACTACATAAAATGGTATCAACAAAAAAGAAGATTTCTTTTTCTTATCCGTTTTTATTAGAAGAGGGGGTAGATGTGGCAACTTGGATTCTAAGAGACAACAGGAGGAATGACATCACAGGAACACATGTAGTACATTGGCTCACTGTCCCTCCAAGGCTTATCTTATTTGGTCTCTCAGACTAGGTGTGGGGAAGCATATCGATGCTTCAAAATTCTGTTGAATTCATGCCATTTTGGACTTATATCCGAAACCCAGACAAAGGCAATCCATCATTGTCAGAATATCATGCCTATGAGGCAATCCAGCCAATCACGGACCATTCTAGCCCTGGCCTTTATATTCTGTAACATATTAGCTTTAAAAATGAACATTTTAAAAAGCATATATTAACATATAATATATACAAATATATTAACACAGTGGGTAGAAGAGCAAGAAAAAAATGATTTACAAAATTATAACAAAAAAAGTTATCCAGTTCTTTGCTGTTTAAAGCTCAGTCAAGGACAAAACATATAAACTCAAATCTCCAAAGTTTTAAGAATAATTTATTGGAGAGAAAAGTTTAAATGTTAGCTCTAAGTTTAACAAGAATATTAGGATTTTAATTAAATATGGAACATACAAGATTTGTAAATACTTAAATAATTTGTTGGTATATAAAATAAAATAACTAAAGAGCAAGGAACAATAACTAGTCATGTTTTTTTTCTCTTTTTGTTATAATTTTCCAATTTACCACTTTAAAAAAAAGTACATTTTTCCCTTTGCTCTTCCTCACACCATTTTGAGAGAAATACTCTATAAGTTTGTACTTTTTTCAAAAGTGATCTCTTTTAGATCAAAGCTTAATATTTATTTTGATGTATATTTATCTATGACAGCTTTGTTAAAATACTTATACCTTTTAAAAATTTTCTACAATCATCAATCCCCAAATTCCAAAATCAATAAAAAATGATGACAAATTTTAATTACCCTCTCACTACACACACTCAAATATTTTTATTTTTTAAATTCAGAGTTCCTGCAAATGAAAATTCACAAACTAATCAAAAGACTAATGAAAACATTCTCTTCAATATTTAATAATGGTATTGATTTTATATATTGTTGATGAAATCAGTTTTGATTAAAATTTCTACTTATATAAGTAGCAGTATTGATTTTATATATTTTTGATGAAATCAATTCTGATTCAAGGCTCAGTGCAAAATATGATTTAGTGAATTAATTTTCAAGTCATAATTTTAGATTAGAAAAAAATTTAAATATTTCCTAATATGAAAAAAAATCACCACATTTTAACTTGAGATTTAAAGTCTTAGACTTTCCAAAATGTCGATCAACAAGAAAAAGCAAATGTGTTCACCTTTCTTTGAGAAGGAAAAGGGAAATGTCAGTATTTTTTGTTTATATTATAAAGCCACCTTTTGAAATGTATCTGCTGCCTGCTCTTTGATGTCGCATGTATATATTCCACAATCTACTTCACAGTAAATCCAGTCTTTAGTGCATGTGAGTGCCTCCTTTTATTAGCAAAAAACATAGCCAAACAGGAACATCGCCATCCCTCCCTACCTATAAATTAGTTTATGTATGCTCTTTCAGGGAATATCTTGACTGATTCCAACCAAACTTTTATTTCTTATGCCCAACTTTCCTTGTTAAGCTGTATTTTAATTGTTGACTTTTAAAAAAAATTAACTTGAGGTGAGTATGAGTCCGATTTGTACTCATAAAAACCAGATCTGAGAGTTTTGGTGAAAACAATAATGGAGGAGGGGACTATGGTAATGATGACAGTAATTTTCTAACAGCAACAGCAGCTAAAATGGACACAGCACATGTAACTAGAAAGGAAACTAATAATATAATCAAGGTTTTGCCTTTCCTTATGACAGTAGACCTGAAAAGTATAATTCCCTGAAAAACTGTTTTAAGAAAGAGATTTTATGCATTTTGGCCAACAGTAATGCTAACTGTTCATTCAATGAATGCCGAATGCTTCCTGTATGGAAACATAATTTCACCATTACTAACAGGGAATTATAGTGATGGATATTGGCAGACCTACATTTCTGGGTCCCTGAAGCTTGAAAAGATATAAGGGTCCTTTCACAACCAGCAGCAATAGATTCAAGGATCCAATTGCCAAAATGTAGGCAATGAATAGATTCTGGTGAGCTCAACAAGCCTATACATTAGGAGTTCAAACGCTGCAAACCCTCAAGAAAATTTTAAAATTTGACGAATTACAGATACGTTTTGAGGCTATATAAAATGGGTATTACAGGATATTCTAAGGCCAATATTAGCTATTTCAGTCTTATGATTCTATCACTAAAATGGCCTTATTTTAATAACAAACACTTAAAAAAGAAAACTATCAATTTTGTTGAAAAATTCACTCATTAAAAAAAGTTGCTTTAGGAACCCTGAAGCTTAGGCTTCATTAGTTTCATAGTAGATGGAGAACATAAGAGGTGAAGACTGTAAGGATAATGCTGAAGTGCAGGTGGCAATATGAGATGGATGATGACAAAAACATGTAAACTTTGTACTGGTCATTTTTACACACCTGTTTATATGTTTGATGTTCATGGCTTTCAACTGGTGCCCCATAGTAGAACTGTTGGTGTGCCACAAAAATTTTTAAAGGTCATTAATTAAATTGTTTTTGAAAGAAATCCAAAGCACAATATACATATTAAAATTAAGACCCCTTTAAATTGATTATCCGAGTACGTCATTGTTATAATAAATAAATGTATATATAATATATATAGTGGGTGGGGTGTGTTAAATTGAAAGAAGATTTAAGAGTATTTGACCTTGCAAAGAAGATATTCAAAAACTGTCAAGCTCAGACACCTCATTGAATGTTAAATTATAATAAACAGAAAAATAAATAAATATAAGATCTTTTTAAGAATTTTAATTATTATCTTTTTATTACAAATTATGATAAATTGTTTTGTTTGTGTTAATAATTAAATCATAAAAAGTATAATTTAAGTGTGCTGTGGAAAGTTAAGAATAGGTTCAAATGTGCTGTGAGATATAAAAGGTTGAAAAATATTGCTTTATGGTTTTAAATTTGCTAGTACCACTTTATTCTTCTTTTTAAAATCAGTCAACAAATAGACTTTATATTTATTATATAGACTTTGTTTGAAATCAGTCAAATCATCTCTGAGTAAAAGAGGAACATCATAAAGACAAGCACTAATGGTACAATGGACAATTTGTCATCTAAATTATGCAAAAATGAAAATAACACACATTTTAACAGATATATTTACCAAAATTACACAAAATATCTTGAAATACTAAAGAGTAAATTTATTCAATAAAATCCCATTGGCTTCAACTACATCCTCCAGACGACTTTGGAATCTCCAGCCAATCTTCTGGACAGTCTCCTCATTTAAGATGGTGAATACTACCATAATCCTTGCTTTCAGTTCATCTTTGGTGTTACAAGGAGTTTTATTGGTCTCTCACTCAGCTGCACCTCACACATAATAATCAAGGGGGTTGTAGTCTGGGCAGTTAGGTGGCCAGATATAAGGGGTGATGTGGTCACAGAAATTGTCTGACAGCCATGACTGGGTTCTCTTGCTTGTGTGGCATAGTGCAGAGTCCTGTTGCCAGACATAGGGTCTTCCAACAGTCACCCTCTTGACCCAGGGCAGCACTCAAGGCACTTGATATAGGCATCCAGATTAAGTCTGAGGTCCTCACCAACAAATTTGGGAGTTCTTTTCTTATCAGAACGATCAGAGTGAGTTTTATGAGCTGGCATACCTTCATAATCTCCATTAAACTCTTTCAATTCTTTCGGGATCCTCTTCACTATCCTCAGATTGACACCCAAACACTCTGAAATGTTTGTATTAGAGCATCCAGCGCATGTGCCAAGCAGTATAGCATGCTGCTTCCAAATTTCTGGTGGAGTGAATTGTGGCATGGTGCTCTTTTTCTCACAGATGGTGCCCAACTGACCATACCATACTATACTGTGCAGTTAGCAAAAACAAGCAACACACATATACAAAATTAAAAATATAAAATAGCCACAATTTATCCATCACACCTTGTGTGTGTGTGTGTGTGTGTGTGTGTGTGTGTGTGTGTGTGTGTGTGTGTGTGTGTATATATATATATATATATGAATGACAAAATGGAACATGTGACATTTTTGTCCTTCAAAAGGATTTCTTCAGACTAAATAGTGTTTTTATTCATAGGATCTGTATTGATCAGATATATATGAGGAGGGAACAAAATACAAACCTACATCAGTTATAATTATACATTGAGAGATGTTTAACTGTAAATCTAACCAACATTGGTTTGCCTTCTCTCCCCTACATATATATGATCCCATCAATAAAAAAACATTATCTAGCCTAAAGAAGGCGTTTTCATGGAAAAACAAATCACATTGGTTTTTTTCCCATTTTGTAATTCATTTCTCCATCATTAACCTGATATATATATAAAATATGATATAAATTATATATATATATATATTAAATGCATATATGTATGTATGTATGAAAGAGAGTGACTTAGTTTCAATTCAAATAAGACCACATTTGTAAAAACTGACCTTACTACTAGTGACTTCTAAAACAAAGTTCCAGGTAGACTCCAGTTAACTTTTTATTAATAGATAAATAGAATGTTTAGTATTTACTAAGCTTAACTTAGATTGGCAAAAAGCCACATTAGAAAGTTACCCAATGAGGATTGACATCATTACATGACCAAATTGGTTTGCAAGACAGACTTGCTAACCACTGTACAGTTTATAAATTATATATTAGGAAGAGAGGGTGGAAAGAAAGAAGCATTGATATATAATGGATTGAGAAGGTAAATCCAAACATGTGTCAATGTATGAAATCTATTTAAGTAATAGTAATTAACAACAATTGTGTGTTGTCTGCCTGGGGCATTATGGCATATAAGGACTCTTGGTGAGGTTTCTGTAATTGAATTGTTCCATGGGGTGGAGTGATTGGCTCCATGACCAACCCCCAAGGAAGGAGTTTTTTTTCTCCCAGGATTTTTCTTCACTTAGACAAATATGTGTTCCCACACTGAGTTTCATCTACCAGGAAGGCAGTTCATCTAGAGGAAGGAAAACCCTGATTTTAAACCTCCACTAACTTGTGGTCATATCCAAACATGGAAATGGCTATTGAAGTAAATCCAGACAGAAAAACTTGAGTGGGGCCCTGAAGACAGTTGACTGTCAACACTGGCAAGCTGGGCCCAAAATGTAATGCCCTGTATCCTTTAGATTTTGTCAGTATGGCCGAAAGTGATACCATGTAGTCTGAGCAGCACATGGCTTCCATGTACTATCACTCGGGCCTGTACCATAGAGAGGTCACTCTAGTCTCACTACCAAAGGATTGAATTTTGACCAAACAGGTTATTACCTTTATCTCACAAGATAAATAGATGCCTACTACTTACTTATATGTAGAAGAAATTTTACTAATGAATATCTGGTTTTGGTTCTTTCTATAGAAAATAAATGCAAATAAAATTGTTGAAAAATCAAAAATATACTGTAAGTATTAACTGCAGTCAATGCTCTCAGTCATTGGAGCTGAAGTCATTGATTTCTCAAGCTTCAAATGTGTCATTAGTCAGGAATAGCTTGTAAGACCTCCTTAGCATTCATAAGTTTGCACTTAGTTTTTATGGTATCAAAATTCAGTTATTAATGAAAACGTCAATAATTTTAAAGTCTAATGTTGCTAAAAAGAAATTTCCATGCTGCTTAGAGTGATACAGTAATATCTTCCTATAGCCAATTGGCATTATCATTGTTAAATTTAGGTGTAAATAAATGTGTTCAATTAACTAAAATTTAGTTGGTCTATCTTAAAAGGGTTAAAAAAATTGTCTTTGCTTAACTTTTTTACTTTTTGAATATCAAATATCAAATTATCATACAACTTTAGTTCAACTGCAAAAATTAAATTTAAATATTTTATAGTGATGTCAAAAAAATGTTAAATTATAATTTTACTTGTGAATAATCACATTACTGGGAGTGCAGTACTTTCTCTTGTAGGGTTGGAACATTTCTTTATCAAATCATAGAACAAAATTACAATAACGTAATTTGCTTGCAGATGTTTAAAAATTATAGTAAGAGATTTTTTAACAAAATAGTAACATCTGAATTGCTAAATAAAGCTCTTTTTCCCAAAATTAATTATGTCAACTGTTCTTACAAAATCTCTAATGGTGCAAATTTTATGTCTATTTTTTTTCTTTTATATTTTAAATGCATTATGTATGTTTTGCATTTGTTATTAATGGATATGATAAATGTTTTGTGATATTTAGCTTGCTTTGAAGATACTTTTGGATGCTTCCAATCACAATGGGAATACCTACTCATTAATTTGTGTAATTCTAAATGCCTGCCTTTGTATAATAATTATTTATAAAATTAGCACTTAGCAGTGTAATGTGCATGTTTGTTTTTAAAAATTGTTTTATTTCCAGTTAACTGGAAGAATTTAGTTCCTATTCTTATGATGAATATTCTTCTTCTTTAAGGCTAATGTGTGTATGTTAAAAAAAAAAAAAAGACTTTGATTTCAGGCAATATGCAGAAACTTATTTTGGTAGGTTATGCATTCTGGGAAATTAGTTTATCAACCTGAAAATTAGTGATACCATTATTTTTACAGTAATTAGATTTACAAGTAAATTTACAATAATTTTTTTTTTTCTCTTTATAAATCTTTGCTAGTTGTCATAAGATGTGTTTATATGTCTACTTGAGCAAACATTCATGTTCAGTATTTTGTCTTTTTAATAAATGTGATTTGTATTGTTTTTGTTATTAGTCTACAACTTGACTCATGTGTGTTTCTATAAGTGGAATAGCATCAAGAATTTATTATGGAGCCCCGGAATATTGACAGTGATGATATCGAGGGACTTGCAAATACCATGCATTCAGGATGGCAGTCTTTGATTTAGTCAGAGGAACTTCTCAAAAAATTTAGTCAGAAGAACTTCTCAAAAAGTTTTCTTCCTTCTCTATTTTCTTTGTTTCTTTTTTTCTTTCTTTCAAAATCAAAATTATATTTCTCTTAAGAAAAAATATTACTTTCACATGAAAATAATATATTTTAAATTTCTCTTAATGTCTTTTCTTTCTTTCTCTCTCTCTTTCTTTATTATTATTATTATCTTTATGCTGAACATTTTCTTTCTTTCTTTCTCTAGTTTTTTTGATTCCAATGTATCTTTGAGAAGGGTGTCCTGAGGCTGCACACCCCAAGTATTGAGGGGTTAGTTAATGTGGCTGCCCCATGATGAACCAAGAAATAAGTAACAACAAGACCAAGTTTTTTTTTTTTTTTTTTTTTTTTTTTTTTTAATAGATGAAGCATTTTCATTATTACTATTATTACTAGTTTCTCTCCATCTTAATGTTGCTTTTTATCACAACACTATGGGTTGATAGACTTTTCAATTGCTAAACTGCATGAAATAAAAAATAAAAAAATAGTTTCTGATAAAAATTAAAGTTGTATCCTGCAACTTTGGGAGCTGGCATTAAACAAAAATGACCAGATTTTATTAGGTTGTAAAAAAAAAAAAACAAAAAAAAATAGTTTTAAAAATTGAAAAAGAGGATGATAGAATGACAATAGATTTGTGTCCTACTTAATCATCACCCTTCTGTAGCCAAAGTGATTATAGCATGATCCATAAAAGGCGGGTTTCCAAAATGAGCGATAGGAATTCAAGTCTTATTGAAATCTCCTCCTCCTTTTTTTTTTCTTTTTTTGATTGCCTATTTCATGCCATTTGCTTCTAGCAGTTGAAGAGCATATCAACCAAGTTGCTTTTATCATAAAAAGTCACAATAAGAAGATGGAGTCAAACTAATAATAAAAATATAGTAATAACTAGAAGACCAATTCAAATACAATGTCTTTTTACTTCTGCTTTGTACTATTCTTTCTTTAGTTGATTGAAATATTTTCTTTCTTCTGATTTATATTCTTTTTTTAATGTATATCCTCAGCATGTCACTAAAATACACACCTTCCACCTACTTACATGTCTCTTTCTACACATGCAGCTAAATATATCTTTTTCTCAATAGGTATTTGGCTTCCTGTCTTATGTCTTTTATATTTACTTTTTAAATATAGCTAAATACACCTTTTCAAATCTATTCACCTGATTTTATCCTTGGTAATGTAAGTACAAGTTCTGTATGGACTGATGTATACCAAACTTTATGAATGACTGTGTGGATGAAACTATGCTGGAAGTTTTATTTACCTAAAGGGAGAGTTTTCATTCATTTATCATCATCAGCAGCAGCAAGCTAATTTTATTGAATACAAAAGAATATAGAAAATGAAAAACTTCTTACTTACCTGGTTAAAACTTAGATATGAGTTAGTAATGAAATACAGAGACAAAGAAATATAATCTTTCTATGACTTGCATTGAATTATGTTTACCAACTGTGTAGTGAAATAGTTGTCTTCTAAAACAACTGTCTGTTCTAAAATAGTAATATGATGTTAACCTGAACGACCTTTATAAAAAAGCAGGCTTCAAAAAAAAAAAAAAAAAAACAATAAAAACACTCACACTCCTTCTATTAGTCTGTATACTTGGAAGGTTCAAGCACTGAACCAATTTTATCATTCATATTCAAGACTTGCTTCTCTGTTGGTATCAGTCAAAAACATAAGTAGATCAGTAAATTTTAACCTTTGTATCCATAAAAAAAATGGAGTCAAAAAGGACAGTTTTTCCCTGGACACTACTATTACTGTATGTATTGATTCTCTCAGCAATGGTTATTTACAAGATTATAAAAATATGTGAACCAAGTACAATGTGATATTATTTATCTTTCATAAAAATATATTATTTTTATAAAGAAATAAATTTGAAAAGAAATCTTTTTATTCAAAAATTATAATAAATTACAAAATTATCAAATTAAACCAGCTATGATACAATATTTATTATTTACCATTTTATAAATAAATATGGAAACAAGATTTTTATTCTTAATATTATAAAAATATCAATGAACTACAGAACAAAGATTTGAATAAACATGATTTTTTGGACATAATACATTTTCTTCTCTGATTATTTTATATTGCAGATTAATTCTTGTTTTAATATTCAAATTATTTTTTATAATAGTGATCTCGAATTAAAGATTCCCAATCCATAGATATCCAAGGCCTGAAACCCCAGCAATTATAGGTTAACCCTCTTTCCTACTCATTCTTTGAAAAACATAATTTTAAAAATGTTTTAAATCGTTTTTTTTTTTTTTTTAGATAACTAGAAAATCTGCTAACTGTTTAAATAATGTTTAATATCTTAGTTGTTAATTCTCAAAAATAAAAAAAAATGTATAAATCCACTTTCATATGTTTGGGTTTCATTAAAATTCTAATCATTGCTTTTTAAAGCAATAAACATTGCCAAGGGAATTTACAGTAACAATGGTATCAAGGAAAAAACTGCCCTTTTGACACACCATTTCATTTCATTATTTTTTTTTTTTTTTTTGTGGGTACAAAAGTTAAACTTTCAGCAATATCATTGAAACACTGGTTCTCGTATGATTACCAAATTTAAGCAACATCAAGCATTGTCAGTTCCTAGATCAGTGACTGCTTGTCATCATGATTATTCTTGGGAAAATAATGGTGTAGTCTCCTGTTCCCTTCTCCACAGTTTTAAATTTAGAGTTTTCCTTCAAGATGGCTGTCAAAGAAATCCAAAAGGTCTAGGTTTGCCGTTCTTTGTCGGAAAAAAAGTTGTATTCATTAATTTACTCAGAGCATTAGTGCATGATGAAGTCAAACTGTCTCGACTGGAATTTGAACTTTGTTCAATGATTCCATTTTTTTTTCTTCTAACATTAATGCAGCCACACTGCTTTCTTACTTATAATAAGTAAGTAAAAGTATTTTGTATAATTGCTATTATATAACTATTTCTAATTCCTGTGTTATAGTAATAATACAACTACATATATATAGTTTTAAGGTATGCTATATTTATGGATTAAAGTTCTCAATATTAGGGATAGTGTATGCAAATATAATAGTTGACACCGAGGTCAGCAAGTACAGCCTGTTTCATGCTTGAACGCACAACACACATGGACTGATGATTGTGTTCAAGCATGAAACAGATTGTTGCTGCTCGGTGTTGACCTCAGTGTCCACTCTAATTGAATAGTAAATATATAAGACAATTTTGGAAATAAATAAATCAATAAAAAATAAGTTGAAATTAGATTTTATCTTGACACCAGTTCATCAGTAAAAATGTGTCAAATTAATAATTTAACAAATTTTACTAATAAAAGCCCTATCAACCCGGTATTGCTTGCTTATATATATATATATATATATATATATAAAAGCCCTATCTACTCGGTGATGCTTGCTTATATATATATATATATATATATATATATATATATATATATATATATATATATGACAAACTGGAAAGCTTTTTTGTGACACATTTCATCCATTAGAATTTCATTGGATGAAATGCATGACAAAAAAAACCTTTCCCGCTTGTCATATTTTTCTAAATACTGTTTGTGGGTATATTAAAATAATATTAAAAATAGTGTATCAATGATATTATATGAAAAGATTACTTTTAAATATCAATTAAATATATATAAATATCTAATGTCAGGATGAAACTGATATTTAAAAATTAAGTAAACTTTTATATATATATATATATATATATATAATTACCTTCTAATAGTGAAATTTATTATATATCATTACCCATTATTTATCTCTTAATGTATTACCTTCTGACTTGTGATTGTAATAAAGCTTTGCTGACTTTTGATGGAATTCAATTTTTCAATACAAAAATGACAGAATTTTTTAAAAAGCTGATAATCTTTGAAAATATTAAGGACAGTTTCACAGTTAATCCCTTTTCAAAGTATTTTAATTCCTTAGAGAAATTTGTTTATGAGAAAATTCTATACACTACAAATATTGTGACATAGTATTTACTTTTTCAGAGAAATTAGGTGTGTCGAAAAGGTTAGAAAAATCAGCACCCTCATCAAACTAATTCCTCATCTCCCTACACCATGATCATCAGATATTTGTGTATATGGATGAGAAATTGTGTGTGTGTGTGTGTGTGTGCGGGATTCTCTTTATACAATTCTATGAAAAAAGTTCTTTGTTCAAACTTTTTTACTTTTTGTTTTCATTATTTTATTTTTTCTAATCTTTTTTTTTTCCTGTTGACTTTTAGCTTTACTTTCTTGTATTTCTGAATGAATACAGTTTAAGCTTGAAAAATCTTTTCTAAGCAATCATTACCTTTCTTTATTTCAGACTTTCTAGTCTTTGATCAATGTTTTGTCAATTTCTGTTGTTTTCTTTTCTGTTTGTTTATTTTCTTTCTTTCCTGTGAGTCTTAAATATTATGTATCAATAATTTCACTGATTGAATACTTACCAAGTTATATTACATTTTAATCACATAAAAATACTTAAATATGAATAATCAGCTATTTCTTTTATGATGCCATTTTAATTCATCATTCATGTACATATAATCCTTATTCATCGTCTTGCTTTTAATAGACTATTATTTATCAAATAAATAAAAATTAAATTGACCACTGATATAATTTGAAATTAACTGTTAAACTAAGCCATATAATAATGTTAATAAAATTTGATAATGTTTTAAATTCAAAGATATCATACCTCTTAAATATATTTAACTTGAAATGTTTGCAACTTAATGGAAAATTCAGTTGATATATATATATATATATATATATATATATATATATATATATATATATATATATATCTTACAGATGATTTTTTAAAAAAAAGATTGAATTTTGAATAGTTTTTTTTTTTTTTGTCCAACCATCTTGATTATTGTTCATAGTTGGAATCAAAATAGATCCATTCATGTTATCAATGCATTATATATATGTTGTAACCTAGAAAGGGTTACTGAATGAGGAATAACCAAAACAGAGGTTCGAAATGAAATGGTAATCTTTATAACATCAACAAAATACAATACTTACCAGTGGCATGAAGTAGATAAACCACTGCTAGTGGTGGACTACTTATTACCCTCACTTACAATAGTGTCCAACATATTTATGAGGATTGGGACATACCCATTAATGTTCATAGGTACGGTATATAGCAAAATATTATCTTGATATTTTATTGTAAATAATAACAATAAATTATTAATGTTTTGATATAAATATTACATTATTTTAAATATCATGTTAATGCTTTAATATTATAAATAATAATAAATTATTATAAATATTTTCTTAATGTTTTGATATTATAAATAATTATATGTATTATTTGTGTGACATGAGTAATTATAAAATAACTATTTTACCCATGCAGTGAAAAAATACATCAGAAATTTTTAAGTAACTTGACAATTAAGAGTATACTTTGATCTTTTGTGAACATCTATGCTGATAATACAATGATATATGGATGCACTTCTAAAACACTAGATGACAAGAGCCTGGCAGCTGATCTCTCCACTGACCTAGCTCTAACAGCACAGGTGAGGGTGAATTGGCTGGTCACATTCAATGCCATGAAAACTAAAATAGTCGCATTCCATCATCACCAATCTAGATCCTGAATTTATGCTTATCATGATGAATAGCTGTCCACTTAAGTTTACCCCAGACATACAATACATCATTAAAGATACTGAAAAATAGTCAGTTACCTGTACCATCTAACATGCTGTGGCCACAGGAGAGTCAGCACTCTGTGTGACGGCCAGTAGCCGCACCAGCCGCAACAGTTCCTTGTTCATCCTAAGAGCCTGCTTTTAATCAGCTCTAGTAGTCCCAAGCAGTGTCTTTTTAACTGGTGGGAACGTTCGAGATTGGCTACCATTGGAGTTCACTTTGTAGATCGGATGTTGCTGCATGGAGCCCAATGCACAGAAAACGACTTTTGTTATTTCGACTTCCGCGCTCATGGCGTTCACATCTAGCTAGCCTGTAGAATGAATCAGAATGAGATCTAAATGTGGCAGAATATAACATAATCATTTTATAATATGGCCCCCACTGTCTATAGATAATAACATATATTCAGCAGTTTTGACAAAAACAAATAATAATTCAATCAGTTATAATAAAATCATAATACATAATAATAAAAATAATAATCAGTTATTCAAAGTATGAGTGATCTCCCTTTTTAATAATGTATTTTTTAGATTTTCTTACGAGTTGATATGTTTTGAAAAATTTAATTTTTAAAAATTCATGCAAATCAATATAAATATATAGCTTATGTACATCTTTGAATTAAATTATTTCAAAATGAATGTAACGTATGTTAAAAATACCTAAACTTGAATAATTTATTGCAAATGCAAAAATGAACGCTCATTTTATTGTCATTAGCATCGCATACCATTAAAGCATGAAACTATTTTAAACAAAATCTTAAATTTTTTGCACAAAGTATTTCTTTTCTGCTGATAATTTCAAAGTTTATAATATGGCTCTCAAATTAATGTAATTTTATTAAATTAACATTTGTTCATTTATACAGTGTTACCCAGCAATTCATGTAAATGTTTTTATGTAAATACAATGTACACTTTTAAATTTTAAAAAAAAAAGTATTTTTTAGTATATCTTTTTTATTTCTACTTCATTGAAGCTACTTTAATCTTTTGAGGCTTTCCAAAAAAACAAAGTATTCAGTCAGTGAAGTTAAAAAAAATGACTCAAACTTTTAATTCTTATTTTTGTTTTTCACAACTTTTTTGTTTTAAAAAGTTCTTTTTCTTTCTATTTTGTACTTTCATTGTTGTCAGCACATATACAAAAATCTTTCTATTTCACATTCACTTTTTGCTCATATATATATATATATATATATATATATATATATATATATATATATATATAGGCAAATGTTATTAAAGACAACAGACATTTTATGCTGATTAATTTTATTGTTTGATTTTTTCAAATTGTGAATAATCCTTCTCGGATAAGGAGGACATTCTGTAAGAAATTCTTCAAAGTTTATTTTGGAAGAAACATGATTCAAGCTTCTGAAATATAGTTCAAGTCATCATCAGGGTAGGTAGAGACAAATGTAGTTTCATAGAACTGGTGACTGTATTGATGTATTTAATAAAGTTAATAAACCCGCTATTTATGTCAGGTACATTGATGATATCTTCAGCCAAATCAAATCTGTTAATGACATCATAGAACTTAAAAAGATTTTTGAAAAAAATTACATTTTAAAGTTCACTTATAAACTAAACCTTGATAAAAATAAATCCCATTTCTAGATATTCTCATTGATTATAACAATGATAATTTTATCACATCTCCATACAAAATGTCTACTAGTTCTAACTCTTGCATTCTAAACTATAACAGTGAATGCTCTAAAAATATAAAACCGTTGTCATTAATAACTTAATCCAAAAAGCTAAACTCATATGCTCATCTAAAATACTTTCCTTAGAAAATTAAATAATATAAAACAAACACTTACCAATAATGGGTACCCTAATTATATAGTCAACAAGCAAATCAAATTTAATTTAAACAACAACAATTTTATTAATAAAACTATAGTCATAAACATAATATGGACACTATCAACATATATTACCACAATCAAATGCACCACAATTATAAAAAAAGAAACAACAATAAAAAAAACATCAAACATAGATATATAAAACCAGTTGACAAAAATAAATACATAAGATTCATTATTTATTACAAAAAATTCAAAACTAACAGCTTAGCTATTAAAAATAATATATCCCAAACTTCCAACCTCCTATATAAAACCAATGTTGTGTATGAATATACTTGCCTACTCAGAGAATCTTTTATTGTAAATTAAAAAAACAGAAAACATTTTACTTAGGATATACCACAATCACACTCTCACAGAGACTAACTTGCCCTCTATCAGACCATAGTGCCATCTGATAACACATTAATAAGCAGCATAAGGATTATAGTAGCATCAGACAGCTACTCACAAACAATACCAAAATACTAGTAAAATCAAATAGTAAAAATAAACTTATGATCCTTGAAGCAATATTCATACAACCAAAACAACCATCAATAAATAAAAACTTTTATAACTTAAAAGCCCACATCCTCAAATGTATAACAAAACAAAAAACAAAATATTCAATAAGATAAATAAACCCACCATTTTTGACAGATATATTGATATTTTCATCCAAACCAAATCTGTTAATGACATCATAGAATTTTAAAAGATTTTTGAAAAAAATGACATTTTAAAGTTCACTTATAAACTAAACCTTGATAAAAAAAAATCCCATTTCTAGATATTCTCATTGATTATAACAATGATAATTTTACCACATCTCCATACAAAATGTCTACTAGTTCTAACTCTTGCATTCTAAACTATAACAGTGAATGCTCTAAAAATATAAAACCGTTGTCATTAATAACCTAATCCAAAGAGCTAAATTCATATCCTCATCTAAAATAATTAAATGATATAAAACAAACACTTATCAATGATGGGTAAATAAACAACAATTTTAACAATAAACATAGTCATAAACATAATATTGACAATAACACTATTAACATATACTATCAAAATTAAATGCACCATAATTATAAAAAAAGAAAGAAACAGCAATAAAAGGCATCATACAGAGATATGTAGATAAATAAACCCAGTTGATAAAAACAAATACATCATTCATTATTTACTACAAAAAATTCGAAACTATCAACCTAGTTATTAAAAATGATATATCCCAAACTTCCAACCCTCTATACAAGACCAATATTTTTTTTATGAGTATACTTTCCCATTCAGAGAATGTTTCTCTATAATTAAAAAACACAAAACATCTTACAGTTGATATGCCACAACCACACTCTCATGTAGACTCACCTGCCACTTATCGGACCAGTGTGCCATCAGATAAAATATTAATAAGCACCATAAGCATCATAGTAAGATTTAACAGCAACTCACAAACAATACTAAAATACTAGCAAAATCAAATAGTAAAAACAGACTTATGATACTCGAAGCAATACTTATACAACAAAAACAACCATCTATAAATAAAAGCAATTATAATTTAAGAACCCTCATCCTGAAAAGTATATAAAAGGAAAAAATAAACGCACCCACACATACATATCGTCTACATCACAACACTCACCAGTTCTACAAAACTTACCATTTGTCTCTACCTACCCTGATGATGACTTAAAAAAATTCGAAAGCTTGAACCTTATTTCTTCCAAAATGAACTTTGGACAATTTTTGATGGAATTTCTTCCTTATCTGAGAAGTATTGTTCACAATTTTCGATAAAATTAATCAACACAAAATGTCTGTTGTCTTTAATAACATTTTCCTTAAAGAACATTTTCTGCTTAAATACACAGAAGATATATATATAATTTTTCTACACAATGATCTAAACTATTTGTTCTATTCTCTGGAAAGACTGAATTACCAACATGTACACATCCATTTGCATGTCTTCATTTCTTTGTCTGTCATCCTTGTTCACAGATTATATTAAATTATTAACTTTTCTATATTTTCTATGATAGCAAAGACTTGATGCCTCGGCAAGTACCTATTCCTGATCATTCCTCTTTTCGAACACTTACCTGTAACTGACCCAAATCTTAATGCCATTAACTCTGTTGATAACCTACCTGTAATACTATCCACTTATAATAAGATTTACCTGTAAATAAGTAGTTAGGTTTGAAACAAACATATCCATTTGAAACAGTAACCTCTTCTTTCTCTAACAAAAACTTTAAGCTCTTAACTTTAATTAACATTCAGTACTGAATTTAACTTTTAGTTATTTATTCATGAACAATCCTTCCAAATCTATTATAAGAAAAAATCTCTTTGATCTATTTATATTTTGGAACCAGCCCATTTGCTTGTTTTAATAATTAGTAAAAAATTGATTAGTTTCTTTTAGTATCTTAGTATTTTTATTATTGTTAAAAACAAACAATATACTGCATGCAAAATAATACTTGATAAGAATTCCTTTTCAACCTGTAGAAGCATCTTAAAGTATTAGTCTTCTTATATTTCAAGAACACCAATCTCTTGAATGCCTCATCTTTGGATGTTCCACTAAAAGTGGTATATTTTTCTTTTGGGGTCTCTAATTTAAATCAAATTTTCAGCATTATTTTTTGAAAAGTTGGTTATTACAAAGCCCCTGTTCAAATGCTTTCATGATTGTGAAAATATCTTGTGATCTAAAAAGAAGATCAATTTTTATAAAACTTTGTTTCTGTTTGTTTTATTGTTTCAAAGAAGTAAAAAAAAGAAAGTCTATGGATTGATTTAACTTAATTTAAAAGTATTGAGTTTAATGAAAGAGTGGTTTTCACTTGCAGAAAATTTATTTTTTGGTCTGAAAATAATTCCTTGAATCTGTCAGTCGTACATTATTTCATGACTAGCATCCATCTGGTACCTACTAGCATGCCCTATTTGAACTCTGGTAATTCCTGTCTCTTTATGAGCCTATCCAGTTTTCACAATGACTCAGCAGATAACAGTATAACTGATAAAAGTCAAGGCATTTCCATGATGTCAAGGTACAGTAGTGCTACCTACCATTACCTTTATATGTTACCCTCCCAGGACTTTTGGCATATCAGCGTGTAAGAAAATAGTTCCATTCAATTGAGAAAAAAGTATAAAGAATATCAAGAAACATTAATTAAAGAAGGAATGTCATAAGAAGCATTAATTAAAAAAGGAATGTCCTAAGAAGCATTAAAGTAACCTGCTATAATATTCACCGACTGTTTCATGATATAATTTAAGATCAACAGAATGTTTCATACATTTTGGCAACTTTGAGCCACTGGAATGAATACTCTTACTTTTATTTTCACATTATCATTTGAGTGTTTATTTGAAAAAACAGTTCTGATGTTTAGAATAAATTCTACAAAAAAATATTAACACAATAAAAATAAAAATAAATTGAGGACAATTCTGGACATAAATCAAGCAATCACTTATCAAAAGTGTGTTGTGTCTTTTAAGTAAATCTGCTAAAGTTTTAAGATTGTAGCCAGTGAGTGATAAATTTATCAGATATAGCTTTAAAATTTGAACACGTTTCAGTGTTATGAAAAAACACTTAAACATGTCACTGACTGGTTACGGTTGTATTGCACATGTCTAGATAATACATCTTTCACACAAATTTGATAAAAAAATTATTCTCTTATGCATTTTTATAAATATTATCATTTTAAAAAAATGCATTTTAATTTTGGTTGTTATACTTAGATTATACAAACTTGTTCTCAACCTCAGTTTTATTATTTACAGTTGGACTACTGTCATCATATTTAGAATCACAAGGTTTCAGCCATTGTGCCTTCTGTCATTCTTCAGGTATCTGTTGATCTAGGAAATCTTCTGAGAATTTTTACCTAAACCTTTTATTTAATCTACAAGCATACACACTTAAATGCAGTGGAAACAGGGTGAGCAATAACTGAGCAGTACTAAATAAGAAAACGAGATATCCCTAGACATGGACAGTGAAACAAGAACAATCTATCTCCATAAATTAAATAACGGGTACAGTTCAAAATTCCCTGAAGGTTACCTGGATCAAGAGTCACTTGAAGAAGGCTGGAGAGCACAATGACTGAAATGTTGTGATAATGAAAACAAAGATAAAGACATTAATCTGAATATAAATATATAAATAATGAGAAATGCCCATCTGAGAAAACTATCATCTAGGGGCTTTTGGGTAATGTTTAACCTTTGAACCTGCAAAAAACTGTATCAAAGGGATGGTTATTCCCTTAACACTGCTATTACTGCTTACAATGTTGACTCCCTTGGCAATGTTTGTTTTTAAAAGCAATGATTAGAATTGTAATAAGACCTAAACACGTGAAGAAAGTGAATTTATACATTTTTTTTTTGTTCTTCAGAACTGACAACAAAAATATTAAACACTATTTATTAGATTGCTTATTTACAAGAATAATTTTATATTTATTTACAAAATTATAAAAATATAAACTATAATGAAATATTTATTATTTAACATTTTATAAAGAAATAAATATGAAAATAAATTTTTTATTCATAAATTTATGTCTAGGAACAAGAAAATTTAAATAAACACATAACAATGAGTAAGTGTAATTATAAATTTTGAAAAAATGCATTTTGCAGACATTTCTTTCACCACATAAATTCACTAAAATAAAGTATCTTTTCCTCTGAACCAAACAATCTTTTAACTTATGTTTGTCATATGTTTATTCCAATTTTCTTGTTCTATAGTTATTTATAAAATAATACATATTGCTTTTTAGTTGGTTTACATATTTTGATAATTTTATAAATCTTGTTAATAAATATTGCCAAGGGAGTCAATAATGTATACAGTAATAGCAACGCCAAAGGAATATCCATCTTTTTGACATGCTGTTTTATTGCAGGTACAAGGGTTTTTTTTCTCTTTTGCTCTTTGTAAACTTTCAATTTCGGTAAGCTCTAAGAAATTAATTGTTATAAAAACACAAATATTCAAATATAGTTGAATTCATAAACATCTTTTTTTGTTTAGAACAAAAAATAATATACTTTATTAAAATAAGTACCATTTTATTAAGGAAGGTAATCATATATTATCTAAATCAATCATGGGAAAACTAGCCCACCTAATATCAAAATGAAAATAAGGATTATTACAATTTTGTTTTTTCTCGTTTCATTCTTACTTGTTCACTCATACACTCTCTCACTCAAAAAAGAGTTTGGGGAAGCTAGCGTCAAAGGGGAATAATTATTACATGTTTGATTCATATTTAATTTTTTCTTTGATATATAGATTATACTTATATTGAATACATGTATTTTTCAAGTATTTGTTCTTTCTTTTAATTATTCCATAATACATTATGGCAGCTTTGTGTGTTAATCACATTGATGTCAATCTCAGAGTGTTTAATATTTCTAATGAAATTTTCAAACAAAAAAATGTATAAAGTCACATTTATAATGTTTCAGTTGCTTTTCAAAACAAT
>OZ038492.1:26785925-27060925 GCA_964036315.1 Acanthosepion esculentum | reverse complement strand
GTGTTATTAATATGTAATCTAACCTCATGATCATTGACATCTGATAATCCAACCAAAAAGCTCATCTGTCTCTGAAACTATAGAGATCAGAATATAGGACTTTGAACCTCTTCTGGATAGAATATTGGCACAAATAACAAAGTTCATAGGAACATACCATTCAGCCATAATATTTAATTGTTAACACTTGAATAAACTAGACTCATTTGGTATATTTCATCACTTTTATAATACAGCAATTCAAAGTCTTAGGTTTTACACAATAGTTTTACATTCTAGATTCTATGGCACTTTTACTATTTGCAAATGTCCCATGTTATAAATCAGGTTTATATTTATTTAAGGTAATTTGGCTATTGACTAAATGTGAGAAAAGGTGGGTATAACATAGTGATATCATTGACTGCCAGAACAGGAGGTTACTTTTTAATAAATATAGTGCAGACATGGGATGTATGAATCGGCAGATTTCAAACAGTCTCATGGGTGTGGTAGAAGCCGTTAACGGGTCTTTGTGTTTTTTTTTCTGTGTCCCTAAAAGGTTTCTGTCACATTAGTGTTTCATGAGCTGTAGGAAACTACAATGGGTAGAAAAGTTACATTGCATTAATCTTCCAAGTGGCACAGGTTTGCCTGCTTAGAAAACCAACATTTGCAGGAAAGATGCAATGAGCTTAAGCTTCAAAAAGGCCAACTGGTTTCAAAAAATAATGCCAAATTTTCCTTGTCTCAAAGAAATTTTATAAAAAATATTGACACCATTAAATTTGGTTTCTTTGTTTGACCATTATTCTCTTTTCCTGCTTGTTTATGACCCAAGAATAAGGAATGAAAAGAATTAAAAGTTAATTGTTTTGCCAAAACTTTACTTCTAGCAAGTATAATGAAAACTTTGTCAGACAAGTACACATGAAAAGTAATCTTGTCCAATGCTGTGGTATTAAGATAATAAAAAAATCCACATGTTTAAAAAAATTTCAACAAAATTTAGTACAATCAATAAAAAGTTACTAAAAATTTATGTCTCATTCAGTTTTAGCACATCCTTTTCCACCCTCAGCTCTTCACTTCAAATGCCCTCTACTTGTGTGGAGGGGTATTATCCATGTTGGGTTTTCTGACTCTCTATAGAGTATAAGTATAAAGGACTAGAGAAGTGTAGTCAATGTTTTTTTCTCAGTTGTGATGCATTTATTAATAGAGAGTATTTAAATAATAATAATGAATAGTAATTGTTGATTACCTGGAAGGAATGTTGTGTTTGATTAATAAAGTCATGATTTGGGTTTTCTCTTTTTATATGGTAGAAACTTGAAGACAGTGTGATAATTGTTTTGTGCTACTAATAAAATGTACTAACCCTGAACAAAATAACTAACATTAAATTTGACCCAAGTGATGAAAAATATCTGAGAATGCAAGTTGTATTTTTGACTGAATAAATTTGGGATTATTGGATTATAGGATTTTAAATGCAAATGGAAGTCATCATAAAAAAGACTGATTTCTTTCCACTTTAAAAAACAATTTTTTTTAATATACTGCATATGTATGTATGTATGTATGTATGTGTTTGTTTTAAATTACTCTGTATTTATCATCAGTTAGGTTACCTGAAGGAAACAAAAAAAGAAAAAAGAAAATTACTCCCTCCCACACACACCCACAAAAAACATATCCATGCAAAATGAAACTAAAACAAACTTATAAAAATAATTTTAATTCTCAAGCCTGCATTACATTTTAAACTAAATTGATAAATAACAAAATATTTATCTGAAAAACTTCTTTTTCTTTTCTTACTCTTCCTTCAACTTGATGAGTGCTGTGTTGTTTTGTTGTGTTGTTTAAAGCTTTTACAACATCACAGATTTTCAACCTTGATGCTTGCTACTGTTTTCTTTCTTTCTGTTTTTGTTTTTTTCTTTCTTTCTTGTGCAGTTCTGTCCATGATTGTTGTTTTATGGATGAATATTGGCAGCTAATATCTTCATTCCAACTTTATTCAGTTTTCTCTTCTGCTCTTATCTTAAAAACACTTCTAAAACACTAATTTATGGATCTTTGAAAAATGAACTTTTCACAGACTGATGCTATTGAGCTTAAATTTCTTCCATCAACAATTCTCTCTCCTTTTTATTCTTAAATTCTACCTTAATTTAAATTATTTGATGATATAGAAAATCAATCATTTAATGAGAATCTTAAAAAGAAGTTATCAGTAGAGTTTACCAATGAAATTCTTTTCATTTTCTTAACACTATTTAAAACAAAATGTATTCATCATATACTAATTCTATTCTTTCTAATAAATTATGCTGACTAAAAGATTAGTTTTATCAAGCTTACTCTGGCACAAAGCCATCAGTTTTGAATAAAAGAAAAATAGCTTTGTATCTTACTTGATTTTGTTGGTTGTGTGTGTGTGTGTGTGTGTGTGTTTCGGAGAGAGACAGTGTAAGTAAGAATAAAAGATATTCCTACATGAACGTGAGGTTGGGGTGTTGAAAATTTCTTAGTCCAACCAAGACCTTCTTCAAAAGATTTTGTTATTTAATCAAATTTGGGAAGTGGATTACACCAAGAATTTTTCAGCATCTCTTTTATACCTAATATATAAGAATGAATCAAGCCTGACATGTAGTTATTAACTTACTTTAGAGCTGATGTTTTCATTTTATAATGTTCAATCAATATAATTACTATGTACCACTGAATTAAGTGCATTGACAAGAGGTAAATGCTCTTTTCATCATGAGCCTATGAACTCATCAATGTAGCTATATCTTTTCACTTGAAATCTTCCAACAGCAACAACAACTAAAATGGATGGCACATGTAACTAGAAAGGAAAATAATGATAGAATCAAGATGTTAACTGCACTATCAAAAATAAAAGGTTTGGAAGGAAACTGTCATCCTTTCTAGAAAGATTGATAACAAAGCGGGTTTGAGAAATACATCTAGTGTTTTGTATTTAAGATGGTCTGTGTCTTGGTGAAATATGTTTTGCTGAAAGACATTATATACTGTTGGATTCTTATACCTAAAAGAGGCAAAGTATTTTCATATTTGTCAATAATTGTGCAATTGCTCCTCATTTTAGTTATATTTTGATAAATATTTTTTAAATGAATGCTTTATGAAAGTTGTCACTATACAATTACAAATAAATGCTCCTAATGCTATCTAATAACAAAAATAGAACAAACTTTTTGCATCACAGAATATATATAAGCCAGTGTCTGTTGCTTCATAATGTGAAAAACATGTCAGGCTATGATTTAGCTTTGCTTACCTATATGTGATGAAAGTTTCTTTGAATTTATGAATGTCTTGCGATGACCAAAAATGGCAAAACTTGATGTAACTGACAATGGTAAAATTATATTCCTAGCATTAAAACACAATCATATTATAATCAACATTGTAGAATATAATTTATAATATATTAGTATATTTTATATTTAGTTTATGGATAACATTTTTAGATTGATAACATCAATCTGTGTCACTTCTGTTGCCATGTTTTGTTTTGTTTTTCAGCAAGCAAACTTTTGACATCACAATTTTATGACCAAAGAAAATTATTAGAAAACTTCACAGGGCAAAGATGAAAATCAGAAGTCAAATCAGATGTGCTTTCATTTATTTAAAGCATTTGTGGTCAATTAGATGAACAGATAAGAATAAGAGAGAAATGTAGGGCTTTGAGTCTCCAGAGGCTTAGGGTGAGGAACTACCTCATTCGCTATGGCTTGTGTGGTTAATGTCCTCTCTCTCTATATATATATATAAAAAAAGCTAACATGGGGAGGGATGCAATACTTAAAAAAAAATTAAACTGATAACATAAACATCTTTGAAAATGGCTAGTGTTAGACAAAAGTAGTTAGACATAGGAAATTTTATTTGCAAATACCAACCAAAAATCAAAAAAATTATTAGAAATATTGAAAAAGTAAATAAAAAAAATCAACAAATAACTATATATAAGCATTATACAGTGTAACCTGGATATAAGAGAGTTGTCGGGACCGGAGAAGAAGTCTCTTATATCCGGGTTTGGTCTATTATATATACATTAACACAGGCTCTAATTTGGGACCAGAGAAAATCTCTCTTATATCCGGGTCTCTTATATCCGGGTTACACTGTATTTACAAAATCTGTTTACCTTAAACACATTAATATCTAATAATTTACTGGTTGATGTTTTTTATGCATAAACAATCTTTGCTTATATATATATATATATATATACTCACAAATTTTTATATATATATATATATTTATACACACACACACACTCACACACATTTATATATATATATATATATATATATATATATATATATAAGAAAGAGATCAAATATGGATTAGAATCCAGCAGAATGATAAGATAAGGATCAAATATGAAACGTTTATAAATTTAACATGTTTCACTTTTATTTAAGCTCCATCAGAATATGAAATATGGAGGAGAAAAGAAATTTTATTTTAAATCATTTCACCCCAAGCAATGTAGTAAAGTGAAAGAATAAGAAAAACCTTATTAAGGAATGAAAATAATAATAGGAGGAATCAAGAAGACAATAGATTATGATTGACATAGCATTTAAATTTTTGAAGATCAAAGTTGGCTGGAAAGCAAGAAGTTGGAAGAGAATTCTACAAGCAAGAAGTGTGAGAAAAGAAATTGTTAGCTTAGAACTTACAATTACATTTAACATCTTGTAAATTCTCAAACACACAAAAATTGTATAAATTCACTTTCTTCATATGTTTAGGTTTTATTACAATTCCAACCATTGCTTTTTAAAACAAACATTGCTGAGGGGGTGAAGATAGTTAAAATAGTAATGATGTCAATGGGGGGAAAAAAGTCATTTTAACACTCCATTTTTTTTTTGCAGGCAAGAAGGTAGAATTTTGCTCAGATTTATTACAATTTGTTATCTGATTAAATATGGCTGGGTATTGTGCCAGTAAATATCTGACTCCTGCTATCCTCTACATTTACAAGAGTCAGATCAGGCTGAAAATTAATCTGCCCAGTTTTCACTTCTCAGGCTTAATACAGTTCAAAAGCATCTCCTCGGCCTTGTGGGTGATGAATTATTTTCCACCCCTTTCTCACAGATGAAATGTTGCCAGCCTCTCACTACTCTATCACTATTTCTATAAAAAGTTTCCAGACAAACTACACATCTTTAGTTCCACCAATTCTAACCTTCACAGCAAAGATCCTCCATGCCATGCTCACTATAGTGACTCACTCTTATTCTTTTCATATTCCATTCGTGAGTTGTAAGTTCCACACAAGCAGCTTCTTTCCACAAACCACTGCATTGTGGAACTGACTGTCAAAAGGATGCTTCCCAATCATTACAATCTTAACCTGTTCAAGTCTTGGGTTAACTGTTATCTTCCCCACATATCTCCATAAACTCTGTAACTCTCTATCTCAAGTTGGGCCTTGCACAGGATTAATGTTGTTGTTAAAAAAAAGAGAATTTTTATTTCTCTACAGATTATTTGGACTATTATTTATCTTCATCTTTATTCATTATTATTATTTTTTTATCACCTCCTCCCCAGTTAGACTCCTTAATGAAGCATAGTGGCACAACCTCACTGTGTAACTTATTGCTGCTATGGTTTCTGTAGCAACTAGGTCTTTAGGGGTGGAGTTATCAGCCCCATGCCCAACTGCTTTTGAATTCAGCATTGTTTTTATCCTAGGCTGGCTGCCAATCAAGGCTAGCAAACTCAGTTTGCTTTGATATTTAATCCATAGTGTGGAGAAAGAGCAATGTATTCATACTCTTTTCCAAGGGTATTTGTGCAAATAAGTTATACAATGTGCACATTTTCAGTTGATATGTCTTTAAGCTTTAATCTGGAATATGTTGCATCCAGAGGAATTTAAATATTGCTTAGTAAATTTCTTTTTTTTTATTATTAATCTTCTCAGTAAAAAAAAGTTCATGTAAATTATTAGGTTTCACTTTATGAGAAACCTTTTGGCCCAAACTGGTAAAACTCATTTGTTTTTATCAGAGAATTGGCCCTGTGACTCCTACCACTTCAACCTTTTGTATATGGAGGGCCTTAACAACAAAAACTATTCAGTAGAGTACTAGCTCCCAATTTGGTGTTGAAATCTTTAGAAAGGTTGAAAATATTAACTGATAAAAACAAAACTGAAGACACTTAACCAATAATATGTGAGATAATAACACTTTAAGATGTGATTGTATTTTGTGATAAAAACAAGAACAAAAAGAATAAAAATTTTCTTTTCTTTTATTTCTTTGCATATATTTTCTTTTCTCAGTTTTCCTCGTCTCTCCAAAAGTAGAGCATTTCTCTGAAACTTTTCATAAGCCAAAATCGCATAAAACAAAGTAACAGTTACCATCAGTTTACATGGGAATAGTGTTGGGTGTCCCCAGACTCCAAAATATAGCCTGCACATTTTCACTATGACTGACAGTGCTGTAATAATTACATAAAAGTATGACTTTGATTTTGAAAGAGTAAATTTGCAAGGTGTTTTGAATGCCTTCAAATTTATTATAGAAAATGTGTAGGAAATATTTTCAAGCCTACTACATCTGTCACAATAGATGACTAATCACAACTTTCAACATCAAAGTAGGCAGATATAGAAGAAAGTATTTTTTTAAGCTGGGAACACTCAAAAATCTTTCCTGTAGAAATTAACTGTTTAAGCTTTATGCTATTTTGAATTGTTGGTGAGAGTATAAACATGTCCAACTAATGTAGCTCTTTCAAAATACAAGGAATACTTGTATTTTAATTGTTTTTTTTTCTTGTGCCATTAAAGACATATACACGTGTGTACATGGATTACTTCTTTGAAGAAAAGAAACTTGGTGATACACTAAACAAATACTGTACTCCCCACACAAAATTTTGTTGCTGATTTATATGCAAGCCTGAAAAATCTTGTGTTCATTTGCCTAGAATAATTGCTTTTTTTTCTAAGAGAATGGTCCAAATTTTCCAGAAGAATACTCCATATTAATATTACCTTGTAAAAAATTTTTTTCTGAATTATCAGCATGCCATATAAAACAGACAATATAAACTAGATCATTATTATCATTATATGGCAATATATTTACTATATATAGTAATGTTAATTTATTTACTAGTGTTATAGTCACAGTCATTGTACCTTCCAGACATCTGTCATTTGGAAATATGGGAACTAAATTTATAATCCACAGGAGGAAGAAAAGATGATTATGAGAGAATGGATTTCTCTCATTTACTCACCCACTCTCTTCTCTGTCTACAATAATGCTGTAATATACCAGTGTCAAGAATATGGAAAAAGTACAGGGAAAGTTGAATTCATTCCTTTCCTAAAGGAATCAGCTTAAAAGTGATACAAGTAGTCGCATTTACAACATCTTTGATCTATTTTCAGGCTTGTTTATATAAAATCAGTTTATTCTGTATCAAATCCTAATTTTATAGAAATAAAAAAAATAATAGATCATTAAATATAGAAAATATGAATTTTGTCCTTTTAAGTATTTTATTTAAGCTCTTTAAATATTTTCCATTTGGCTCTAAAAGAAGTGTTAAAGTTTGCAAATATTCCCAGAATGCATCAGTTGAAATCAGATATACAACCCAAATAGCTAACCTCCTATTAATAAGATCAATATGGCTCTTATATTTTGGGATTTATTTTCAAGAAGGCTGAGTCATTTTCAGTTGAGACATTGAACTTGATATCAAGGTAAAAGATTTTACCTATAATTATTATACATTCATAAATTGTTTGTATCTGATTTATGTGGTAATTTGATTTTACATTTTTTAAATTTTTTTTGTCATCTGTTTACTAAATCTGCATATTTTTTTTATTTTGCTGTTGATTTCTATTGCCATTAAAACAATTTGATTGACCTTTTGTCAAAGTGACTTTGTTTTATCAGAAGAGCCTTTCATTTCAAAATCCATACTTTGTTCTCTTTAAAGTTCTTTAAGTAAACCTCTTCTTTCTAATCTTTTCACTCAGACAATCATTACTGAAAATATGTTATAAATGATACTTATATATTTATGTTACTGGCATTGTGTTAAACTAAGGTACTGTATTGAATATCTAGCCTTATTTGATTAAGTATGAAATAATCTTATTTCATTCTGATCTTAAATATTTTACTTAGGGATTTTAATACAATGCATTGATATTCTATAGAATGTTTAGTATTTTTTGGTAAAGTATAATATATAAGTCAGCCTGTAGACACTACTAATGAACTGAAATTTGTGAAATCCAAAATAAATAAAAATTTAACTGAAAACAAAAATGATAATTTTTTGAAACAAACTAAATAGAAATATTCTGATGAATATTACATAATTTTAATCTATTTATTTCTGTAGTTTCAACTTGAATAACATTTTTAATTGCATTGGACACTTTTTATTTGACACTTGTACATTCACTTATCAGATAATGACTTACTCTGATCACAGTTTGAAAATTGCTCGCATCACATAAAATCTACAGAATACCAAAGACATGTTTCCAGATGATTTGATTTTAAATATTGTTTAAAAGTTTTAGATATTCAGTGATGGATTTCATACTTTTCCAGTAATATATAGATATATAATCTATTTTTCATTTACACTGATATAAACAATATCTAATATTATAAATGCAACAAAAGTAGATTTTGTTAACTCATGATTCCAGGAATCTTTGATTCTAAAAAAAGTTCATATTTTTCAACTGGTTTCAAAAATTGTTTTCAGTTTATATTTTTGGAAAAGAATTGATGTTTTCGTAATCATTGTCAAGATGTATGAAATTCTGTTTTTTACATTATATATTGTATTTAAACTGTATATAATATGCATAAAAACTTTTGTCATGTTCATTTATTATAGATATGGCTTAATAATCAAACTATTATTGCTATTTATTGTCATATAAATTCATAAATAATCACTTTTTGTCATTATTATTGTTTTCATAAAATTATGTATTTTATATGATATTGTAATATCTTGTTATAAAATGGAAATCTTATAATTTTAGAGGTTTAATTTCTTTCTTTCTAAAACAAAATGTTTTTATTTCTCTTTTTGCTATATACTTTTCCATAAAACAAACTAAAGCTATTTTTAACCCATTGTTATATTTTATTCTTGAGCATCAAAAGTAAATTCATCACTTTAAAAGTGCCCCCTTTGAATTTTACTTTCTGGAAAAAATAAAAATCTCTGAAAAATCTAATCATTTTATCCATTTGGATATTTTAGAAATTGATCAATTTTGTTTTTGTTTTAGTTTGCAAATTCACCAATCTTAACAAAATAATGCGTTATGGGAAAATTGTTCTGCGCTAAAGTTGAGAACCTTTTTTTTTATAAATTCAGGTTTAAAATATTTGAAACTGTTTATTTTAAAGAATTTATCATTTTCATTGTTAAGAATCAAAATTTATTTTCCAGCTCACTGTACAATTAAAACAACTGAACCCATTATACCTTTCATTTGCAGACAACTGAGCTACTATCCAGTTGATCATCCATTTGGATAAAATTCTAAATTATTACAATCCAGAAAATCTTATATTAATAAAGTTCCTAACTCTACATTGTTCTTTCTAGTTTTTCTTTTTTTAAATAACAGAATTGCTTATGCTATTTAGTGAGCTATATTAACACAGAAATAAAACTAGTTTTACAGCCCATGCTTCTCATAGAGAATCCATCTTAAATAAAATGCATAAAATCATTGATAGCTATTTTCTAGTCTTAAATTAAATTCTAGCCGTTAAATTAATGAAAACATCATTCCACCATAAAATTATTAAAAGACAAGGTTATTTTATATGAATATAAAAGTTTAACTTATTTGCAAATAGGAGCATTTATATCAATAAGTTTACATGATTTCAAAATCTCAACATATCTCATTCTTAAATATAATGTAAAAAAATGAATTTTTTAAACTAATTTTTCTCAATCAACTTGCTTAATTTCTATTGTTACAAATGCAATAAATAGTACTCTATTTTTTTTTTTTCATTGAATGATACTGATTTTCTGTAATTGGACATGTATCTTATTATGCTTTGACATCTTTTGCAGCCCGGGTCTCCTATCATCAGTATAAATTTTTTCCGTCTTTTCCGTGTCATGAGATTGATTAAACTGCTAAGTCGAGGGGAAGGTATCCGCACATTACTCTGGACTTTCATCAAGTCTTTTCAGGTAAGAATATAATGAAGTACCTTGTCCCTAGACCTCGTGAATTTAAACGCCACACGAGGCTGGCATCCCGCTCCCATCCCTACACCGTGGAAACTGTTAGATGTAGACGTCTCTTCTACTCCAATAGCTTCATGTCTCGCACATCTCGCCTATGGAACTCCCTTCCCTATTACTGTTTCCCTGACAATTACAACCTCCAATGGTTTAAGTGTAGCGTCAATCGACATCTCCAGTTGCCTTGATCTATCCACTTCCCTTCTCCACATCCTTTCATTTTTCATTCCTATCTGCTCTCGCTCCAAATCTTCTGCAACCCCCTTGCCTTGATCGACCCACTGTCTTTCTCTTTCTCCACATCCTCTCCTTTACCACTCCTATCTGCTCTTCCTCCAACCCTTCTTTAACCCCTTGCGTGATAGTGGCTTCTAGCCTTGCTTGGGGTGATACGCTTAAAAAAAAAAAAAATCTATAATTCTTGCTGCCATCTTGGATACTATTTCTCACAACAAATATAGTATTTCTATAAAAACCATATTTGTTTTGCAGACAACTAAGCTACTATCCAGTTGATCATCCATTTGGATAAAATTCAGAATATGAAATATGGAGTATCAAAGTATACTTTTTGAGAGATAGTATCTAATACAGTGATTTCAAATCTCTTGAACCAAGATATATTTACTTGTTATTCTTTGTTTTGGTTTTGTGCATTGCTTTTATGGGAAATGCACAAGCATACACACAGGCAACTATATGAGAGTTCATGCTCTGAATGTCTATTGGATTCCAAGTTCACCCCAGGACTTCAAATGGAACTCATATATATGATCCATTACTAAAGATCCTGGAAAAATGATTGGCTCATTCTATTGCTCCAGGAAGTAACTTACTCTTTATGTCAAACCTTATCTTCACAAATGTCAAATTAGACAAAAAATGGAGTATTGCTGCCATATCTGTGCTGAATCTGCTCAATCTTCACTTTCCAACTTTGATAGATATCAAAGTTGTTTATGTGGTCTTGTGGGGAAAGACTTATTTTCCACTTAGCAATCTCTTTCCCCCAGATACAACATTGCAAACCTATTGCATTTGAACTCCATTCTTTAAGTTACACTAGTTCAGACCTTTACAATTAGGACATGCCATGTCACTTCCATGGAGTTGAATCACACTCATTTCTTCTGTATGCTAAATATAAGAAGAAAATAACACTTGCAGTCCCCGCCCCTCAAGAACTTCCATTTTGTGGAACAAACTTCTGCATTGATACTTTGCTGAAGACTACAATTTTAACCTCTTTAATTCATAGGTCAATCATTATCTATCCTCCTTATCCTCATAATCTTCACTTTCTACAACCCCCTATTTCATACATATTACACACCTCATTCATCATAACCATTTTAATAGTAACCCTCAATATTGAATAGCTCTCAAAATTTGTATTGGGTGAACTTTAGTATAAAAGAGAAAGAGACAGTATTTTAAATTAAAGTTAAGACCTTTTTTTTAATTATTGTTTATTTTAGTTGGGATTCATTTTCAATTTTAACAATGAACAGTACATTTCCAGTTCTGTATAAGCTGTATAAAATGAAAACCCAGTTTTCTCTCATAAAAGCCAGCAAATGAAAGAGAAATAGAGTATAAAGATAAAGTTGCACCAATTTTTGAAGTCGAGTGTCTGCTTGTCTTAAAATTGGCTTTTGAATTCCTTGCTTTTACCTGAGAATAAACAAATTCAGTTTTACTATCAAGCTTCCTACTGAGTGGATACATTCTCCCAAAAACTCGGAGTAGGGACAGATAAGTTAACATTTATTTTTATTTGTTATTATATGTATATACATATATATATATATATATATATATATATATATATATATATATATATATATATACATATATATATCATAAAGAAACAATTTATACAAAGAATTAAATAGCAATGTTAATATGATTAATAGCAAAATCACTTCACTAACAAGAATTAATGAGACATTAACTTACTATCAATTCCTTGAATAATAAGATCCTTATATTGAAGTTGTTGTCAAATGGAAGACACATGCCAAGTACTTTCAACAATTTCGAATTACTCCAATTATGACAAAGTTGGAAATTAAAAGGGCTCAATACAATGTAGAGCCTATAAAATATTAGATAAATGAAGAATAAAAAGGCAACTCAAGTTTCACCCTCAAAGCTTCATTTTTGAGAGTGAAACTTGAGTTGCCTTAGTTTTATTTTTTATTCTCCATTTATCTTGCATACTATATAAGATGCTACTAAAAAAGGCAATTTGACCATGATTATTATAGACATGAAATTAAATTGATTTCATTTGTCTATGTACTAAATTTTTTTTTCAAATAATTTGGTATATTCAGAGATTTTTGTGTACACACTTACACATACAAGCAGAAAAGGTTTACCTTTTCAATATCAGAATTGTTTAGGATGGTTTTTGATCCAGAAATATTGAAACTTAAATATGTAAAAGGTTTTGCATGAATGGAGGGACAGAGGCCTTAACAAAGATAGAAAAAAATGTTAAGAGCCACAGAAGATAGAAAGTTGTAAAGAGCCATAATTGCCAATGTCCTGAAGAGATATGGCACTTAGAAGAAGAATGTTTTTGACAAATAAGTTTTGACTTTTACAACATTTGAATGGATTTTTATTCAGTTCCCCAAAATATAACATGACTTTCAGAACAGAAAGAGCAAAGAATCTATGAATGTTAAAATTAACAGTTGATTGTATTTGTTTGCAAATTATAACTTATACTGAGTCACTAAATTCACTTAACTGTTTTCTTCTGTTTTGTAGGCACTGCCATATGTTGCACTGTTGATTGTCATGTTGTTCTTCATCTATGCAGTCATTGGAATGCAGGTAAGTCATTTTTTATTTTTTCAGTTTTCAAAACTAACAATTGGGAAATTGAAAGTTACACTGGTAAAAATAGTTCTACTGATATGACTGTAAAACTCAGTTAAAACTTCAAAATGGCTGACAACATTTAAATAACTCTATGTAACTAAACTCTAATATTCTTCTTGCTCCATTCTTCTTTTTTTTCCTGCATACATATGTTACACTTTCACTGTATCTTACAATGTCTTATCTATTAAGTGATGCACAGGATTTTATAATATCCAAAGTATTATTTTATGTTTAAATGATGATAATCAATACGGTTCTTCCTTTTCCTTATTTTGTTCATTCCTGCCTATTTATGGTATATTTTCATTGTATCTTCCAATGTCTAATCTACAAAATTATAGACTAATACATAATATACAAACCTATTGCAGAGCATTATTTTGTATTTAAATAATTATATATTGTTCTCCTTCTTCTTTCAGTAATATTATTCCTTCATTATGCTTTCATTGTATCTTTTGATATAATAATCTCTCATGTCTTTCTTATTTTTATCTTTATTTAATAACTCCTCCATCAAAAAAAAAAAAAATGAAGACATGCAACTGGAAAACGGTTTCATCATTTGTCTCTTAAATGTACCCAAAATTTCAAAAGAAAACTATACTGATTTTTGCCTGCAGAGAACTCTATAATCTAGAATTATAAACAGGAACATCTTTTTTCTCTCTCACTCTCTCTTTTATAAAATTATGCAATTGAAGAAAGTTGAACAACCAATATCATTCTAGTGATCAAGAATATTTAAAACATATCCCAGAAAAAAAGTATCAGCTGAAGAACAGAAGGTAAAAAGAAAAAAGATAGTAGCTGAACAAATTAAAACTTTCGAAGTGAAACATTTAATGTTGAAAGAGAACATCATAAACAAACTAAGTGATACTGACAGGGAAATTGCCAAACATAAAGTCAAGAAAGTAATAAACTTGATCTCATCTTAGATTTGTTGGAGCAATGTTACATTGTAATTGCTGAGAAAGTTTATATTCTAAAATGTATGTTTCTTTGTCCATTCGTCTTTTTTAGCTGTGCTCAGGCATGGCTATATACTTACTATTGTCATTCTCTTACACAATGTGCCAAAATCAGGAAATTTCAATAGAATTTTTCAGGGAATTTTTATCAATGATTAGGCTGCTAATCTTGCTTGAATTACTGATTTCTGTTAAGTCCTGGGTATGATGATAAAATACATCTCACAACAAGGCCTTTGATCAGGAGATTGGCGGTTTTGAGAAGCATGGAACTACCATTTAATTGCTATTGTACCCAGGTCCACCCTAATCTGGAGTGGTAGCACCTGTTAGGGTCCCAACTATGGGCAAATAGTGACCTCCCCAAAAAAAAACTCTATGAAAGTATAAAAATATATTTTTATAGTAAAAATAACAGCAATACATTTTTCTATAAAAAAAAGGACCAACAATATATATTTATAGTAAAATGACCAACAATACATTTTTAAAGCAAAATGACCAGCAATACATTTTTTATCTGTAGTTGAAGGCATACAATTGCATTCAAAATATATTTAGTTGAAGCCATAAAATTGGGTTTAAATTATTTAGTTTTCAGCATTAAATAACCTATAGAGGGGTTGATATGCTGCTAGAAAAATTCAACCATCCAACGGATTTCTGTTCTTATGCTCCTGTATTTTTGTTTTGCAGATGTTTGGCAGAATAGCCCTTGATGAAGACACTGAAATCCATCGAAACAACAATTTCCAAACCTTCCCACAAGCTGTCCTCGTATTATTCCGGTAAGAGAGGCATCTTTATAGTTAATATAAAATTAGTTAAAAAATTTTAATTATTTATTAGGCTTAGTTTAGTATGCTAAAAAAGTACAAGTATAGAATAACTACTAAAAATTCACCTTCCACACTGTAATATTTCCATGTCGGATGTTATGAAAGACAAGCAGGTCCATTTGAGAGTTGTTTATTCCAAGTTCACATGTTCAAATGTATATATAGTGCTCATGTCTCACAGTGAGCTCTTGTTTTTTATTTCACACCCCGTCAGAATCTCATTCAGGAATATCCTGTATCAAAGGGCATTACAAGTGGTTACTAGTTCATGTGCATATGCTATATCTTCACCTGCAAGGTGACAGTACAGATATTTGTAGTAACAGAGCATAGATATGTAATGTAGTAACAGGCGAACAAGAGAACAAATTATTTGTATATATGTGTAGTAATATATATGGAAACAAAAAGTCCTGATAGATAAAAAGTAACAGTTCACTGAGTGATTTATAAATCTAACCTGTTCAGTTGTTTTAACTTAAGACTTGAATGTCATAACTCTGTTGGGCTGTATCTGTTTTTTTTTTGTTGTTCCTGAACTCTGTTGTGCAGACCATTTTTTTTTATTTTGGTGTTTGCCCACCTCGGTATACTGGTGCTGGTTCAGGCATTACTTTCTGGTTTTGATTTTCATCATCGTTGTCCATGTGTGGTGATGGCAGTGGAGACTATGAGGAATCCTCATTTGAATGGTGTTTGCTTATTTTTAGTAAGTCCTTTCTGTTCTGTTGAAGGACGGCTTCTGAACAGTAATGATCTGGGTGCTACTTCTACTATGCCTGATTCATTTCATGTTATACTCAGGGTCTTGGATATGAACTGCATCTCCTGGGTTTAACTTTTTAGCTACTGAGCTCCCCATCAGTTGAAGTAATATTTTTATCTGGCCCTTACTTGGACCTTTGCTTTCCACTTGAAGTTCCTTTTTTGGTTTATTTGTTGTGGCTAGGTTGCTTTCAGCAACATTTCTGCAGGTGATGATCCATGATTACCTGGCATGCTGCAGTGGATTAGGAGTCCACATAATGCGTCCCAGCATTTTTGTACAATGTTTTTCACGGTTCAGAGAGGCCATTCGCTTTTGGGTAAAAAGTGTGTAGAAACTGTCCAAATGTTCTGTAATTCCAAGCACTTTCAGCTATACGTTTAGCCAGTGTCAAGGATGATTTTATTTTTTCAATTTAATTGCGTGTGTGAGTTGTGTGTATGTTTTTAGTGTTATAGAGATGTTTTATTTTCTGAACACAGCACATTGTAGCCGTGTTCCTAGTTAATAATATTAAGTGTTGGCTTTTTCTTTGTTATTATTAAGGCTTCCATTATTTGTAATCTTTTTTACATGTGGATGAGGTTATTATGTTTGTATTTTCTACTAGTATGTTTCAGATGGAGTCTGGTAAGTTTGGGTGTGTATTTAAATTGGTTCTAATAGAGCTATGGTCAGATAGGTGTAACGTAAGACGTCGGGATAGGCATGTAGTTGTATGACTAATGTAATTATTTATGAATTTGGTTTGATCAGGAACACAGTTCCTTAAGGGGCATTTGAACTCATAGATAATGTTCATTCATTGTAATTTTGACTTTGCTGGTGTGTTGTTATTTTTGAGGATAAGGTTAGCTGTTTTAAATTTTTTGTAGTAGATAATTAATTTGATTTTTATTTCGGTCAATTGGGTTAGTGTATTTCTTTATAATATTTCTAAGTGGAGATTCATCTGGTTTGTAGTTAATATACATTTAGTTTTTGTAGAAAATATATTATTTTTGACTGTATGTTCACTATCGTTGTTATTTACTTTGGGGAGAAATAGCCTAATTTGGTAGTCTATAAGGTTGTTAGGGAAGCCATTGTTAATTAGTGTCTGTTTTACATTATTGATTTCTTTAAGGAAGAGTAGTCGAGAGGATGAATTCTGGTGTGCTCTTTTTAAGAAGTTTTTTTATCACTGCTATATTGTATCTGAGGGGGCATTCACTTTTAAAGTTAAAGTGACAAGAGTTTCTAGTAGTTATTTTTTTATATAATGAGGTGATAAAAGTGTTGTTACTATATTCTATGAGGACACCTAAGAATGGCATTTTATTTTTTTGACTAAGTTCGTAGGTAAAGTTAAGGACAGTTTTTTTTTCAAATGTGGTCTTAAGAGTATCTACTTCTTTAGTGTTATTTTCTAAAATGAAAATATTATCTACGTAGCGGACATATATTTTAGGTTTACAGACTGTTTAAATATATTTTCTACATGGGACAAGTAATAATTAGAAAATCATGAGCTGAGTGGATTTCCCATACTAACACCATTAGTTTGGGTGTAAATGTTGCCATTATGGTCATAGAATGGGACTTTGGGTGTGCATGCATGTAGTAATTTTTTGAGTATAAATGGTTTGATGGATGGCAATTGGATAGAATTATTAGTATACACAGAACTGAGGATAATGCCAATGGTTTGGTCAATGGAGACATTTGTAAATAAGTTTTTGATGTCAAGTGACACTATGATACCTTAGTTTGGTTTAGTAGTTTTTGAAATTTGGAGAAATTTGTGGGTGGATGAGATGTTGTAATTGGTGGGTAGGTATGGAGTGATGTCACTCAGGAATTTTGGTAGCTCATAGACATGTGTTGGGATCTGGGAAATGATTGGTCGTAGCGGGTATCTGGGTTTATGGGTTTTTATATTTCCGTATAAGTATCCAGGTTGGTAGAATTCAATAATTTTTTGGATTTTCAGGGAACCGACCTCCACATTGTTGGACCTTTTTAGAGTCTCCATGAGGTTTCTGTTCAGTTTGGTGAATTTAGTTTGGTCATCAATAATGTCTAGTAATTTTTTGTGCTAATCAGCATTATCCAAAATTGCATACACACATATATATATATATATATATATATATATATATATATATATATATATGCATGCATACTGTGCTATGAAAATTTCTAGATTCGCATCAGCCAAGAAATGGGAGATTTGTTTATAGTTTGGTTACAGTACAAATTTGATTCCCTACTTTATGTCCAAAATCACACTTTCTTAACTAAAGCATTAGTGACTATGTTTTTAACCTTCTAAGATCAATAATCTCAATAATAATCAGTCCTGCTCTGTTTTCCTAGTATCAATTTTTAACAAAAATGCATATATTTTCCCAATTTGTTTGCAGATCTGCCACAGGTGAAGCATGGCAAGAAGTTATGTTATCCTGTGTCGAAAGCAAAGATGTCGCGTGTGATCCCAGAGTTAAAATATATTCTCCTAGCTGTGGTACCAACTTTGCTTATGCGTATTTTATTTCCTTCTATGTACTCTGTTCATTTTTGGTAAGTCAAACTTTGATTTCTTTTTCTCTTTTGCTTGGGGAAATTTCCTGTTGAATAAACTTATGATTTAATTAACTTTTGCTTTAACTGATTGACTCCAATTGTTATATCAACATCTTCACTCCAACAATTTGCATCTCTGTGTGTGTAATTTACAATACAAGCCTTTAATTTTGTAATTAAAAGGCTTGAAGTCATATTTTTGTGTCTGGTATGACCACTCCTTCACTATTTCTGAAGGTAAACATTTTGAATATATTCAAAAGATTTGAGCTCCACAATCTAATTCTGTTTCTGTGTATCATGAATCCTGTAACTCCCTAGGCTCATAGGGGCACCACATCTACTGCAGCCACAGCAGCAGTGGTGTGTCTCAGGCAAGACAGCCTGACAGAGCTTAACTCTCTCCAGGCTGGTTTTTTTTTTCTTCTAGATTGGTTGCCAACCTAGGCTAGAGAGTCTAATCTGTCCTGCTATTTACCCACAGTTGAAGGGAAGCGATGGATTCATACCTTTCCCAAAGGTATTAGCGATATAAGTGAATGTAATGAAATTGACTGGAATTCGATCTTGGCTCTCCGTTTCCTCAATTCAAGCCACTATCCATTACTCCACCATAACTCCTTTCTATGCATAAAAATCTTGAATATATTGTAGTGTGTGTATTACATAACAATTTTGATATGGAAGAATCCATGCCATACACAATTGCTTAATTAGTCACTGTAACATGGGCTAAGGGTTCTTGAGCTAGTCTGGTAGATTAGAATAGGAACAAAAAAGAAACTTATACATAGAATCAGATAGAAACAGTTGAAATGATGAAGAAAGAGGGCTTGAAGAATTTGATACTCACATGACATGTTAATAGCAGGAAGGGAAAACCCTGAACTTGTGGCCTTGTACTATACTAAACTAAGCTTAGTAAAATGTCCCAAAACACTTTAATTTTTAACAGCACTAATGTAAATTTGTTAGTTTTTTTGTTAGCAGTCCTTCTGCAACATATCGAAGACCTGATCCTTATTGGTGAAGAAACTTTTAGGTGTAATATGTTAAAAAACTTGTTTAGAAACCACATCTTTTTAAAGTTTTGTTAGAAAGGGTATACCTTTATTGCTAATATTAGTTTTGACACATTCTATATTTATAGCATACTTACTAACTGGTAAATTATCTTATAAGCAAAATGAATACTTACTTTAGGGTAGTTTCCACCCAAGCTATCAAACTGGCCTGAATTTTTTCACTGATATATTCTTTGTAGTTGGATATTTGAAAATTTTCATCTACCACGTTTAAATTAACCTTGCATTATTTAAAACAAAAAGAGGACATAATTTGATTAGTAAATGAGAATTTATTTCATCAAATACTACACTGTTTTTCATTGCTTCTACTAAAGAAAAAATATAATTGTTGGGGGCTAGGGTGAAAGAAATTTGAAAAAAAAGGTTACAAAAATGGGTTTCTATTTAAAGTATTAGTTAACTATAATTCTGCCTTGAAAGTAACACCATTGAAAATTTCTGCCTGAAGAGGAAACAGTAAAATCAATTTGAATTTGTTTGCACTCATACTATTGAAGTCATGAATCCACTTTTCCCTGCATTATGTAATAATATTCACCGACTTCCAGATATCTTGACCATATGTCTTGTCACTAGCATGCCACAATGATTAATAGAGAAGATAATGGATAAGTTAACACTTGGACAAACCACTTTCCCATAATTAGCTAGTTGGCCCACCTTATAAATAAGGTAGTCTTTCATACCAACGGCAGGGTCTTGATGCTGAAACTCAAGTAAAAGCTAGGATTTTAAATGTTGACAACAGATTGTCCCACCCTGCTTGAAAGATTGCTACAATATAATCTTCCTACTACTATCCACCTTTCTCCATCTGTCCTTGTGCCTTACTATATGATTAGTAAATGTTAAGAAAGATATGACAATTATACTAGGTAGCAACAAATAGATGATACTAAATACATTTTTTATAATTTATATAATCACTATAATCAAATATGCCATGTTAAAGCACCCAGGTATTTAATCTGCTTAGTTTGTCACTTGATTACAAGTTTTTAAGCACCCTGTGAAGGTTTAACTCACTACTATAGCAACCGTTTATGATATAAGCTTGCTTACCATTGCACTATAATAAAGCTCCTCTTGTACTAAGCATAAGTGTAAAACAACTGGTTAAATGCCTCGTACTACATTATTAATGGTGTGTGTGACTAGCTTACTAATCATAGATCCATGAGGTATCTATCTTATTTATTATAGTTTAGCATAGTGATTTTCCACCAGTGTGCCATGAGAGGATCTTGAGTGTGCCACAAAAATTTTTAAAGGTCATTAAATTAGTTTCAAAAGAAGTTCAAATCACAATAAGTGTACATACAGAAATTAAAACCACTTTAAATTTATTATACAAGTATGTAATTGTTTTGATAAATAAATGTATACATGATATATAAAGTGGGTGGGTTGTGAAAAATGAGATTACGCAAGATGTCCATAAATGGTCCAATTTGACAAGGTTTTACCGATATATGTTGAAATCATTCAAAGTTGATTTCGGGAATGACTTAAGAATCCTTCATTGTGCACATATTGACTCGTGTCCCAAGTAGTGAGGACATGTAGCTCATAATTAACATATTTTTTTTATTTTTATAATAATCTTTTTGTTTATGTTAATAACTAAATCATAAAAAGTATACACTATTTTTTTACTATCATAATTTAAGTGTGCTGTGGAAGTTTTAACTCTAGGTTCAATTGTGCTGTTATATAAAAAAGCTTGAAAAACGTTGGTCTAGTACAAGGCTCTCAGTGTAGAGCACCCAGTGAAGATCAAACTAAATGTTAACCATTGCTCCACAGTAAGGCAACTTTTACATGTATTTGGCTTTATGAAAATTGCATAAAGAAAATTTTTAATTTTCAAATCATTATCATTTTTTTTAATTCACTTTCTTTGATTACTTAAAAGTTTTCTTTGCTTATTAAAAACTTTGGCTTCTATTATTGAATTAAGAATTTCTTGATTTCACATTTCAGATCATCAACTTATTTGTTGCTGTCATTATGGACAACTTTGATTATTTGACCAGAGATTGGTCAATTTTAGGGCCACACCACTTAGACGAATTTGTACGACTCTGGTCTGAATATGACCCTGAGGCAAAGTAAGTATTTTTTTTATCTCTGGATTAAACATTTTCTCAGTTTCTATAGGAAAATTGATCATTCACAAGTTTGGGATAATTTCTCATTCTAATGTGGTAATTAATACTTTGCTTCCATTTATTTTAATTAATAATTGTGCTTATGGAAATTCTATGAATGTTGATAACTAAAATTGTTCATTGTCTTATGTCGCTTCTTTTCTCTTGCCCATTGCCTGTATCTTCTTATACTCTCTCTTATCCAATACAACAAAGATTATCCATTATCTCATGACTCTGCTTTTCTCTCACTCTTTGCCTGTATCTTCTCATTCTCTCCCTAATCCTTTTCAATACAACAAAGATTATTCATTATTTCATACCTATGCTTTTTCTCCCCCTTTACCTGTATTTTCTCCTTTTCTCTTTTTAATCTTTCTTGACCATCTGCATTTTTATCTAATTGTTATACAAGCATTTCATATGCCAACAAAAAAGAAATCAGTAATAGACAAATATTTTCTGCTGTGTCCTCTTTTTTTAGCTTTCTTTTGCATTATATTTCTATTAAGAATTTTATTCTATCACAATTTTTTGCATTTCTCCAACCTTACTCTTAGGTATTTAATATTGGCGTGAAAGACATTTATTATTTTTTTTGAGGAAATTTTCATCTCTCCACATGCTTATTAAGTCCACCCCTTTATTAATTTTATACGTACTGGGTTCAAACAGGAAGCAATAATTATTATAGTTGTTTTTTGCTTGACATTTTTTATATGATGCATTTTGAAAGATTCTAATGCATGAATGGCATTTTTGATTTTTTATATGATTTCTATGAGTTAATATTTAATTTTTGTGAACTTAAGTACAACAATCTAAATATCTGGGAAGTGTTTTAACAGAGGACAGAAAGTGTGACACTAAAATTCAAAGGCACATTGAGATAGCAAAATATCCCCTTCCAAAACCTAAGAAAACTATTAAGAAATAGGAAAACTTTGTTAGAAACAAAGAAAAGAGTACTGAACTGTTATGAAATATGGGTACTTCTATATGGCAGTGAACAAGAAGTTGTGCCAAGGTTTCTTTGCATGCTACTATTTTATCTGGAAGTGCAAGAAGTCCTGGGAGAAAGGTTGAGTGTTACAGTAGTGCATCTGAAAAAACGTTTCTTTTTCAAATTCTAAATTTTTGACATTTTAAATGATTTTCTGATCTTCCCTTTTATTAAGACCCTCCATTTATTAGGCACCTGAGAGTGCCTGCCTTTCAATATTTTGCTCATTGTTTTTTCATATCCAGCCAACAAACCTATTTCTGTCTCTTTCTTTCTTACATTTCCATCTCTTCCTCCTCTCTCTATATATTTATTTTTTCTTTTCACCTACTTTCCTTTTTCTCTAGCCTTCTTTCTCCTACCTATCTTCCTTTACACCTTCTCTTCATTTAATAATATTATGAAAGATTCTTAGAAAGTGTAAATAATTCCAGCTCAGAAAGTTCATAGTTCAGACAAAATACTACAGTTTGATCCCAGTTAGAAAAGCTTAAAAGTCATATATACAAACAAACAGAATAATAGTGGAGATTATTTCGATTATGAATCAGTTATTATTGTAACAAATTTTTATTGTCTTTCATTTTATTTTTACTGGATGTAATTTTTTTTTCTCTTTCTCTTAATTTTCAGAGGTCGAATAAAACATTTAGATGTTGTGACTTTACTTCGGAAAATATCCCCGCCATTGGGGTTTGGCAAGCTGTGTCCACATCGAGTAGCCTGTAAAGTATGTATTTTACGTTTACTTATGTCTGCTGGTTTTCTTTTCTGTTAACTTTTTTTTTCTATTTATGTTTAATTTTTATATCTGATTTATTTTTTAGCTGCCATTTAAGTAAAATATCACAAATATTAAGAATATTGATGAATTACATTATTACTATATTTATATAATTACATTATTTTAACATAGTGTTGATCCAGTTGCAAATCACTTTTTTAAAGCAGCCTAATCTGCTTTCACTTTTACTTTCTATTAGATAAAGCTTATTAATCAAATATCCAATTACATGAATATAAACACACAAAAAAATTAGTTGATAATAATTTCTACATATTAAGTGTCAGAAGATTGCATAGTTTGGCCATGTCAGATGACATAACATCCTCTGCAAGACCATCATGCAAGGCACTTTTGAAGGTGGACCCAAGCAAGGATGGTAAGACTAGAGCTGGTCAGACAACATCAAAGAGTGAACAGACATAACAATGCCAGAACTCCTGAGAGCCACCACCAGGAGATCATTCTGGAGGAGGTTGTCTGTTTCTTCTACCCTTAGGTCACCCTGATGATTGATGCAGTCTAGGAACTGATGATGATAGGTTTCCATTCACAGCTTGAAACCCTATCCCAGTTTTTTTTTTCTTCCTGTGGAGTGGCATGTCACCCTCCTCACCAACAGAAAAGCTAGTAGGGGAGCTGGTTTAGGTGCCACCCACCCGTCCATGCAGTGTTTGTACTGGGTTACATATTACCAGTACCGGGCTTAAGTCTGATATGCTACATGTGTTCAACATGAGCTTTTAACATGAATTACATAATCTTTTAAAGTTTTATAAATAAGCATTTTAACTCTACTTTGTTCAAGTTAAAAGAAATGGTTATATTCTGATTCACTGGTACAAGCAGAAGCATCATGAAAAGGACAAATTCACAAAGTAGGATTAATATAAGATGTTCCCTAATGTGGATTTAATAAAGGGCTCAGTTTGCATTCCAAGAATATTACTGAATGCAACAGGTATCTGAAGAAGGCAGGATGGTATGGCAATTGAAGCATAGTGACAAAGACAACTAGAATTACAATAAATTAATATTTAATGATAATTTGACATCTCAGAAATTCAGACATAAAATGAAAATTGTTCTTATATACACTGAATGATTCTTGTTGGGAAAGTATTTTTATTCAACAGAAATTGAAAGTAAAAATCAAAAGTTAAAGAAAGAACATGGTTGCAGCAGTTACGTATTTTCTGGAACAATACAAGGAAGTGACCATTCTTCCAACATCTTTAACAATGGTACAAATATACTAGCTCCACTTGAGGTTTAGAGTGAGTTTTAGTCCCAATAGGTGTTCAAGGCAAGGAGGGTAAGATTAGGATTGGTTCAAATTTTGAGTCTGCTCAGTGGTGATGAAATGTTACTTACTTTGTTTTACTGATATTGAATGTTACAAGGCAGTCTTTCCCCTATTAATACTTAATATTTGTCATTCTTAATTATAGGAAAAACATCTTCCAAATAATGGTTTTAAATATAAGTGGCAATATTAAAAATAGCAATAGGAGAACACAAAGTTGAGGTTTTGAGATAAATTACAAAATCAAAGAAAATGATGACAACCAAGACAAGGACAAAAAATTTGACAAGATCAATGTACAATAATTTTCATTTTATTTTAATCAATTCACTTTTCACCTTCTTTTTTCAGCGTTTGGTCAGTATGAACATGCCATTGAACAGTGACGGAACAGTTATGTTCAATGCGACATTATTTGCCTTGGTTCGAACTTCCCTTAAAATAAAAACAGAGGGTAATATAGACCAGGCAAATGAAGAACTAAGAGCTGTAATAAAAAAGATATGGAAACGCACCAGCCCTAAACTTTTGGACCAAGTCGTTCCACCTGCCGGTAGTAAGTTTTCATTTTCTGATAAGGCTAACAAGGATCACGTTTAGAAAGCTGAAAAGGCTGTCAACAATGTTGGTTCTCTCATCTTAAAATTTTTTACTGCCTCTTCTTCTTTTTTTTTCTGCATTGGTAAAGAATGTCTTGTTACATAGGCAAATGTGTACACACACATGTGCATACACATGCATATATACTTGTGTGAGTGTGTGCATGTTTGTACTATGTACATTGCATATTGAATGCATACACATACTTGTGTGCATATGTACCCTTTTTCCTCTTTTGGGAACGCACAACAGAAACGCGCTTACTGCATGTGTAATCTATAACCTCTGTGTGTTCCTTGTCTCTCATGAATGGGCAAATATCTTCTTTCTTTTCCTACTTTCGCTGCTCAACAGCTTACTTCTCTTCGTATGGCATCCAAGGAAAATGACTTGCCTAGCTTTGCATTCTGCACTCTTCTGCCACTCACATTGATATTAGGTTGGTGCAAAAATAATGTCGTTTTTTGACGTTCAACTTCATGTGAGAAAACGACATTATTTTTGCACCAACCTAATATTTTTAAACAGTGTCTATGCGTGCTTCTCTATCAAGCATCTATCAAAGGGAAAGGGGGTGGCTTGGCTGTTCAAGGGAACTGGAGTTGTTTGCATTGAGGATTTGTTATGTTATTACATTCCATCTTTTTACAATGATTTTCTGATTTTTACTTAACTGATTAACATCAAAGGGCATTTGCATGTAGCTTTTACCTATTCAGATAATTTTTGCACCGAGATTGTATTTTGGTAATTAAATATTTTTTAAAAACTCTTAAATCCAATTCAGTGTATCTCATGCACCATATTATCTAGGTATCAAGATACACTAAAATATTGATAAATGTATCTAAATGAGTGTTTTTCATATACAATAGTATTAAGTACTGATATATATTATCAGTGCTTTTAAAGCAAAATTTATTATTATTCATTTTAGTGATTATTTATTATTATTATTGATTATTCATTGTTATTGATAACTCTCACTTTATTAAAATAATCTGATTTATACATGCAATGATGCTCTAAAAAGGAACTAACCAATCAGATTCCTTCAGCACAAAGGAACTAACAAATCAGATTCCTTCAGTGCAAATTTAAATTTAAATCTTGCATTTTCATTAATGATATTATCTGGTCAAATGCTGCAACAAATTCAGCAGTTACTTAAATAAAACATGTGTGGGCATCAAAGGGTGCTTGTTTAAATGTGTATTCAACTGTTAGTCCTTTAAATTTATATGTGAATAACTTGTTTTCTAGTACTGTGGTCAACTTAAAATTGAAATTCAGTCAGCAAATTTGTTATTTGTATAAGATTTATGACTAGAAATGTCATTAGTTTTACTTAGTTTACAGTTTTTAATGCTATCATCAGTAGGCTCAATGTTTTTGTTTAACTGCTATAGATTTTATAATTAAAATAAATATTGAATTCACTAAACAGAACATTAAAAGACATATCAAAAGTTGACATTTCTCTTTGTCAAACAAAAACATAAGTAAAAATCTGTTTCTTCAGGGTAGGAGGTAAAATGTGACACATGGTCATTTTTAATGTGAGGACCCAGCTACTTTGTATGATGAGTATGTCTCCAATTCCGTCAGGTTCTATGAAAGATATCCGGACATCTTTAACATGATTACCTAACACTTGAAAAGTTTATAATTTTTTTTTTTGCTCAAAAATACAATTTAAAACCAAGTATGTTTTATTTTAAATAGAAAATCAAGAAATCTCAGTTTACCAGACATTGATTTCTTTTTATATTTTTGTAACTTACAATGTTTTAACACAGTGATAACTTCATATGATTTTTAGTTATATCATCATAGACATAATGGACAGTCATCAAAAATTTTAGTTTTCATTATTAAATGCATAAACAAAAAATGCAACTTGGCTTCTAATAGAACAATAATAAACAAGTTTGACATTGAGCTAACAAACCAGAACTCTTTCTTTGAATCTATCCACTCAAATTATCATAATTTTACAGCATCAAAGGGTCAAATATTTTTTTAATTTAGTAATATTCAAAGTTTTCTAAAATGAACGTTTTGGGGAATTTTATATATATATATATATATATATATATGATGGTGAATTAAATTAAACCCCCAAAATACGTTGATAATGGGTTATGAAAGTCAAAATTGCTGGACAGGCATTGGACAATTTATATTCAAATCCAATCTGTAAATCAGAAAAATGGTCTGAAACAAAGGAAAAAAAAAATCTTAAAAGAATTTTTGATGGTCTTCAACCACACACACAAATACATACACACACACACACACACACACATATGTGTGTGTGTGTGTGTGAAGGCCAACTGGGACAGCTTTCGGTCCTGTATGACAGAAGCTCCTCATTCCTATAAGATGGAAGCTCCTCTCCCTGCCTTCTTCAAATATACTGCCACTAAAACTGCTGCTCTAATCTCCAAATGGATCCTTCCTTGAATGGAGTGCTTTATACCCAAAAATAAATTGCAGCAAAAACAGTCAGCCCTGGTTCTAACTTGAATGCACTGCAGGTATAGCTCACTGGAACCACTACTTCAATATCTATCTGCAAGGAACAATGAAGTCTGGCCCTTACTTCTTTCAGGACCATCCACAATTACTGTAAGGGAGTTCTGGAAAATGCCAAGTGCAGCTACACACAAGCTGTCCAGGCCAAGGTTGAAAAGAAACAAATTGGATCTTGCAAATTCTCGAAGATCACCAACCAAATTATGAATGTACCCACTATTATAAATGGCCTTGAAATTATAACCTCCTCAACAAACAAGGCAAAGCTCATCACCTCAATTTTTGCCATCCCCCCGCAACTTCCCATTTCTCACTGAGCACAATTTCAGTAATATACTTATTTTAGTAAGAGAAGACTTATCAAAAGACTCAACCCCAAAAAAGCCACTGGCCCAGAAAAAATTCACATGGTTGTCCTTAAAAATATCAACCCAGAATTATCCTCAATCCTAGCAATGTTATTTAACCCCAATGCTTGAAGGGGAAATCTTTCTGAAACCTGTGGAAGAAGGCAAGTGCATGCCCGGTCTTCAAGAAGGCAGGTGAGCGATTCTCCCCCTTCCAGTATTGACCCATTAATCTCCTTGGTATCATCAGTAAACTTTTTGAAATTTTAATCAACAAGTAGGTCGTCAAGCACCTGGGTAGGAACAACCTCATGTACAATGAGCAGTATGGCTTTCCATCAGCCCAAACCACTGCTGACATCCTAACTACCATTATACGTGGACTTAGTGAGGCCCTTGATGAAACACATACTGCAAGGACCATAGCATTAGATATCTTGAAGACCTTCGACAAGGTGTGGTACAAAGGTTTGCTATACAAGCTCTCCAGCTGGAGAGAGTTTTCTCAATTATGAAATCCTTCCTAACAGGTAGATCCCTGAAGGTAGTCACAGGGGTCACATCTTGGGCCAATCCTCTTTCTGATTTACATAAATGATCTGCTCAACAATATACTCTGATCATTTGTAAACATCTATGCCAATAATACAACGATATACGGGCGCAACTCTAAAACTCTTGACAATCAGAGATTGACAGCTGACTTCTCTTCCAATCTAACACTAACTACCCAGTGAGGAAAAAACTGGCTGGTTACATTCAATGCCTTGAAAACGAAACTGGTTACATTCCATGACCACCAATCAGACCCCAAACTACTGCTGGTCATGATGAATAGATGTCCTCTCAAGAAGGCATGCGTTTTGAGAGAATATTGGGCCTCAAACTCAAACCCGACCACAAGTGATACTCTTAAATACGATCCATCACTAATGATGCAGATAAAATGATTGGCTCTCTGTACCACTCCAGTAAGTACCTGACTCATGCTATCCTCTACCTTTATAAGAGCCAGATCAGGCCGAAAATGGACTACTGTTGCCATATTTGGGTGGGAGCTGTCCAGTCCTCACTTTCCAGTCTTGATAAAGTTCGAAAGCATCTCCAAGTCCTTATTGGAGAAGAATTATTTTCCACATTCCAACCTCTCTCTCTCACAGGTGAGATGTAGTGAGCCTCTCACTGCTCAGTCACTACTACCATGGAATGTGCTTGGACAAACTACATTCCTTGGTCCTGTCAGGTCTAACCTTCATGTCTAGGACCTGCCAAGCCACTTACATAGTAGAAAAACACCCACATTCTCACTGTATTCTATCAGCTAGAAGTACCACACAAACAGCTTCTTCCCATGAAATACTGCCCTGTGGAACAAACTCCTAAGTTAATGTTTCCCTGATCACTACAATCTTAACCTAAGTCTAGAGTCAACCATTATGTTTCCCTCCTATCCATATAAACTACCCTTTAATGTAACCCTCTATCTCAAGTGACCCCTGTACAGGGTTAACCTTACTGTAAAATAAATAAATATATATATATATATATATATTATGTCATTCACAGACAGGACTGTTTCGCTGTATCACAGCTGCTCAGTGCAACTAGACTTCCGAATGCCTCAAGCCAGGATTGAAACACAACTAATTTTGTGTCAGCCAGAGCTATCTTCACTCGGTAGAGTTACACAACTAAATCTAGCGTATTGTTTTTACAAATGTAAACAAATGCCAATCAGCCAAAGTGCTCCATTCATTTTACTGAAGAGATAGTCTTAAAGTGTGCTATATTTATGGGATAAAGTGCTCAATATCAGAGATAGAGCGTGTGTAAATATAAAAGTGAACATAGAAGTCAACACTTAGAGGTCAAGCCTCTAAGTGTCGACTTCTATGTTCACTTTTATATATATATATATATATATATATATATATATGTTAGTGTGTCACACTTTCAATTAAAGGGACACAACTCTTTAACTTTTAATAGTTCATGTTACATAAATTTGGGATTCCCAAATTTTCATTACTGCGATTGTTTTTGGCAATTTTTTGCGACAAATTTTTTATATAACAATTTTTATAAATTGTAAAAAAAATTGGGAATAATTGAAATTAATTGCAAAATCAAGTGATAGTCACCCATGAAATAAAATAACTACACACATCAAATTGTCTTTAAATTAAGTGACAGCAGAAGAATCATCTTTGAACTTTTAAAAGGTAAGCTTAAATATTAATGCAATACTTAAATGCAGTGATAAATTTCAAGTTCTTCTGTAGTTTATTGTTGCCTGTTGCATATGGCAGCAGTATGCCTCACAAAAAGAAATCTCCTCCAACAGAGGACCAGATTGCAATCAAAAGAGCCAAGGCTGCAGCAAGGAAAAGAAAGTCCCATGCAAATGAAAATCCAGATCAAATGGCTGCCAGGAGATGTCCCAATGCTGAGAATATGCAAAGACTTAGTGACTCCAAAACTCCTGAATAAGCGGAAGGCCCAATCAAGAGCCTTCCACAGGAATTAGCTTAAATGCTACCCAATAGGGCTGCTTTTTAAGCTTGTATTATATATATATATATATATATATATATATATATATATATAGGAAATCCAGTTGATATATAGTCCAAGTGAATCCCATTATTATAATATAAAATAAAATATTAAAACTGATTCACAGAGAGAGCTCAATGTTTTATTCAAATAGAGCATATAAATTATAAACAATAGGAATTAGGATTACTCCACAATATTGATGATGATCATATCACCTTGTAAAATTAAAATTAAATTACAAGGATTTGAAAATCCATCAGGTTAACACGAAAAATAACATTTTTCTTAACCTGTGTTCTGTTTTTTCTTTAAATTAATATATATATATATATATATATATATATATATATATATATATATATATATATTTCATTGAAAACAGCTGACAAGAAAGATTTAATTAATCTTTTATTGAGCATTCTAACACTTTTTCGATTCTTAGAGTTAAAGAATATAAAACTTGTCGAAAGTCCTTATTGTTCCAAATGCTTTTTCAATAGCCATTATACAGGATGTTGTTTTGGTATAGCGAATTTCTGTGTTATCTTCTACATAGTAGTTTTGCTGTGTGGAGTTTTTCCTAAGGAGTGCATATTTCAATGCAGTTAGAAAATTGCAATGAAATATGAACCAGACTGTCACCAGTGGATGTTGACCTGTGTCCACTTTATTATTTGGAAGCTAAAAACTGAAGATAAGGAATATCACTGAATTTTATTGCTACACATTTCTTCTAGAAATATTGTTAAATTCTTAAACTCCTACTGGGTCTGTAGATAAATGAACTTTTCAAATTATAACTTGAAAAGTAAGAATATGTCTAAATGTGCGTGCATATTAATTGATTATTTTGTTTTTATGGTTTATCAACCTATTGCATGTTATTTAAAGTCAGAAAATATTTATAGATTAAGAATTTTCTGAAGATAATAATGATTTACTGATAGAAGCCATACTAATTAACCTATAGTTGGAGGTAGAAGAGGTGGATTCATACCTTTCCCAGGGGTGTTTGTATATAAATGACTATAATGAACCCAAATATAATTAGAACTCTGCTCCCTGATTTCCAATTCAAAGCTATTATTCATTACACCATCCACACTTCCAAGCTTACAACACTTGGTAGTGCAAAGCAGTCACCCAGGTTCTGACCAGGCTGGACATTGCTTAACTTCAGTTATCATATGAGAACTGGTATTTCAACATGATATGGGCATAACACTGTGTATGTATGTATGTATGTATGTGTATATATATATATATATATATATATATATATATATATATATATATATATATATATATATATAGCAAGAGAGAAATAAAAGTTTAAAAATTCAAATGACCTATCTTCCACCTTCAAGCATTGCAGCTATATATATATATATATATAAATTTATTATATAATTTGTTTTCATTTAGACCAAAGAGGCATAGCAGAAAATCAGTTGTAAATTTATTCAATTTAACCTTAAATTAAGTTTAACATTCAACAAGAACAGAAACAAGAAAATAAAGGGCAATACTTTGTGTTATTTTATAATTAATTTGCAAAATTTCTACTAGTTTTGGATGTCACAGATATATAGATATAAGTGTAAATATAAAGTAAATAATGAGATATTAGCAACTGTATATGCCTGCAATAGCATGCATACACAGATATGCAAATAATATATGTATACTAAGACATGCCTCATTAAATAATTTAGGCAAGTTCTGTTTATTTATTCTTAATAGGATCCTTTCACATTTATGGATGACATTCTTAGTATCCTTATTAAAGGAAGAAAGAAAATTAATATGTTAATGTATATTCATTTTATTCACAAGTACTTTCGACATTAGCACAATGTCATCTTCAAGATATTGTTTTTGCTAAGAAACATGCTGTCAAAATATACACAATATATATATATATATATATATATATATATATATATATATATGTGTGTGTGTGTGTGTGTGTGTGGGAACATGAGCTAACTAAAGTGATATGAGCAACCATATATGTATGTGATTATGTACCTATATATATATATATATATATGCTGACTAGGACTCAACACTAGAATGATTATCAGTTTCACACTTCCATGCCACCTTCATACCAAGTGAATACTACTCCTTAGCAGAGTATGACACTGACAGGCACTATCCAGTGTTGATTCTTATGTCCACCCTGTCTTTATCTCTAAACACTATCTCAGCTAGTAAACACTCTTCCATGAAAAATACACCAAGTTTTAATACACACACATGCATATATATATATATATATATATATATATATATATATATATGGTGGGGGAATAATGATGCAAATATTTAGATATCAAGAACAATTTTGGAGAAAATATATATGACAAAGTTGAAAAAGTTTTTGAAAACTTTTTTCATTATGTCATCCATATTTTCTCCAAAATTGTTCTTGATATATAAATATTTTTGTTGTTATCCACCCCCCATATATATATATATATATATATATATATATATATATATCTTGGGAGCATCCAAGATGAACAAAAACACATTTTTTAAAATTACTATGCATGGAATAAGCTATAAATAGATGGGTAACTAAACAAAAATTTTTATTTTTTTATGTGTTTTGAAAAGTTCTTTTAAAAATATTTAAAATAGAACATCCTTATAAATGTAAGAAAAATAAAATACAAATAATTATATATATATATATATAAAGAAATATAGTCTTAAAGTGTGCTATATTTATGGGATAAAGTGCTCAATATCAGAGATAGAGCGTGTGTAAATATATAAGTGAACATAGAAGTCAACACTTAGAGGCAACAGTCTGTTTCATGCTAGATACAATCGTCAAGCCTGACGATTGCATCTAGCATGAAATGGACTGTCGCCTCTAAATGTTGACTTCTATGTTCACTTATATATATATATATATATATATATATATATGAAATATTAGCATTTGATCATATTAATACTATCTGACAATGCAAATTGTGGATAGTAGGCAATCTATATTCTCTAAAAAAAGTAGTAAACATTGTTACTTTAATTTTAAATTCAAAATAATCACTCCAAGAGAAGTTATCAAATAGTAGGCAATCTATTTTATCTAGAGAAATAGTAAATATTGTTACCTTAATTTTAAACTCAATGATTTGAGGTAAATTTGAATTTCCCTCAGTCAAATTCATTTAATTGTATCTATTAGGTAAAAGTCATTAAATATTTTTATTGATTCATATGTTTATCTCTAAGAATTTTCAAGTGTTTTGGTTGTTTTCCCACCTCAACTGCAGATCAATTTAATTTTTGTTTTGTTTTTAAAGTTTTTATTGATCTGTTGTCATTATACATCAACATCCTTCATCAACACCCACTCTCCTACCCACTCTGTAAGTAATTACTGAAATGAAAAGTTAGAAGATTATTTTGCTCGTTCATGAATGTTTAGTTTCAATTTTTTGATGTTGCGCTTTCCTGGAATTATTTAGTTCCCCCAGAGACCAACATACGTGATCAAGATGGCTACAATTGATTTGTGACAAGTTTTTCATTAATTATGTCAGAAATCAATTGCAGCTGTCCATTTTGAAATCTTTAAAGGATTCTAAAAGCCAAGTTTTTTAGGATTAAATGTAGTTCAAGTGATTCTTTAAATTACTATATTTTTTTATTGATGTAAGTCAATATATTAATTTCATAGGCTTTATTGCATTCACACCCATACTTTAAAAAAAATGCAATACAATATTTATTTTGCAACTTTAAAAATGAATTTTATCCACCCCCAGATACCCATTTGCCAAATATTTTTTTCAGTATTACAAATTATAGAAAAATTTCATATCCTGGTAATTCATGTTTTAAATGTCAAGAATGAAAATAAATGAAAATAAAAAATATGACAATTTTTCTGAAATATCTCAAAGAAGAGAATTCTACTCTGCAATTTTTCACATTAGGGAATAATGAACATTGCAGCCAGAATGGAAAGAAATGTTTCCTGCAATTTGTTACAAACATCAAACTCAAAAATTTGATAGTATATTTCATATACATTAATATATCCCCTTCAGTATACTGTTATTTTCAATCTTTTTACACACACACACACACACACACACACACACACACACACACACAAGGAACATTTAGGCAGCAAGTATTCATCCTGACAAGGTCTATTTGTTTAATTTTTTATTGTATTTTTATAATAGGATTTTGGATATTATGATCAAAGTTGTGAATAAACTGTCCGAAGCTCATGTTTGTTCAGTTGCTTATCCACAATATTGACCCAAATATCTTATTAAAAAATTTGGAAAAATACAATAAAAAATTGATCAGACAAACCCTGTTGATTAAATTTAATCAAACTTGTTTGTATATATATTCACACACACACACACACACACACACACACACACACACACACACTTTGAAAAATATTATGCCAAACAGCCTAATAAGGTATAGATCTTCTATGTGCTAGTAAAACACCCCTTACTTGATCAGATATAGACTCTTCAAGATCTCTAAAGATTTGCTTTAGCATCTGATGACAGTATTTTTACAGTTGGTTCTTTAACTGTTGTAAATTATATGCTGGCAGTTCTACAGAGTAAACTATTTTATCAAACACATCTAAGTTGAGTAACCTGAGCAACACAATGAAATCTCCTTCATGTTCTTGAAACCACTCCTGTACAACTCCTACAGGATGCCACTGCCCTCATAGAAAACTGTTGCCATGAAGCAGTGTATTTGGTCTTCAGTGATGTAGACAGTACCCAAAGTATCCTCCATATGAATGATAGGACCCAGTGTTTCTCAGCAGAATGTTGCATGTTTTCACACACCAGATCCTGGTGCCAGCACTTTCCCAGAATAGCAACATGTATATACTTTGCTACCTAACTTATTCAGGAAAACTTATCAGATCTGACGACCTTCTTCGAATAATACAATGTTCAATTCTGACACTTGTATGCACATCAAAATCACTTTCAGTTAACATGACTAGCTTACAACTATACAGACCCATACACGACATAGATCAATGTACTGTGTATTGTGATACATTTCTTTCTTTACCTTGATTAAAGCTATTTTCAGTTTGTGCCACAGTAGCCCTTATATTGACTCTTACTTGATGGAAATTCTCTATTCAATTCCAACATCAATAAGTCTTGGCGTCCAAGTATCTTGGTAGTTACTTGCTTTACTGCCAATAGTTACACACTACAACTGAATGTGATCACCTCACAAGCTATGCCATTTCAAAAATAATTTAATTTTCTTTTCTGATCTTGAGTTCTTCAAAATCAGTCAAATCTTTCTTTCCCATAATTGTGGCATTCAACACATCACAAGTATTCAAGACTAGCTTTTTCTACCTTTATATTTCTAACCCTAACATATGCATTTGTTACAAGAAGACAGGAGCCGTCATTCTTGTCTCATGTCACTGGATATAATGTTTTGCTTTATCAACATATAGAATATGTGTATACATATATGCCCTCACATTTAAATATCTTTCCCTTTATAAATATTACATGCTAATTTCCTATTAAAATTATCAAATTGAAAACTTTTTACTGCTTACAAAGTAACAAGTGCAACTTGTAGTATAGCTGCATGCATTATGTTACATATCTTATTTATTTTATCTTGCTATGAAACATGAAGATCATTTTTCTAACATTAAAGATTTGTTTGACAAAGCATGTCCATTGAATGAAAAAACAATATAAGTGTTTGAAATCAGATGGCAGCAGAATATTTGAATCTGAGCCTAAGTATAATCTGAAATGTTTGTCTCAAGATTATTGTAAGAATTGGTTTACAGAAAGAATTTTTGGGAGCTTCCACTGTGCTTTTTTTTTCTTGCTACTGCTGCTGTTTATAAATTCTTATTGGCTGTCAAATATTCTGCCATTAGCCCTCTCTCACTCTAGCTTCAGTTTTTTTTTTGTTTTTTTTTTGCATCTCTGTTGCCATAAAACTCTTCAAATACTCCAAGCAGCTTTCATCTTTACTGCTTCTCTTGTTCTCAGAATGGTGGATCCAAGTCCATTTTTGTTCTCAAAATGTTCCTTCAATTTGCATTTGCGAAATATTGGCCATTGGAAAATATTCTTTTTATCAACGATCTTGAAAATGACATTGAAACACAATCTAAGTTCACAGAATTCATTTGGCACATATTCTATATTTATCAATAGGTAAGTTTATGAATGTGAATATTTGTAGTCAAGAAGTGAAAAAAAAAAAAAACTCTTGGTAGACTTCAGTATTTGAATTTTAAAAATACAATTAAAAATATTTTAACTAAGTTGAATGTTCTAATTTTTAAACTGCTTACTTGAATACCTTTTGAGAGAGATCAAACAAAAATGTGCCTGAGCAAGCATCTGCAATAGGCTAACCATCCTAGCAAACAGGTTTGCTCAGAAAATGAGAATAGCTGGCCATCATGGTGACCTGAAGAGGCCTTGTTAATAAACCAGTTTAAAGGTTGCAAAAAATAATATGTAGTTAGTTTTTAAAAATAATTAAACATTGACAACTCATTTCCAAATCTTTGATAGAAACTAAAATAATAATTTCTAAAAAGCTTCTTTTTAAAAAAAAAAAAAAATCTTGTTCACACACAAACAAAATACTTCACTCTCACATATAATTAACTGACCATTTCTGATAGAGATTCTTGATGATACTTCTGGTAAAATATTGAAGAAACTACTGCACTTCTGTCTCTAAGAATCCAAGATTGAAGTGGGTTTTAACTACCCATTGATATAAAGTTTTTTCTTTCTTTAGTCAGCAGTCTTAAACAAATCAAATTTAGAATATACGTAGACCTATGAATAAAGACAAAAGGAAAACTTATCTTAGCTAATGTATTTCGTCTTCTGATGGGCTTTATCAAGCCACATTTTGCCAGAGGACTAAACATGTTGGCTCAAATTAGTTTTCCCTTCGTCTTTATTCACAATATCCATTTACAGATATATTTAAGTTATATTTGAATTTTCACACATAAAGACCTATGATTTTATTGCTTGAGATAATTTAAATGTCAGATATACTCCCTTGAATTTAGAATCATTTATAACACAATGCAACTTGATGTAAAATTCATAACAAACAGATATTTTAAAATGACAGTTTGAACTTATATTTTTTCTAACACCCTTTTAGGGCTAATATGTTACACAAACTATAGTGCTTATTTAATGGAATAAAATAGAAAATGCTCCCAACTTTAACCTCTTCACTAGATCATAGTCAGCAACCCAGCATTACAGTTAATTATAAGCTTCATTATCTTTTCAATGTATGGGATGAGCATTGCCAGGGCTACATACAGTTTTAAATTCAGAGTTTTTCTTCTAGACTGGTCGCCAACCATGACATCTTAGAATTTTGGACAATTTCAAACTATTATGATTTGAACAACAAAAAGTATGATGAAAGAAAAAAACTGTTAACAATTACAATGAACAAATTTGGACATCTTCAGACTCTTATATTTACAAATGGAAAGCAAGCAGAAAGCATCAAATGAAAGAAAAACTAGTAAAAATTAATCAGATTATCTCTGATTTTAGTGATAGACTTTGGCTTTAGGATAAACACATCAGCAGCAAATGGTTCTCTGATGGGTTGAATTTTTAAAATTATTTAGCAGTTTAAAAGATGAATTATGAAAGACTGCATGTGTCATTTTTTTTTTTTTTTTTTTACAAATTTTTATAAAAAATTAAATCAGGTTTGAATGCAATAAAAATCAAAATCATACAGTCAATTAAGTAAATATTTTAAACTATCAATGTACATTTTTATTTCTTATCAAAATAAGAAATCATTATGATTTATTTTAACATTGGCTTTTGATATGGATTCTTTCACTGTGGCTTGCTTTCTTGCAAAACTCTCAAATCTTGCATTGTTTTTCTAATGACCATGTGTTTTCTTTCCTATGCTGCACATAGGGGACGATGAAGTCACAGTGGGCAAATTCTATGCAACTTTCCTCATCCAGGATTATTTCCGACGCTTTAAAAAGCGCAAAGAACAAATCCAAAAAATACAAAAGGGACAAGAACATACAAATGCATTGCAGGTAAGATATACATATTTGTAAATAGTGTACTGTTCACCATTACCATTTCACTTCCACTAATATATATAAGTGTACTATAAGGTCAACACAGAGTGGCAGCAGTCTATTTTATGCTTGAACACAATCTTCAAGCCATGTTGGTTGTGCATTAGCTCGACTAATAATAAATAATATAAGTAGTTGAGCCAACACACATAGCCTGAAGATTCCATTCAAGCATGAAACAGACTGTCAACACTTGTTGTTGACCTCACTGTCCATTTTTATATTTACATACACTCTATCTTTTATCATTATATATTGAAACCATTGCTAGGTTTGCTGTTAGGAAAGTTAGTTCACTGTGCTAGACAATTTTTCTCTCCAAAATCTATCTTACATATCTATAATTCTACAATTTGTCCATGCTTAGAATATTGCTGCCACATATAGTCCACTGTTCCTGCTATTTACCTTAAGCTCCTTGATAAAATCCAAAGAAGAATCAGCAATATTATCAGTCTAGATAAGTTTTAGAAAACGCTAGTGTATTCATATGAATAAACAAAATGTCCTTAGCAACTAGAAGAATTTAGAAAACGCTATTGTATTCATATAAATACAACAGCATTTTCTAAATTCTTCTAGTTGCTAAGGACATTTTGTTTGTTGTTAATAGTTACTTTGTTTTCAATAAATTAATTTTGTTTTTGCCTTGGAAAAGTCCACATTGGATGAAACGCGTTGGCTAATAATACAGTTTTCCTATTGTCTTTTACCTTTATACATATTGTCTTTTTCTACAGGTTAACTCTGAGAAATTTTTCATAGATATAAATATAATCTATAAACAAACATCAAAGTCCAAAGAAAATAATTTTGTTTCTTTGCATCTTTTGAAACAATTATTGCCTCTTACCTCTTTATAGAAGTGTTTTGGGATTAACAGATTGAGATTAAAGAAGGTATTTCATTTCATATTTTTAACAAAAGATTTCTCATAAGTAAGTGATAGAAGTTTTATATTTGTATGTCTTTTCATTTCAGATTTGGTTATTGTTCAATCTCATCTAAGTTTCAATCAGACAAGTAGGAAGTTCTTCATTTTCTACAATAAATATAGCTTGATGCTCATTATAATAATAATAATAATAATAATTCTTTGATATTTAATCTGTGATATTTGTCATTTCTGCAGTATTAATTCAAAAGTGAAAATATATGCTTCAAACTTGTGTTGATCCAGGATACAGCAAAACCTGACCTTTTAGGAAAAGATATTTGGTTGGATATGACCTACTCTATTACAAACACAGAAAGTAAACTACAGGAGCTCTTTCAGAAGTTACTAAAGGAAAGTGAGAAAAAATGTCTAACCATGAATTATAAGAAAACAGAATGTATGGTTGCCAGCAAAAGGAACAACATAAGTTGTGAACTATGAATTGGAGACACTAAAATTCAAAATTTAAATATCTAGGAAGTGTTTTAACAAAGGACGGAAAATGCAAAACTGAACTCCAAAAGTGCAAAAGATGCCTTCCAAAAGTGAAGCAAAGTATTAAGAAACAGGAAAATTTTATTAGAAACAAAGAAAGAAATACTGAACTGTTATGTAATATCAATTCTCTTATATGGCATTGAATGCTGAACAATCTACTCTCAGATGAAGTAGAGACCCAGAACTTTCACTTATCACAATGAACAGGTATTCCCATACCTTGAGTGTCTATTGGGACTTAAAATCAAATCAGACCTGAAATGGAATTTGTACATATGATCCATCACTAAAGTAGTCAGTTCTCTGTACTGCTCCAGTAAGTACCTGACTCCTGCTATACTCTACCTTTACAAGAGCCAGATCAGGCCCAAAATGGAGGACTGCTGTCATATATGGGCAGGAACTGGCCAGTCTTCACTTTCCAGTCTTGATAGTCCAAAAGCATTTCCACATCCTTGTGGGTGACAAATTTTTTTTCACCGTCCAATCCCTTTCTCACAGTTAAAACGTCGCATGTCTCTCACTGCTCTATCACTATTTCCATGGAAAGTATTCAGTCAAACTACATTCTTTAATTCCACCAGTTCTAAACTTCATGGCTAAGACCTGCTATGCCACACATATTGTAGCAAATCACCCTCATTCTCTTTGTATATTCTACCCTTGACTCATCTGGAGTATCCTTGCCTGACTTAGAACTGAGTCTCTTTTGATATTTTTGTTTTAATTGTTTCACCTCAAGCAATGTGACAATGCCACTAGAACACAGGAGGTTACAGGAAGTAAAAGTGAATGAGAATGATATTGAAAATGGGGAGGATTAAGGAAAAGGCAAAAAAGAATAGGCTTCAAGAAGACAGATGGCGATTGAAGCTGCATTTCAGTTGATATAACTCCTTCCATGGTTTCTGCTATCATATTTAATCTGGATCCCCACAAAGCTTATGGAGTTGATGGCATCCCTGTAATAGTCCTTAAGAAATGTGTTCCCAAATTGGTTCATGTTCTCTCTAAACTGTAAAATTAACACCTTGCCGCCTCTTGATTTCCTGCTTCTTAGAAATCCTCCTCTGTTGTTCCAATCTTTAAGAACTCAGATGAATCATCTGACCCTTCAAACTATTGGCCTGTTAGCCTTCTACCTTTTTTAGCAAACTACTAGAGGTCCTAATCAACTCTGATTTGGTTTAGCATCTCACATTTCATGGCCTTCTTTCAGGTAAGCAATATGGCTTTCACTTTTGATGTACTAACAATTATTGCTGAAAGAGTCTATCAAACTTTAGTTAAGAGTGATAAAGCTCAGGCTGTCACTTTGGGCATCTCAAAAGCAGTTGACAGGGTTTGGTATACCGGTCTTCTTCACAAGCTGAAAGGTTATGGTATTTTGAATTGATTCCATCTTTCTTATCATATGGCCACTCTTCTAGATCTTTTTGTACTAATACAGATGTCTCCCAGGGCCCTATACTTGGACCTACTTTGTTCTTAATTTTTATCAATGTCCTTCCTGGTGACATCAGTTCTCAACTTGGTATCTATGCTGATAAAACAACTCCTGTCTTGATAGTAAACCTTATCAATTTGATAAGGTCAAAGCTAATCTAAAAATGACCTAAAGTTTGTTAACTGGGGCAAGGAATGCCATGTTAATTTTAACTCTTCCAAAACCAAACTTCTCTCTATTAATCATCAGAGATAACCATTTCTGCCTCCTACCAGCATGGCTGATGTTAACCTCCAGGATAGTGACTCATTGCACCTTCTTGGCTAACATTCTCAGCTGACATGAAGTGGAAAGATTATACTGAAACTATTGCTAGGTCTGCTTCCAGGAAAGTTGGTTCACTGTGTCATGCTAGACAATTTTTCTCTCCAGAATCTATCTTACATATCTATGTCTACCATTTGTCCATGCTTTGAATATTGCTGCTACATGTAGTCCAGTGCTCGTGCTATAAAATAAAAAAAAATTCAGCAATATTATTGGTCCTTACCTCGTGTCTTGTCTTAAGTCACTTTCCCATAATGCCATAATGTAGCTTCCCTGTTCCTTTTCTATAAATACTTTCATTGTAATTGTTCAGATGAACTCTTTGCTATGGTACCTAGACTTTATGAATTTAAGCACAGTATTAGATTGGCAGCAAGTTCCCATCATCACAGTTGAATTAGCTAGATGTAACTGTAAGTTCATTGCTAACAGTTTATCTCACATTTCTCACTTGTGGAACTCTCTTCCAGCTCCATGCTTTCCAGCCAACTTTGATCTTCAAAAATTTCAATGCAATGTCAATCATTATCTACTGTCTTCTTGATTACTCTTCTATTGTTCTCACTCCTTAATAATATTTCTCTTTATTTTATTCTTTCACACTCAGTAACCTGTTGTGTCTTAGTGGCTTTACTGTCTTACATGGGGTGAAATGATTAAAAAAAAATTCCATTGGTGAGATGTATGTTCCACCCAAGCAGCTTCTTCCCATGAACTACTTCTTTATGAAACCAACTCTAAAAAGGATGATCACTACAATACTAACCTGTTCTAGTTTAGTGTCAACTGTTATCTTCCCGACATATTGCCATAAACTGTGCCTGTTACTCTGTAACACTTTATTTTGAGTGTCTCTTGAGCCTTTTACTGGGTGAACCTCATTGTAAAAAAAAAAAAATAGAAGTTGTTTACTACTTGGTGCAATAGAGAATATAAGAATATCAAAATCCTGGCTGGTTGATTATAGTGCACTGTAATTAACAAAATGTTTCATGGAATAAAAAGGATACTTCATCAAGCAACATTACAAAGGATGCAGGTTACATCGGTCAGAACAGCAAAGATCAAGACATCTAACTGAATAAATCCTGGAATAATAATTTATCTTTGCATTTCAGGCTATAATTTCCTTCTTTTTTATTGAAACTATTTCTTTGTTTTTTAAAGGCTGGATTGCGCGCTGTGCATGATCTCGGGCCCGAAATTCGAAGGGCCATATCTGGTAACTTGGAAGAAGAAGACTTCCCTGAACGAGATATTGAAGAGCCAATGCATAGGGTAAGCACATCATCATCATTCTTTGATCAGCCAAATGTCCTAATAAATAAGATGACAGTCAATGTTGCTGACAAAAATAATTTCTATGTTTGTCTTTGTGTTAACCCTTTCAGGCTAGAAGCACCCAAATATGCCCACAAGTTTAATACCCCATACACTAAAGAAGCAGCTGAATACATCTGCAATACTGGCACTGTATTTCAATACACAGTGTTAACATTTGTCACATGATCAACTAGAGGCTAGAGAGCAAAAATATACAACTTTATAAAAGTTGTAGATTTCTCATAACCAGTACTAACAAGAAGGCTAAATTTGGTATCATTTGAAAGAAAAATAAATTCACTTTCATATAAAATCAGATTGCAATTCTTGATTTTTCAGATATATCAATTGTACTAATATCATGTATTCGGATTTTTCAACAATCCATTTGGGACTCCAAGGATTTCTATTTATGAAGCTTAGTTATGTCTGTCAAAAGGTTAAATATGGGAGCTAACATTAGGAAGATTGTGCTGTATGAATCTTCTATGCAAGAAGGTATTGCCCACTTTTGAAATCTGAGAGTTTATCAAAGCTGGTCTGAGTGGGAAATAGGGAACTATCTCAGTCAAAGGGCTGACCCAAAATATTTCATCTAGCACAAGGATAAGTGAGGGCCGGAAGATTGTGTTGCACAAGTCGTCCAAGTTGAAAGGATATTCCTATCTTGAAAAATCAACATTCAAAATATTGTTTTTGTTTTTTTTCCTGAACCAGAATACTGATTTACTGGTATCAGTGATAAAACAAGTGACTACTTTATTAAGAAAGTAAGACAAATCAAAATTTATTTCAGAATTAGATTGTTCCTTATCTCGCTGATACTCAGTTTAACTAAGAGCTTATTAAACATTTTTTTAAAAATTTCTTCTGTACTAGATGGTTCATATTTTGCAATTTAGTTGAACATTAGAAATGTGTAAATTTCTTGGAGACTGGGGCAATTTTGTTTATTCTTTTTTTTGTCCTCATGCAAGGTTTTATTCATTTATCCAAATGGAGTGAGCAAAATAAATGATGATCGGATGTTTTCATGCATAATGTATGCATCTTAACAAGTTTATAAATGTCATGTCTCAACTGCAGAAGTGAATTAGACAAAACTTTACAAGCATGTGCAACATGATGCTATTAATGTTGAACAACAAATGAATCAGTATTTTCTAAACGCTTAACAAACACTATAAATTGAAACCCCACTGTTGAGCCAATTCACTAGCTTCCTGGTTAAAAGTTAATTTTTCTCAAAAATGAAAAAAATTTAAAGAAACCAAGGACAGATTCAATTAAAGCAGATGAAGCTAAATCTGGTTTCTGGTTTGCACAACCTCCACAATATATCTTGTTTACTGTAGAAGAGATAAAATACAAGAGACTCTGAATAAGGTGCATCTGGTATGGTGAGGTTTAGTTTGTTAGATATTATATACATGGTTGTGCAAAAGTAAGTGAACCCCCTCACGTAATACTAAAAGAATCTCTTTTTTTTTCTACATAATTAACAAATCTTAATTAATCTATATATTCATTAAGAAAAACCTTTATTAAACAAATTACAACCACTTGCAAAACTTATTTTCAAGCTGGAATTATAATATTAATTAAAAATTAAGATGTACAAAAGTAAGTGAACCCTTACATTTAATATTTGGCGACTCCTCTATTTGAGGTCATGATGTCAACCAGTCTTTTTCTCTAATTTTTAAGAAGCTTCTAGCAGTAGCGAGTCTCAATTTTTAACCATTCTTCTAGGCAAATCTCTCACAACTGCTTGGTATTACCTTCTTTTTTTTTTTTTTTTGTACCGCCTTCTTTAACTTGAACCACAGATTTTCAATTGGATTTAGATCAGGACTTTCACTAGGCCATTCCAAGACTTGAAATTTCTTTTTTTGAAGCCATTTCTTTACAGATTTGATTTGATGCTTTGGATCATTGTCTTTTTGGAAGATCAAGTCCTGACCTAAACCCAACTTTTGAACTGAGGGCAAGACACTTTCATTCAAAATTACAATTGCATCTAGCATGAAACAGCCTGTAGCCTCTGAGTGTTGACTTCAATGTTCACTTTTGTGTATATATATATATATATATATATATATATATATATATATATATATATATATGTGTACACACACAGGCACACATAGAGCTTCATATACATGGATTCTTAAACTTTGCTATTTAGATCATTTTGCAGAACCCCGAAGAAAATTCTAATTTTAAATTTAATAATACCATTATACTTGTAAAATCACAAATGAATAATAATGACATTTTTGTTTTAGATATTATTATACAGTATTGCCTTTCTTTTATTGATTGTTTTCTCTGATTTTTCTTTTCAGCGAAATCACAGTTTGTTTGGCACAGTTGTATCAGCCCTTACGGGTCATAAACCCATACCATTTAGTAACCGAACACAGTCGCTCCATTTGAATCACACCCAGCCACACCCGAAGGTGTCCCCAACAAACTCATTGACTGCACCTCCTAAGTTATCACCCCAGAATTCAGTCAATGGTAAAGTTTCACCTGCTCTTTCATGCAATCATATAAATGTGGATTATGTCAACTCGATCAACCGGACCCCAACACCTCTGGCTCCTGTAAAGGTTGCTCCAGCTAGTCAGGCTGCACCACAGCTTCTTGACACAAAACAAGACAGGTATGGCAGAAATTATATTTTAGTTCACCTTTTTTGTTTGTTTTAATTCACTTTGTATCTATTGTTACACTGGACTGAGCACAGACCGTTTGCATTTAAACGCTTCTCATCATTGTATATTCATTGCCAAATAAACCAACTACCAACAAATTTTGCCCCCTGCCAACACCCTAAAAACTAACTCTAAAACCAATAACAATATTAAAATATTTATTTTTTCCCCCCTTCCCCTCTTAACTCAAATATCAAAGAATAAATCTTGAAGTGGCTCATTTGATGATTGAGGTCATTCCAGTGGGAGTAATTGGTGTTCAAGCCCAGATAAAATTTTGTATCTTGAATGATAATTTTTCTAGACAAGTTAGACTTTTTCACTTGGAAGATCTTCCTCCCTTCATTGTTTTGTACTCTACTAAGCTAAGTTTATTAATATTATTATCAGTACTAAGACTTCCTTAGTGAATCAAATAATTATATATTTTCTTATGTAGCCCAGATGTGTTCAAGCCTAGGTAATAAGCCAAGATTTTGAATGCTTATTTTCTAGGCTGACATACCCTCCTTACTTGGAATATTGGCACATCTCAATTTTCTTACTCTCATTTGAATTGTTGTACTGTAATCTAAATTAAACTAAATATCAAATTTCAACAATATTGAAATCAATCAGTACATTTTATTTTAATTTAGTTAATCATATTAAAATTAATTAAAAAGCATTTAAACAAAGTATGTACAGGGTGTACCTCACTAATCCACAATTCATTAGTTTGGCAGCTTCCATGATTCATGAGAGTAATTTGAATCTGGCAGTCATTTTGATATGGACAAAAAATTTTGAAAGGAAATTAATTAATACCTGGGGAAAATAAACCCAAAATTGTATGAAAGTTAATTGTATTGTTAAAATATTTGTTCAATGAATGAGTAAGAAGAAAGATTGAAGAAAATTCTGATATAAAAATGATTTGTTTACACTCTATAAAACCAGAGATATTTATAAAATTTTATTTACCAGTAAAAAAAAAAAAAAAAAAAATTGTAATAATTTCCATTGGGAAATTTTTGAGCTAAAATCACCTTAATTTTAAAAACCTACCAAAAATTAATTAATTTGAATTTTAATCAATTTTTGTTACTTATTTATGAATGCTTTTGTTCATAATTTTTACATAATGTTTTCCACGTATCAATTGGTCTATCTTTTCTTTGCTTTTTCTACTAATCTACTTATTTATTTTTATCTCACAGTAAACTTGTGATGTATGATTAGCACTTTGTTATAAAGAATTCCAGTAAGCATGAAATTAATTTTTAAGACCAAATTCTCTTTGTATCAATATTTCTGTACACACATGAATTATTTTCCTTTTTTTTTCTTTTTTTTTTTTTTTAAACTGTAAGTTTCAATGATTTGGGAAATCTGCTATTCCAGCTCTTGTCTGGTCCCAAGTTTGCCAGATTAGTGAGTTTCAACCTGTATTGTTTGTTTCATTTTTAGCTGTCTAAATTGTCCAACAATTTTTTACTAGTTTATGTCAATGTTTTTAGCAGAAGTTTAATTTTCATATTAAAGATGAAATGTCAATAGACATAAATACAGAAAATAACTATTTTTCAATGTTTTCATATTTCACACGACATGTAGCACTTCTTTAATCTATCATCTTTACAATCTGGTCATTGCCAGATCACATAAAATGCTGGAAAACAAATTAACCACAAAGGAATGCCATTACATAAGCCATAATAACATTTTCATTTAGGCTTATGCTTTTTAAAAGGTAATATTAAAATAATTTGTAAAAATTAGAAACATTTTAATAAGTACATGTCTAATTTTATGTAAAAATAAACATAGAATGTTTTTGGATATCAAATTGTTTCATTTGTCTTCATGCCACAATTAAGGTTTTGTTCTTTTGGTTAAATGAGTTAGTTTATAAACCACAGTTTGAAACTAAATTGAAGAATTTTAGTAACTGACTCAAAATGTGTTAGACCGTGGCACTTAGCAGGCAACATAGCACCAGATTAGAGCAGTACAACTGTTTTATAACTGATATTGATCTGATATTATTGTTTACACTTATTACACAATGTTTATTGTTGGTTCTGTCCTCAAGCTACCCTCTTCTACCTTAATATAAAATGTCCAAAGTAGCCATATGGTATAACAGTAGCCTTAGATGTGGGGAAAGTAATTAAAATTATTTTAATATTTTCACACTTAACATAATCATCCATATCAATTTGATGTTATTACTTATAGTAATGTATCAGCATCTGTTGAGTATAGTGAGTGAGACCAGAGCAAACTTACCTCATTCATAAAGTAACCAAAATGCATAAAGATTTGTTATCCTTATTTGTTGTTTCATTACTTTCAATAACTGGGGTTCATTTTTATATGAATTTTATATATTATATAAGAATTATTTCTAAGTTCAACTTAGAAAAAGCAATTGATATATACATGTGTTTTCTAAGGAATTAATGAACTTTGTTTATAATCCAGTATTATTTGTTATTACTATAAATATTATTTTAAGACATTTTTATGTTTATACATTCTTTTTATAGATACAAATATTTAAGTAAATGCTCTGTTTATAATAAACAGTATTAATAACATTTACCAGCCTGAATGTCCAAGAAATTTTCATAGAAAATATTCGTCCTCCGACAGGAATTGAACCTGTATCCTATACGGAACCGTCATGTGCCTTAACCGATCAAGCCATGGAGGATTGTTCAGTTAACAAGGTCGATTTTACTGCTTTTAAACTTCAATCTTCAATGAATCTCTCACGTACATTCATATCTGCTCAAAGCGTATCCAAATGTAAACAAATGACATCATACATTATGAAATGGACAAAGTCCGACAATTATTTTAAGACATTTTTATTTTTTTCTCAGACATTCAGGCCAGTAAATGTTATTAATACCGTTTATTATAAACAGAGCATTTACTTAAATATTTATATCTATAAAAAGAATGTATAAACATAAAAATGTCTTAAAATAATTGTTGGACTTTGTCCATTTCATAATGTATAAAGATTATATTAAGTGGATACATGTATTTCAGTAAAAATCCATGGTTTTTTTTTTGCGGGGGGTTTAACAGTAATTTATGTTTAATGACTGGATGAAAGGTTTAATAAAGAAATTGTCTTTCATCAAGGATAAAACTTAAGTACCCTTATATTGAGGAAACCAATGTAAAGGGGACACTTTCTTTATTAAAACTTTCCAATTGTCCAGGCCGATAGATGTCAATTATACTATTTATAAAAATGGGGATGTCTACTCAAACATTTAGCCCATAAAAGTATTATAACCCTGTCCAGACTGGATTTATTTCTAAACTTTTTACAATTTTAAGGTAACTCAAATTTAAATTCAGTTTTTAAGTTGCTTAAACAGGTTAACCTTTCTATACTATACATATTCTGGTTGGGTACCTCGAGGCCATGTAATGGTTAGCAAGCTTGTCTCACTAAAAGGATTATGACTGAGTAGTGAGTTTGATCCTCACTGGGTGCCCCCTACTTTCGGCCTTGTGCCACATCTAAGCTACGCTTGGAAAATCACTATACATATTCTGGTAGGATTATACTCAGGCTATATTATAGAAGTATTTTTATTTTTATATATTTTTGGAAAAAAGCTAATATTTCTTTTGAGTTATAAATGAATGTTTTAGAAAATAGCATATTGCTGAAAAGTCTTCTTTTTTTTTCTTTTTTTTTTTATTAATCTATATCTTGTGATGAATATCGTACCAGTTCTAATTTGGTGATTTCTTTGTTTTTGTTTAATACTTTTTGCAAGAAGTGATGTAATTTTAACAGATCATTATTAATTTTTGATTTGTGTTTCTCTTGCTTTTTATTGTAACTCTGAGATCATCATTCTAAGATTCACACTGTTTATTCAATGGTTGTAAAAAAAAACAATCTCAAGAGTTACAATAAAAGTTATAAAATTATTTTTATAACTTTGAAATAAATACCTATGAAAAATTAATAATGATTGGCAATATTTAATCCCAGAAATTTATAGATAGTTATATCTATTCATAACAGATGATGTGTTGCTAAACAATAACTTACTGATTTATCTTTTCTATAAATATTTTCATGATATTCTGATTAGCTTTCCTCTTTCTTACCTATACTTTATAAATTTAATGTACTAGATAATGAATTTAAGTACTAGATTGGCAGCAAGGTCTCCTACTTTTACAGTTGAAATGACTAGATGTAAACAAAGTTCTATACTAAAAGTTTCTTCTCCCACATTTCTTGCTTGTGGAACTCTTTTAGCTTCTTGCTTTTCATTCAAATTTGATCTTCAAAAATTGAAATGTAATGTCAATCATTATCTTCTCTCTTAATTTCTGCTCTTTTATTGTTCTTGCTCCTTCATTATTTTTTTTGTTTTCATATTCTCTCACACTCAGTAACTCCTTGCATCTTAGTGGCTTTATTGCCTTACTTGAGGTGAACGAAATGACTTTAAAAAATTGGTCAGTTTTATAACTGACATCTGATATTACTCTTGGACATTGATAGCTGATATATACAGTAGAATGTTATCATTATTAACAGAGCCAATACCATTAGTAGTCAGTATAAAATAGCTAAAAATGTGCTTACTAATTTGTTGTTCAATAAGCCTGAAAATCTTTAGTCAAACTAAATTTGAGACATCTTATAAATTCATGCTGATAAGTCATTTAAGAGTCATTGAGGTATTACATATACTGCAGCCATTACAGCAGTCTAGGGAAAGTTAATGGAGTCAATCCCTCTTCAGGCTGGTTTTGAGTTCTCTTAGACTGTCACTTGAGACAAGAGAACTAAGTCTTCCTTGCTATGTAAACCATAGCATGAGGAGAATGGATTCATGCCTTTTCCAAGGTCATCACTATTATAAATGGCCCTGAAATCATATCCTCCTCAAAAAGACAAGGCAAAGCTTTTTGCCTTGATTGTTGTCTCAAACTCAACGTTAGGTGACAAAGGCCATCCCCTCCTCAACTTTCCACATCTCACTGAGCACAATAACAGTAATATACTCATTTCAGTAAGAGAAGTCTCTAGACTTATCAAAAGCCATGACTCCAAAAAAGCCACTGGCCCAGCCAAAATTCCAGTAGTCCTCCTTAATTATCTCTGATTCTAAAGTTATTTAACTGCTGCTTGAAGAAGAAATCTTTCCCAAGCATTTGGAAGGCGGCAAGCATATGCCCAGTCTTCAAGAATGCAGGCAACTGATCCTCCCACTCCCAGTATAGGCCCATTCGTCTCCTCAATACCATTAGTAAGCTTTTTCAGGCCTTAATCAACAAGGTCATCAAGAACCTGGATAGGAACAACCTCCTGTGCGACAAGCAGAATGGGTTTCAATCAGCCCAATCCACTGCTAATATCGTAACTACCATTACATACAGAATTAGTAAAGCATACTGCAAGGACCATAGCATTAGGTCTTCAACAAGATGTGGCACAAAGGTTTGCTACACAAGCACTCCGGCTATGGAATCACTGGATGGTTTTTTTCTATTATAAAATCCTTCCTATCAGGTAGATCCCTGAACAACCAATCCTCTGAAGCTCTGACAGTCAACATAGTGTCACTTCTCAGACCAACTCTCTTTCTGATTTATATAAATAATCTACCTAAGAATATACTTCAATCATTTGTAAATATCTATGCCGATGATATGATGATATACGGGTGCACCTCTAAAACTCTTGACAATCAGATTGGCAGCTGACCTCTCTTCTGACCTAACACTAACTTCCCAGGTGGGTAAAAAAATGACTGGTTTCATTCAGTGCCTCTAAAACCAAACTGGTTACATTCCATCACTGCCAATCAGACCCCAAACTATCACCAGTCATGATGAACGGATGTCCCCTTAAAGAGGCCTCATGCCTTGAGAGGATATTGGGCCTCAAACTCGCAGCTGACCTCAAGTGGAACTCTTATATACAATCTATCGCTAAAGATGCAAGTAAAAGTTTGGCTCCCTGTACCACTCCAGTAAGTACCTGACTCCTCATGCTATCCTCTACCTTTATAAGAGCCAGATCAGGCCGAAAATGGAGTACTTGTTCCATATTTGGGCAGGAGCTATCTAGACCTCACTTTCCAGTTCAAAAGTGTCTCCAAGTCCTTGTTGAAGAATTATTTTCCACATTCCAACCTTTCTATCACAAGCAGGGTGTGGCAAGTCTCTCACGGCTCTATTGCTACTACCATGGAAAGTGCTCAGACAAACTGCATCTCCTGGTTCTACCAGGTCTGATGTTCACAGCTAGGATCCACCATGCCACTTACATAGTAACAAACCACCCTCATTCCCTCTGTATTCCATCAGCTAGAAGTAAGTTCCCCTCAAACAGCTTCTCCCTGCAAACCACTGCCCTATAGAACCGACTCCCAGGTGGATCTTTCCCTGATCACTACAATCTTAACATGTTCAAGTCTAGTGTCAACCATTATCTTCCCTGCCTATCGATATAAACTACCCCCAACTCTACTACGAGTGACCCTCAGGCCTTGTATAGGGTGAACCTTACTTTAAAAAAAAAAAAAAATTAGTGAAAAGTGAACAAAACATATTAACTCAGCACATAGTTTCACCTTTCATTACACTACCCACACATCCATAAATTACTGATAATATAAAATACTAAAATAGTCAAATACAGAATTAGTGATAAAAGACTATTTTCAAAATCAAGTCATCTACAAATCCTAATGATAATTTTGTGTGTGCCTAGATAACATTCGTTTATACAGTCAGTTGTTTTGTTTGACACTTTCATGAATCAATTATTTGGTTTGATTTATTCTACCCAAAATAGCTTACATATACTTTAAGATGAAAATTTTAAACCCAAAACTTTAAGAATTGATCAATAAATGAATTAGTTTTGTGAAATGCAAATTTACAGTCAGGTGTAGAAGCAACTCTTAGTTTCAAATTTCTTTTTTTTTTTTTTTAAAGATGTTAACTATGTACAAAGCCCAAGAGCCACTCAAGGTAGAGGGTTACAGAGTAAGAGGCACAGTTTATATGGATATGTGGGAAAAATAACGTTTGACCCTAGACTTGAACAGGTTAAGAATGTAGTGATTCGGGAACCATCCTCTTGGAAGTCAGTTCCACAAAGCAGCAGTTTATGGGAAGGAGCTGCACAAGTGAAACTTACATATCACCAATGAAATACAAAGGGAATGGGGGTGGTTCACTACAATGGGCATAGCATGGTGGGTCTTAGCTGTGAAGGTCAGAACTGGTAAAACAAAGGAATGTAGTTCGTCTGAACACTTTTTATGGAAGTAGTGACAGAGCAGTGAGAGGTTTGCAACATTTTGTCTGAGAAAGGGATTGTAGGGTAGAAAATAATTTGTCACCTACAAGAATGTGGAGATGCTTTTGGACTCTATCAAGACTAAAAAGTGACGGTTGCAGCTCCAGCCTATATATAAACTATACTTAAATAAATAAAAAAAATACAAGTTTGCAAGTTACTTTGATATTTTTTTTCTAACAAACTGTGACAATTTTAACAAATTTTAAGCTTGTTCATAGTTTCTTGTCAATTTGTCTGTCTTTGCTGACATTCTCTATGTAGCAATAAAAAAAAATTCTCCTGGCCTTAAAACAAAAAATAATCATGTTACTCATCAGCTGCACAGGTAGTAACAAGAATTTAATTAAACAATTTTCTACTGTTAACCATTTTATTTGATTCTCATCATCTTAGTATTGTATGTATAGATGTTCACAAATTGTCATTGATATTGCATTGTTCTTCTTTGCTCTCTCTCTCACGATTTGCATGTCACTTTGATTTAGAAAAGAAAAATCACTTGGTCATCACATGCACTAATTCATCATAATTAGTATTTTCACGATTTTTATTGTATTGATTTGCGCTTGATCATCAATAATTGGTAGCACCTCAGTTTAGCAAAGGAAATGCTTGACAGTTGACAGCATTCTTGATTGTGACTAAACTTTGTCAACAGAATATTGATCATTGACTTTCAAAGTTGAAAATTAAGGAAACAACTTTTTGCTATTACTGCTTGGGCTGATAAAGTAGTTGTAGGAAATGGTTTGGCTCATTACAAAATAATGTTCATTTTCACTATTTATTCTGTATAGTTGACTATTTTCTGTTATTTAATATCTAAATAATAGTTTTAACAACAACAATAATAAAAATTGGTTTTGTATATATTTGACCATTATTTTCTGGCATTTATTATATATATTGTGTATTTTTATTATTTATTACTTTCTATTATTTATCATTTAAAAAGTTATAATAATAATTGTTATATTTGATGACTGTTCACTTACTCTGATGTCCAGTAGCTATAGTTCATTGCCTCTGGTACCAAGGTTCTCACCAGTGGTAATTTCAGCCAAGAGATAGTAACTATGACAAGTTTTGACTGGCTGCAGACTAAATCTGTACAGTGTGCGGTGGATAAACTATCGTCTAAATTATGAAAAAATGAAACACTGACGTCTCATTTTAGCAGATATATTTCCCAAGATTACACAAAAATATCTTGAAATACTAAAGAGTAAATTTAGTCAATAAAATTACCACGGCTTCCAGATGTCTTCAGAATCTCCTGCAACTCTTCTGGACTGTCTCCTTTTTTAAATTGGTGAATGCTTGCCTTCATTTTATATTTGGTGTTACAAGGATTTTTGTTGGTCTCTTACTCAATTGCACCCCATGCATAATAATCAAGGGGGTGCAGTCTGGGGAGTTAGGTGACCAGCTGTAAGGAGTGATATGGTTGCAGAAATTGTCTGACAGGCATGACTGGGTTTTCTTGCTGGTGTATCATGGTGCAGAATCATGTTACTAGACATAGGGTCTTCCAGCAGCCACTCTCTTGACCCAGGGTAGCACTACCTCCTCAAGGCACTTGATGTAGGCCTTCATGTTGAGTCTGAGGCCCTGTGGGAAGATGAATGGAAGCATAATGTCGCCATCACTAGTGATCACTCCAAACACCTTCATAATCACCATTAGACTTATCCAACACTTTCCAAATCCTCTGCACTTGACACCCAAACACTCTGAAATGTTTGTATTAGAGCTTCCAGCATGAATGCCAAGCAGTACTGCATACGGTTTCCAAATTTCTGGCAGTGAATTCCATCATGATGCTCTTTTCTCATAGACATTGCTCAACTGACCCTACTATACTGTGCAGTTGGCAAAATCAATAACAAATAACATGCATATGCAAAATTAACAATATAAAATGGCGACAATTTACCTATCACACTCTGTATATGGGGACTGAACTACTGATGATATATCCAAGATGGTGATAAACCAATAAATATCACTTGGTAAAGGACTTCCTAGACTGAAGTTAACAGCCAAGGTGAAGGGTTCCTTCAATGGAATCAACAGCTCTGTGTCCATGAAAACCTTCAGCTCAGAACATCAGCTGAGGTTTGTCCTGGCAAGGGATAGAGTCTATTAGTTCTACTTTGTCCAAGACAAACTACACATAAATGAATACCTATAAAGACATGTAGAGGGGGAGCTGATTAGTGCTCTGCTGTGCCACAACCCTATGACCACACCCGTTTATGGGACTGATGATGGTGTTCAATTGCTTATTTTATCTCAACTATCGTAGAATACTTATGATGAGACATTTTCAAGATATCTAGTGAGAGCTCAGAGCTCAGGGAGGAGGTGTATTCAATGCCTTTCTAAATGTACAATGAATATATCATGCCACAACCCTAATTTGAAATTTGAAAGGATTCTTTTTTCTTTGCGGACAACTCATAACCTTACCATTTATATCACCTGACATGTCTAATTAGAGCCCTTGCAAAATATCAAACACATTCTGGCATCAGCTTTTACAACTTATTTACATTTGTTTTCATAAAAATGTTTCATTAAAATTCTTAAGAATTAACATTACTTGTAAACCTCTTCCTAAATATTAAATTAATTCGCAACATTGATTCAATTCTTTAATTTTGCAAGCAAATAGAATAAGGCATGTTCTATCTAAGGGAGATTTAGTGATTGTACACCAATGCTAACTAATATATTTATTTTAGTATATTTGAAAGGGACAAATAATGTCAAAACTAACCAAATAATGATTATTAAACTATGCATTGTAAATTTCTTACAAATTTTCTTGAAAAATTTGTTTAATCTTGAAAGGTTGCATGTCATAAATATATCCTGTATATTATTTTTTCACAACTATTAATTTCTTTAAAAAGATATGATTTTTCTTTCTCAGTCTTTATTTAGTTTGATCTCTTTTTATTATGTTCCAGTAGGAATGCAAACATAATCTTTGATGGAAAATCAGTTGCATTTTTCTCTTTCCTAAATACTACATTCAGGAAATTGAAATGTTTTGCAAACTGGGGATAACGGCCATTGTAGTGTGGTAGATAAATTGTCTTCTATCAATAAAAATATAGTCTTGTCAAAACTGAATGAAAACAAAAGGTTGAAATTCAACTCAAACAATGGTTTTAAAAAAACAATGAGAAAACAAAGTTGCGATTTCAAATTGTAATAATTTTTTTTTTTTTTAAGCTTTTCGCCCCAAGCAAGGCCGGAAGCCACTAGCATGCAAGGGGTTACAGAAGGTTTGGAGGAAAAGCAGATAGGAGTGGTAAATGAAAGGATGTGGAGAAAGATATTGGGTTGATCAAGGCAAGGGGGTTACAGAAGATTTGGAGTGAGAGCAGATAGGAATGAAAGGGGAAAAGATGTGGAGAATGGAAGTGGATAGATCAAGGCAACTGGAGATGTCGATTGATGTTACACTTAAATAGTTGGAGATTATATTTGTCGGGGAAACAGGAATAAAGAAGGGAGTTCCACAGGTGAGAGGTGTGAGACGAAGCTATTGGAGTAGAAGAGATGTCTACATCTAACAGTTTCAACAGTGAAGGGGTGGGAACGGGATGCCAGCCTCGTAGGACGTTTAAATTCATGAGGCCTGGGAACCAGCGAAAGCAGCTCATCGGAGCAATTACCGTGAAAGTATTTGTAAAAAAGACAGAGCAAGGCAATGGCACGTCTGTGAGAGAGCAACTGCAGATGAGATGCCAGATCAGGGCCAATTACGTTGCATATCCGTCTCTGGATCTTATCAAGAACCCTGAGGCAAACAGCAGGGGCTCTAAACCATATATGACAGCAATACTCCATGCAAGGTCGAATGGTTGATTTATAGATTTGGAGGATCGATTCCGGGGAGAAAAATTTCCTGGCCTGGCACAGGGAGATGCTACTACCGACCTCGCAGGCATTCATACTCTCAACTTTTCAGTTTCTCAATCCCTCACATAGATAATTGATTTCCCCACGTGTTTTGCTTACAACCGGGATGGTAAGGCCTCTCTCCTCGACCTGTGTTTTACCTCCAGCCCTGAGTCTTGTAGTGCCACGCAGCTCTGTCCTCTTGGTAACTCCGATCATGCTGTAGTGTCTGTTAGTAATTTTTAACAAATGATGCAAAAACTTTGGAGACAGTGTGAAGTAAAGTGCATATTCTTATGGAAAACTGGAGGAAAGAATTCATGTAAATACTGTGAGTGTATGCGCGTGTGCGTACATAACCAAGTGAACAGTTAACTCTCTTTGACTTTTATTGTATTGATGAGAGAGTGTTTATAGTATGTATGTATGTCTGTATATATAACAGTATCAGAGTGACAAACAATGAATTCCACTCTACTAAAGCTGGTGGACATTGTCCCTTATATTAAGGTTAATTAATAAGATAAGCTGTTTTTTAAGGGTTGGAATAAAGTGTTTTAATTGATCAAGAAATCTAAGTAAATATGATCTCAGTTCAATTTCTAGTCAAGTTTACTATATTCACTTATGCGCAAATACGCTTAAGAACGGTATGGCTTTATCTCTTCTCGTCCCAATTATGATTAGATAGTAGAGCAAACTGAAATTTGAGGCCTTGGTTGGCAACCAGTCTAGAAGTAGAACTTAAAACTGATTGGACATGGAGCTAGCTAGCTAAAGCAATCATAGCAACAATGCCTAAGATACTGAGAGCTATGTCTCTATACTCCTCAGTGGAGTCCATGGGACTTGATTAAGTGAGTACTACATGATTTAATCCCATAAATAACAGACCAAATTAAATGATGACTTTTTCTGATTTGCATTGTTCACTTTTTGTTTCAATCAGTGTTTCAATCAAAATACCTTTAAGAAAAAAATGTATAATGATTAAATTATTGCAATTAAAATAGAAAAGATACAGATGCTCTTTTATATATATTAATAGGTAAATGAAAGTATATTTGGTAAATCTCAACATTTTTATCAATTAAAAATAATGCTTATATAAAACCATGAAGGTTTAAGAAATTTTAAAACCAAATTCATTTTGTTTTATTTCTTTATTAGTTTCTCATTATTTGGACATTATTGCAATCAAAATCAGAATTATTTTTTTGATAATGACATTGTAATTTCTAGACATCAAGGATTTATAATCAATTTTTGCCTTTTCATAAATTAACCTTCAGCCAACTGGATTCAGAGCAAGTTTTTAAAACCTTTTCATGAGAAAATAGCATTTTCCACATAGCAAGTATTGCATTATCACAGACATCAGCAAACTATAGCCCAGATGTCACATCTGGCCCACTGTGATATTGCATCTAGACCACAGACCATTATTCTAAAATAATTGTTTTATTATTTTTCCTTCAATATTATTATATACAAAATATAAAAAATGACTTTTGCTTATATATCATTGTGGATTTGCCATCATATCTACAATTAAGTGATCAACTTGCAATTCAATGATAGGTTGAAAGAAATAAAAAGAAGTAAAGTTGACTTTTACAAATGCTTCCCAGATGATAAAGAATATTGGGATTTAACATATTCTGCACAAGAGCTTCACCATTTGGTACAACATATTTGTGTGAGAAGACATTGTAAAGGATGAAACAAGCTAATCCTGTATATAAGTAGGTTTTAACTGATCAACATTTACAGTCGAATTTGTTATGCAGCACAAAATTTGAATCCTAATTGACTGTTTTTTTTGGGGGGGGGGTCAGAAAAAAAAAGAATTTCATCATTCTAACTAATTATTAATCTTTAACACAATTGTTAAAAGAATTGACTTAGAAGTTGTTCATTCCTAACAAGCAGGGTGCCACAAAATAAAAGAGGGGTGCTAAATTAGATGTTAAAAATACAGAAGGCTAAGTTTTAAGGATTCCCATTTGTATATTTTTTTTAGCTGGTTCTCTTATAAAAAGAACATTTTATTAAATATATATATATATATATATATATATATATATATATATATACATACATACATACATTATATATATATATATACATACATACATACATTATATATATATATATATATATATATATATATATATATATACATTATATATATATATATATATATATATATATATATACATACATTATATATATATATATATATATATATATATATATATATACATACATTATATATATATATATACATACATTATATATATATATATACATACATTATATATATATATATACATACATTATATATATATATACACATACATTATATATATATATATATATATACACATACATTATATATATATATATATATATATACATACATTATATATATATATATATATATATATATATACATACATTATATATATATATATATACATACATTATATATATATATATATATATATATATATACATACATACATTATATATATATATATATATACATTATATATATATATATATATATATACATACATACATTATATATATATATATATATATACATTATATATATATATATATATATATCTCCAACTGTAAACATTTTTCCAGTTTTGATTTTAAATATACAGTTTTTATGTTTTTACTTTTCATTTATACTTATTTCCTGGAATGAGACGTATAGAGACTTTTTTTGCATATGAAAATTTTAGAAACTAATGTTTTAAAGAAAAAAGTGAAAAATGAAGTTTTCCAATTTATTTTGAAAATTAATTGTAGCAATGATTTTAAATAAATGATACTGCTTGGCTCAACAGCAGTTTAATAGATTGAAATCAAGAAAATAAATTTAGTTGCCTGCTTAGTTCTCAGTTTCAGCAAAAAACTGTTAGGGAGAGATTACAGCCCCTCTATAGAACCACAGATGCATAATGAAAAATATTTTTTAATATAGTTTAAAAAAGATTATTAAAAATATTGTATTATCTTATGTCTATCTCCATAGTTTGAATTTGTCTTGTCCCACAAATCCAAAAAATGCTACGAATCTGGTCCACTTCCAAAAAAGGTTTTCTGATCCATACATTATCATTTTATTTTTACAATTATCTCAGTTTATCCAAAGAAAAATATTTACAAATGTATATTTTATATTTCATCTCTTCAAACTCGTTCTTTTCTTGTCTTACTATTAGTAAAGTGTAATTAATTAGTTTTATTTTCAGTAAAATTATTCTAATGATTGATCAATAAAAGTAATTTTATTATTTTGTCTGGATAAGGGAATTTTTATTTTGTTTTTGAAAAAGTCAGAAACTGATAATCAACCATTTTAAATCAGTCTTATCTGGTTAGCTTAACTTGTTTGTTTAAAACTAACTCTAATAATCCCAACTGACAGGAAAAGGAAGATATGTTATTGAATCATCACAAGCAACATGGCTATTTCCTTGTAACAATAACATATTTTATAAATATTGATTTATTTGAGGATTTGTTTGTTTCATCAATAGAAAATTGAATTTTGATACTATGACAGTCAAATATAAGCTCCAGAGTCCTTGCAGTCCATTCTTTACAAATCATCATTGGAACTAAATGTATCTTTTTCCTTCATTTTAAACATACTATTAAAGTGAAGGAAATAGATTAATGTACTTCCAATGATGATTTGTAATTTGAGAGCACTGACAGTAGGACAAGTGTATTTATTTGTAATATATTTTGTATTTGGAAGCAATTTTTTTGTATTTGATTTCCATGTAAACAACCAAAACCAGATATTTATGAACACAAATGCCTCAATCATGTATCCTGAACACAAACCTACCAGAATATATATATAGTGTATAGATAATTTATTGAATTTAAATTTGAGTTACATTTAAAATGGGTCTGAAAAGGGCTGAACTAGTTTCCTCATCTTTGTTGTTTTAATCACTCCATTTTTTGCTAATACATTCTCTGATCCTCTTTAGATGTATTTTACATCGAGTAACCCTGAAATCTTATCAATTTTTTTCTTTACCTTACCAGCTTCATGTATGACCTTATTGAATATAATTATAGTATATCATTTATACCAGAAAAGATCAGGAGCTTGAATCAAATTTAATGTCAGTAAAGAACTTTTTTTCTAAAAGAAATTGATCTGTGGTGACCCCAGTATAAACTGGGTTAACCCTAAGAGATATCAAAAGAGACTTTGCACTGTGGCATCAGAAGGTTGACCTGGAAGATGACCAAGTGCAAATTCATGCCTCACAGGATGACAATGGCCGATTCTGACATTTATGCAGGAGGTTGTCCAAGCTGAACTTAGTGTGACAGCCATATGACAGGAAGTTACATAAGTGCCCCACCCAAGATAGAGAAAAGATAGTCTCTCACATCCTCATCAGTGAATGTCCCCCCACAACAACACACTCTTACACAGACATTAATTGACAAAGTCCAAAATGAATAAACAATTTTATGTATGAAAAATTTCATTTTGTATTCTTATTAGTCTTTACAATAATAAAATGACATAATTAAAAGATCTAAATGTCAAAGATTTCTAGACAAAGACAATCTTTTATATTAGGAACATTGAATTGGGCTCATTGAGATGGTTCCAGAAAGCAAACAAATTGAATAATTCATTATTCAGGTAAAGAAGGCCAATGATTGCATTTATTCAAACGGTGCTTCAAACAACAAAAATGAGGATGTTCAACAGGATAATTCAGGGAACAAAAATATGTAATCTCAAAAACTAAGACAACATAATTTGGTTGATGAATTTAATTAAAAAATGTGAATATGAAATTTGTATATGAATTTCAGAATATGAAAATTTGTATTCCTTTAAAATAAGAAATATTATCTTTGGCATTTAATAGCTGTTATATTTAGTGTATGAAATACAGATGCAAATGCAACAACTATTTTGGTGTAATCCTATATCTTTAGCATTTCTCAATGTAAAATTGTAACTAGCATTTGACCCACCCCATATATATATTCTTCCACCACACCCATATATATATATATATATATATATATATATATATATATATATATATATATATATATATATATATATATGAGTGTGGTGGAAGAATATATATATGGGGGTGGTCAAATGCTAGTTGGCACGTGGCCAAGTGGTTAGAACATTTGCTTTCTTACCATGTGACCTAGTTTTGAATCTCACCATGGCCAATTGGTCAGAAAGGAGACTTCCTGATGTCATTGGTCTGGAGGGGGGACAATCCCAGTCTGCAGCACCTTTGGAAAGTGGTTGACCCAAGCCTTGTGAGTGAAATTGGGTAGACGGTACACATGTGGCTGTCGATAGCTGTGCTAGTGCAAAGTCACAAGTCATTGTGACTAAGAGTTTGAGTGTGCTCGTGTTGCTCAGATTGTTGATCATTCTAGATAACACACTCTCTCCCAGAAACTGTAACTAAGGTCTGCTCAGCATAATTGCAGTATAAACCACAAGTTGGCTCTGTGGGTGTTGAACAAACACAAATGTACCTGAGAAAGAGTCTGTAATGGGGATTGGCTAGCTGCCCTAGTAGACAGGTATCCTCAAATACAAGTGGTCAGCTATTATTATATATATATATATATGACAATAGAATTATGAAGAAGTTCTTTCATTGGAGTTTATTCTATTTTATTATTATTCTATTACTGACTATTAGTCTGATATATACCTTTATATATCTTCTATAATAAACAATTTCTTATAAGAAGTCCTCATAATTTCAGAGAGAAATTTAAAAAATGTCTTATTCATTTGTTCAGAATATTTGATGAAGAACTGTTAACATTGAATATATATATATATATATATATATATATATATATATATATATATAACTTTAAACATTATTTCTAGTAGATGTACTGGTATCCACTAAAAATAGCTTTTAAATTAATAAAAATATATTGGATTAAAAAATAAATCTATTAATTCTTTAGAAATTGCTTTGTTTACATTTTAGATATAAAACTGAGCAGTTATGACTTTCGAGAAAATCTGAACTATTAAAATTCACTTTAAAGGCAAATAGAACCTTGCCTGATTGTTAAGCTCTTTCTAGCCACTTGGTCGAAGCATGTCAAATTAAACAGCACTTTCTTCTGCAAATAAATGTTCTGACAGGTAGACAAAATAAAATGCTGATTAAAATAAATTGAGTGTCTACTCAAATATAGGTATCCACTAAAAATAACATTTAATATAATAAATATATAACGTTTAAATTATATATATATATATATATATATAAACAAACAGATTTTTCTTACTGCCACACCAAGACAAGATAACTTTAAGGAAAAGGATCATATTTTTTATTATTAAAATAGATACAAAAGTATCTCATTTAAAAAAAAGTTTTTAGGCGCCTTTCAGTCGACACTTCCTCAGAAACAGAATCATCAGCAATATAGAACAGAGATGCTGATAAGAAAAATTATTATCAACAACTGATATTAAAAAAAAAAAAAATAAATTACCCAGTAGTCATATAGGGGGGGGGGGATATTATTATTATTATATATAATGTGTATAAGATATATGTAAAGACTGATTTTTGACAAAAATAGAGAATTAAATTTCCTGAAGAGTGGATGTAATTACATGATTCTCAGAGTAGATGTAGGATAAGCAAACATATTTAATTCTATTAAATAGCTATTTCTTTTTACAACATGTGCATATTGTTTACTTTATACAAAGAATATATCATCAGATCTTCAATAAATGTAATTGGCTTTTACTTATTGGGATTTCTTGACACATCTAATGTCTGTGCACAGTTATATGCTTTGGAATCTTTGTTGCAAATTAATCTTTCAAGTTCAAATTTCTTCTTTTTTGAACTTGTCTGCTTGACTAAATCTTATAGAAATAAAATTTGGTCTGCTTTTACATTGTAATGATCCAACAATTATTTAAGCATGTGGCATGATACTTTTTAACAAAGATACTGGTTTTTAACTCACAGTATCATTAATGTGATTCAGGGTAGTCTCTTTAACCAGATTTTCATGTCTTACTTAACCATTTATTTTATAATCTAATAAAATTTGGAATATCTCATTGGAATATACACATTCCAGTGGATTTGTTAAGGGACAATGGTGATAAGACCTAATCTAAGATTAAATTTGTTTTAGGATTAGATGGGGAAAAATGAAGCAATCATATTTGGTTTTGGTGAATTTCTGATTAACTTTATTCTTAAGGAAGTACTAATTCCAGAAACTGGTCTGATTTAGCAGAGACCTTGACATCTGAGACTTTCTTGATTGACCATTGGTCAATGTATACTTATGAGTGTTCACCAACACTTTACTTTTGTCAGATAGTAAAAACATACTGTTACAATCTCTTATTGGCCAAATGAATTGTTTTCTGCAGTTAAAGTTCATAGATCAATTTATTTATTATCAATTACAGAATAAACAAGTCAGTTATCTTCTACAATACTTTTTTAAAATTCTATCATTCCAAGAGTTGTTTGGCTATTCTTTATGTTGCCTTTTTTGTTAGCACAGTGTTTCAGATGAACCATTCTACAGCCTTCTTCAGGTGTACATTTAAGGAAAGAGTTGGGGTTCTTTTTCTTCAAAATAATAATGGCAGAAGCATTCTTATACATTCTCAGTTTATACCTAATTTGTGGTATACAAACAATTCAATTCTTAGCAACATGTATAAAACAGATGATTCCCTAATTTTTATAGACATGGATGCTCTTTTGTAATTTCCCTACGAAGTAAAAAAAAAACAAAAAAAAAACTGATACCACATTGAAATTCAAACTGATCTTAATCAGAGGTTCTACCTGAAAACATAGGAAATTTGACCATGAAAAATAACATCTATCTTTCACCATCTTTGAAGTAGTCCCATTGACTCACAAAGGTACCAGTAAAAGTGCATACTGTATTTGGGTCATGGATTCTGTCAAAATTCCTCAAACTATCAAGTATTTTGTATGCTGGAAGAAGGTTGTAGAATTGATCAGTTAAAACATGGTGTAGCAATAAAAGCAATATAACAAGTTCACTAAGCCAAACAAAACAAATCCATTGTTCAATAATGAAAATTATGCTTTCCCTGACACAATAATCAAATAGTTATACCTTTTAGAATATATCTCTCTTAAAGTCTTTTGCTTTATGCAAAATTTAGAAAAAGGAAAAGAAATTGGAATAGAAAAATTGTGTTTAAGAAAATAGGCAAAGATTTATAGAGTACTGAATTATGTGTCTCAGAATTTAGTTGAAAAGAAGAGAAAAAAATGTTCTAAATAATAATGTATTTTTTTAACAGATTGAATTTATTAAATATTTTGTATTTTCTACTGTGAAATTAAAACCATTTTTTTTTCATTTGAAGCCATTTTTATTTATGGCTTATTCTCCAGAAAAATTTGGAAAAGATTTTCCCATCAGACAATGGCAGTTCAATCAAAGCTCAGATTTTATGAGAAAGATTCTAATGATAAATCCTCAAAACAAAAGATTGTTTCTATTCTTGCACTTACAACTCTGAAACAAAATTTATTTTGTGCTTGGAATTGATATGCAAGTTTATTTACTTCACCAATGAATAATAATTATAATAATAATAATAATAATAAATCCTCTCAAATATTACTGACCCTCTTTTTTGATAACAAATAATATGCACATTGGCTTTGCCCCTATTAAAATCTACTTCTCTACACTAAATTTTCAAAATTCCTTTCTTCTTGATTTGATGGTGATTATTTGTCAGCATGTTTCTATGACAACACCATTTAGAATACTGAAGTATCAAAATGTTTTCTTTTTTTATCTGCATTCTATGTTCAGATTCTTATTTTTAGCAGTGGAAAAATAATTGTAATCTACCAATGAGAGGAACACAAATATTGGGGCACCAAATTAGGATGAAACTCATTACAGTAATAATGGTTTGTAAAACCATCTCTATAATGGATGACCTTCAAAAAGCTTAGTATCTGTGTACATATTCTTTGTACAGCAGGTTCAAAATGAATCAGTTTTGAGAAAGTAAACAAATGTTTTGATTTAATATAGTCATTCTCAAATCAGAGACACTTGGCTCTAAGGAAAGGAATTTAAACCAAGAAAGGAATTCCAGGCATATATATATATATATATATATATATATAGTCAAAAATATAACTGAACAAAATTACTTGATGACAATTGAAAATAGGAGAAGTATCAAATTGACCTGGGACTCTGTGACCCACTGGTTTAAAAGAAGAATATAAAATAATTTCATAAATACTTGTACATTTAAAATTTTCAGTAAAATCTGAGCCTTCATTGACTGTCCTTTTGTTTCTGCCTTGATTGGCTGCTGCTGCTGTCATCTTTGCAATCCCGCAACTAATATTGACATATGTTTACAGCGAACAGTCTTCTCTTGAAGTTGACTCAGTTCTTGACAATGAAGAGGGCCTTGAAAGCAGGCCAAGTGAGGTCCATGATTCTGATACAGAGAGCATACCCATGCGGACAGTTGTGGGTGACATGAATCGGAGTGTCCAGCCACGTCTGCATTATGCATCTGTGGTCAGTGACCACGAACAAGAGTCAGACAGGATTTCAGATAGAATATCATCTGACCGCATGTCTGACCGAGTGCCAGTGACCCATCCGGGTCCTCCTGATCGAAGACAGGATATTTATGTATATAGAGAGTAAGTATGGCGTTATCCTATTTCATCAGGACTAATTAACATTTCTTCGTCTTTCAGTTATTGAAATTCAAATTAGAAACTTTTCTTTACATCTTTTATGTGCCCAGACATTTATTTTATTCATGTGGCATTCCATTGTAATCTTCACAGGAAATCTCAAATCAGAACTTCCCTCCAAAATAATTTATTACAGAAGAAAAACTAAGACAAAAGGAAAGCTGAAAAAATAGAATCCATGACCTGATACTGTATTACATGGGAATTTTGAAAAGTCCTCAGCCTAATCAAGAAGTGACACTTTCCAATTCTGTTTTGTTATTTGGTCAGATTTCAGCTTGGGACAAGAATTTTTCAGCACCCTCTCATATTATGATTATAGAGATTTTAAGGATGCAGGGTGGCTTCTCTAAAGCAAGGAAGGTTACTTGACAGTGTCTGTTTTCATTCCAGAGATTATTAGGTACATATTACATGGCATCAGTGGCAGGGAAGAATCTTTGATTTTACTGCACACTTATGGGTGATGATATTAAAGCAAAAATAGGCACTATAAAATAACCTATCTCCTCTTCAAATTACACAAGACATTCAATATACAGTTAAATTTTGTGTGGCTTTTGTTACCACAAAAAAAAACTTCTCTTGTTTATCCCTGTGATATACTTGAAGCAAAACTTTCAAGACAACCAGCAATAAAAAAAAAAAAACAACAGAGAAAGGACTGGATTCTTGCTTTTAAATTTTTAATTTAACTCCAGGATAATACATTGAAGAATGATACTGTAAATACTCGGATTATTGAACTTATTCTGAACAAATAGAAAAATAAACATGCACCTTCAGGCAATGCTTAGAAAGTGAAAATCAGGCAATGTCTATTAAATATGTGAGCATACTTAAAAGACTGATAAAAAGTTTTCCCTGGAAATACATCTAATTGATACTCAACTAACTACTGTGCTTAACCACCTGACAAAAATTGGTTGCCTTTGTCAACAATAGCGTAAATCTGAAGACTTAAGTCAGGTAAAGAGAACCATTGCCAGAATTATTTTGTTTCTATATATACCAATAAATAATGATGGATGCTAGTTGTTTCAGATTGGGTAAGAGCATTGTCTTGACTTTCCAACTGAAATTCACTAACAAAACAACATCTTTGTATGTTTAGTTAATTCAGTTTTCATATCATTGAATATCTGGCCACGAATGTTGAGAATACACTTTAGTATAAAAATCCATTCAATTATGATATTCTGTCATAAATGGCTTAAATAAATACTTGAATAGAAATATAAAATATTTCTGCTGAAACTTTCTCTGTCATCATCATAAATTATGCATAATTTGTCTTTGGTTCTCAGAACTTCAGGCTCACTTTTTAGGAATTGGAAGGATTTGCTAGATTAATTTCTTATAAAAAATGTGTGTTTGCTCTATACAGGTAGGAACTGATAATAATTTCTTGAACAAAAAGCTATGATTAACCTATAAATTAAATTAACTTAGATGTATACAACTCTTTCTTTCTTTTTTTTTTCATTGAATACTCTTTATTTGTATATGACTTTTGATCATTTGTATCATCCAATGTTACATTTCCATAACTCTGAGTTTTTTTTTTTTAAATGTTCAATTTTTAAATGTCATTTTCTCATGTTTCAGTTAAAGAATAACAGTTGCATGGAGCATGAATCAATAACAAACTAAGCATTATTGTTGATACCCACTCATTTTGATTTCACTCATTCACTTTGTTCTGATAACCTAACATCTTTTGTTTGTCTTTTTTATTTTAATATTGCAGAGGTCAAAACTTCTTTAAAAAATTTTAACCATCTACAAAAAGACTTCTGATAATTAAAACAAAAGATTCTCATTAAAGACTATTTTTTGGCCATATTACACATATAATTTCATTTTATTTAAAGATGTAATGTGTATCTTTCATACTTTTTAATTTAATTTAAAATATCTTTAAATATTCCATGGTTTTAACAGGACCAATCCAATTTTCCCACATTATATTTTTATATTTTTAATATCCCAGTATTAATAACAAAATACTTCATAAAAGTATCACTATTTTCATTGAGTCATTATCTTTTTAATTTTATCATTCAAAAGAATGAAATTTTGCAAAAGTATTTTTAATGTTTATAAAGATAAAAAATTAAAAAGTTTATAATACACTATTTGAATGATAAATATTTGAATGTTTTTTTTATAACAATAATAATAAAGTATAACATTACCATAGTACAGCAGTGAGCAAGTTCTCTTCACATATTAGTTTCTTAATGCAGAAAAATAATCCATTTTGACATACCAAACTTTGTAAAGAACTACTAACATCAGGCACAAGTAGAATTATGTCTAACAAGCTAGTCTCTGGTATACAATTACATGTAGAATAAATTTGATTTCCACATGTGCTCCACTACTGTGGCCTTGTGTCAAAAGGAATAAATAATGTTTGCTTGGTGGGTTAGATGGCAGCGTATATAGTTGTAATGATTCTCAAGATAGCTAAACTGATTGCACCATTTTTCAGTGAGGAATTTTAGAGAAAATTATATTTAAATATATTTTCTAAAATGTGCAGTTCCAAATTTGGAAAGTTAGAGCAAAATTGGTGTCAAAAAGTTTGGTTACAACTAAAGTATTTTTTAAATGAATCAAAACTAAAATTTCACTAAATTAAGTTAACTGAACTTTAGCATTTGTTGATTAAAATGTTCAGGTGAATCAAAAATAATCTCATCTTTTAAACAGCACTCTAACAAGACAGGAGTAGATAGGTCCAACTATCTTTTGGTTCACACACCTCCCCAGTCTTTTGAACAGGAGTAGAGGTTTATCCCTTGTTTCCTGTTTAGGATTGGGTTTCTGGTTCCTTCTAAAGTTTTCTCATTTTCTTTCACTCCCAGTAGGCTCTTACATCTTAGTGGCATTATCATCTTAATTGGGATGAATTGATTAAAAAAAACTTATGTAATGCTGTAAATATGGAGTCTTTTGATGGTCCTAGCCCTTCTGAAAGTTTTGAGTATTAATGAATAGGTTTTTGTCTTTCCTTTCTGTGTTATTTCTGATTTCACAATGTTTACTCCCCCAATCAAAGAGTGTTGTGATAAAAAGATGAAGTAAAACTAGTAATAAAATAATAGCAATAATGAAATTACTCAAATCAGTGTTGTGATAAAAAACAACAATAAGTTGTAGGAAGACATGTAATAAAATAGTAGTGTTAATGCTTCATTTAAACGATTTTTTAAAATGTATATCTATGAAGATCGTTTGTCAAATATATATATATATATATATATATATATATATATTAGCAGAATATTAAGAGAATGTACAAATAAATATAAAAGGTGTTATGAAATACAATTAACCTCTACTGCCTGAGGAAACCTTATTGGTGAAAACCATGGTAGCATAAGTGGTTAGCATTCCTTCATTTTAATAAATATATATATATATATATATATATATATATATATATATATACATAATCTCGTCCTTGAGCTAAAACATTTTTTTCCATTGGTTGTATAAATTTTAAGCACGTCTTTTGTCTCTATCTATCTTGTTGATGTATTGAACGTAATAGGCTATGATAAAATGGCATCAAGGTTTTAGCAAATGTGTTTTTCTCTTTTTGTCATTATGCACTTTTTCAGATGTTCTGTTCTTGTCTAACAAAATTTTAATTTGTGTGTTGCAGTCTTCCACAAGAAGACAGTGATTATGAGCGTGAACAGACACCCCCCTCCCCGCCCCCCAGGAAAGTCAGCAAGCGAGGAGCTTCAATTAAACTGTCTTGTATTGGAAAACAAGGCAGTGATGAAAATCCCTTGGTTAAGAAAATTGCCCAACCATTAAAGTTAGCTCAAAGACAGGTATGTGTGTTTTTTTATTATTATTATTCTTTTTATATCTATTGTGGTGGTATGGTGGAGTAATGAATAGCAGCTCAGATTGAGGAATTGGAGAGCCAAGTTCAAATTCCAGTCAAGTTCATTATTTTCATTTACATGGAAATACCCTTTAGTAAAGGTGTGAATCCATCTCTTTTCCCCCCAGCTATAAATAGCAGGACAGACTGAATCCTATAGCCTTGGGTGGAAGTACAGTTCTGAATTCAAAACCTCCAACTACATGTTAAATAGCCTCACCAACATGCAATTTGCCAAGTATGGTGAGTAAGGCTACATCCAAAGACATAATCAATCGAGAAGAGGTTCCTCCAGCAGGAATGAGAAAACCCTAAATTTTGATTTGGATATCTATTGTCATGTTCTTAAAAAGTCTCATCAAGTCGAGACTTTGATATGGATATCATGCATAGTACCAAACCCATTTACAAATATCTAAACTGTCAACTGTATACAACTGCTTTCTCAAGTCAATGATTAAAAATGTCTTTGAGTGGATGAAGCCTATTGGTCATAGCATTTACTATCATTCTTCGAACCTAGTGGACTGACACCACAGAATCACAAAGATCTGTACCAAATAACAGAGACCACATCACTTGAGAACTTTCAACAGCAGCAACAACTAAAATGGATAGCACATGTTACTCAAAGAGAAAATATCATAATCATAATGTTAACGTGCCACACTACTTCAAACAAAAGGTTAGGAAGGTAGCTTCCATCAATACTGGAAAGTGTGATAACAGCTCGGGGACTTGAGAAACCTATTTTACTGAAAAACTATTTTAAGAGAAAGATTTTATAAATTTCAACTGATTTGCTACTCAGTTAATGAATGCCAATGGCTAATATTACTATTATTATTATATTACTATTGTCTGTCATTCCAAGTATTGTTATTAGTCATTTGGACATGTATCTTCACATTTTTTTTTAACATTGTTTCATACATTTTATTCTTTCTCAGAGAAATTATTGTCATTATTAATTAAATCAGTCAGGTGAGAATTCTCCTCTTTACTGGTCACTAGATTTCAGATGCATACAGACAGTAACAAAAAAAAAATCTATGCCATGTCTAATCTACAAAGTATTAGACTATATAATCAATATTTGGAACAATGTAGAACAAGAAACTTGTCTGCTATTCTGCAGATACAACATTGGAAGATACAATTAAAGCATAACATACAAAGGTTGACTGAAATATTCATAGGCTGATTATGAAGGCTGTGAAATCTTGCATACATTAATTTCAACTCTTCTTATTAATAACTGCATTGTTTCATTCCAGGTAAATTGAGATCTGACTGTTAAAAGAAGACTTCAACATAAACTAGTAGTAATCACTTCTCTTGAAAATGGACAAAATTTGATATTGTGGTGAAATCAAGTGCCTGCAGAAAAAGGGTTGAGCCCCCAAAGACATTCATGATGACATGGTTGCTACATTAGGGGATGATGCTTCAGCTTTATCAACAGTGCAAAAGTAGGCTGCTGAATTTAGGATGGGAAGTTAGTCTTGAAGATGACCCAAGGTCTGAACTTGCTGCAGCTGCCATCACCAAGGAAAACATTGATCATGTTCACCACATGGTGATGGATGACAGGTGATTGATTATAAATCAAATAACCAATGTTATTAGCATATCCCATGAGAGATTTGAGAATATCTGGGAAAATCTGACATTGTCTGAGGCAGATTCAGCTCGTTTCCTTGAACATTTCCTAACCCAGGATGAGTATTGGGTTCATCACTTTGAGGCAAAGACAAAGAGACAATCCATGCAATGGCAACACCCCACCTCATCTACTCCAAAGAAAGCCATGGTCATTTCATCTGCAGGGAAGGTGATGACCTCAGTTTTTTGGGATGCAAAAGGCATTATGTTTCTTGACTATCTTCAAAAGGGCCACACCATCAATGGCGAGTACTCTACCAACATGCTGAGGCAGTTACAAAAAGCTATCAAGACAAATGCACAGGAAAACTGACAAACGGATCTTGATTCATCAGGACAATACTCCAGCACACAAGTCCTTGGTTTCAATGGTTGCTGTACATGACTATAGCTTTGAACTGATTGACCATCCTCCCGATTTGACTATCATTTGTTCCACAACATGAAAAAACACTTGACTGGGAACAAGTATCACAGTGATGATACCATATCTATTGTTGATGACTTTTTTGACCAACTGGATGAACAGTCTTCTTTGAAGAGTCAGATGTCAGTTTACCTGGGAAGAAAAAATGCAGTTATTAATAAGAAGAGTTGAAATTAAAGAATGCAAGATTTCACAGCTCCAGCATCACTCATTCATAGTCAGCCCATCCTTGTATATATGATGCAGGAATGAACAAAGGAGAAGACAAAAAAGAATACTGTAGATTTTATATATATATATATATATATATATATATATACTAGCAGCATGGCTCGGCGTTGCCCGTGCTTGATTCAAAAATCGTACGACTCATACACCAATCACTATCACTTGACTTAAAATATTTTTGCCCTTCCTTGCCTTTAAAGGAGTGCCCTTTGCCGTACTGATGTTGCTACATGCCTTACTTCTTGCCTATCTCACACTGCAAATTTTTTCTAAGCTCTATACTAAACATTAAATCAGTTACAAATAAAGAACTAAACAAAATGAACATAAAACGATCAGCTTTAAAAAAAGGACTTGTAACTGGAAAAACTGAATGAAAAAAGAATGTTAACAACAAATACTTTTTCACACCCAACCCAGTTCTGCAGAATCAGAATCAACGTTGAGTTTAAGCAAGCGAATGAGCCAATTGGAGTAAAGTGCCATGCAGATTTAAATTTTTCCCACTTGTGATGAATGCAGCTATCGATTTTTTTGCATGCTAGCATGCTAGTTAACATTCGTGTCAGTCAGCTGTTGGCTCTCACGCTGGCCAATAGAATCTTCCTGCCTATTCGTGGCAGCCAGCTATAGGCTCTCACTCTGGCCAGTAGAAAATGGCTGCAAACTACATGAAAACTGCTGTAGAAACATGAAAGAATCGATTATTTCCACTATCGATGGGAGTTGGGAAATGCAAGGTCGGTCTTGGCCTTCCCACTAACTTGGAGCATGTGCATGTAAATTTTGGTGCAAATCTGTCGAAAATTGCAGCCATGCATTCGTTACACACACACACACACACACATCCTGCCTTTTATAGATAGAGATATATATATATACATACATATACACACACATATATCATGAGGATGATTCAATATGTCCATAGCTTGACAAGATTATGAGCTGAATTTTAGTTTGAAATTTTCACTGTATGATGGGTTAAGTGCATTAACTAGGAGTACAATTAAGCTGAAAAATAAATATTTGCTATGTAAAACAAATATGTCATTTCATCATTAACATAGAAATCTATTGGGATTTTTGTTTTTCAGGCCATGGCAGTTGTAGGTGTTCCTCCTGGAACAAAGTATGTGTCAAATGACCAACGACTACAACAGTCATCAACACCCCCATCACCAAGTCAGCAACAATCCACCTACCTCAATCCAGGTGAATATACAATCATTTATAATGCAACTTATAATGTTACTGACTTTGTTTTTCTTATTTTTCATGTTAATTATCAGTATTTATTAACTGCATTTTAATGATAACCAAATAACCATAACAATTTATTTAACAAGTATCATAATAATGCAAGCATTTAAAACATATCTCTTTTGATAAACTTGTCTCATGATTAATCTCTGTGTCAATTACAAGGTTAATATATTACTAATCATCAGTTTGATTAACAAACATCAAATATTCCCTGTTCCAAATTTCAAGACTTTGCTACACAATTTCACAAGTTCCTAAAAATGCACATATATATATATATATAATATATATATACACATACACACACACACACACACAATACTGAGTGGTTAGAACGTTCACTTTCTGGCCATGAGACCTGGGTTTTAATCTCACTATAGTCAATTTGTCAGGGAGAAAAATTGAATAAATTGCCTAAGTAGAGTACCTCATCAGTAGTCTTTAATGAAATGTGTGTATATATATATATATATATATATATATATATATATATATGTGCAGGTATGCAGAAAAATAGGAAAGAACACGTTAGGTAAATAATCCGGATTTCCTTAGTATTTTTGCTTTTATTTTTAAAAAGACAGTGCTCCATACAGAAGTAGAGCTTATATTATAATATTTTTTTAAAAAATGTGATTCCTTCACTACATAAGAGTTCTCATGTTTCAAAAGCAAGAGCCGAGACCCCTAATATAATTTTTGAAATTAAGTTGAATTAAGGTGTCTGATTCCCAAATTCTCGCTTGACGAGGAAACGTGACCAGACACCTTAATTCAACTTAATTTCAAAAATTATATTAGGGGTCTCGGCTCTCGTTTTTTGAAACATGAGAACTCTTATGTAGCGAAGGAATCATATTTTTAAAAAAAGTATTATAATATATATATATATATATATATATATATATATATATATATATATATATATATAGTAGACTGTTGAAAAAATCTGAAAAGGAAAGCAGAATCATGGTATTTCTATTATTAATTAAAGATCATTAGGTCAGTAAACAAAATAGAAAAATGATGGTTGTTACATATCCTAGAACAGATCTTGCACATGAACATTATATATTTTAAATATAATTTTTTAAAAATTCTGACTTCATTTTCATTGAGAAAAATAGAGATGTGTCTGAAAATTCCAACTTCAAACATTTTTCTCATAATGCTTTGTCTACTGGCCTAATGATATATAATAATATTATTATTCCTTCTTTTGCATATTTTATTTTCATTAGCACAGTATATTTACATTCTGTAAGAAGCATACAAGGACTAAGTTTCTCTCTCACTCTTTGTCTTATATATATATATATATATATATATATATATATATATATATATATATATATATATATATTTATTATAATTTTTTAATATAGACAAAAACAATTTACTCACTACATTTTGGTTCTCACTAGTTCAGGTGCAACTTTGTAGTGAGTAAACTATTTTTGTCTATATAAAAAAAAATTATAAATAATTATTGGTTTACTCTCAGTATTGAGCCGTCTTTTGAATTAATGCTGTGAATGTTAGACTTTGTTATTTTCGTTCTAATTACATTTGGATATATATATATATATATATATATATATATATATATATATATATATCAAATCAGAAATTAGAAAGTTTATAATACTTATCAGTTCTAAGTTTGATGATTTCTTACTTGTCAGGATTTTGGATATAAATGATTGTGTTGATTACAAATTGTCTATTATTATTTTATATTATTTATATATGTTAACTTTCAAATTTAAAATTTTTCTCCAGTTCTTGTCAGTCATGTGAGCTCTCTATAACAACTGAAAAGTCAAATAATGATTTGTTTTGGTGGGTTTTTTTTTTTATATATATGTATATATAAACACTTGTACATTTTTACAAATTTAAACAAGAAAAGTATTCAAAAGTAACATTTATCTACTTAATAATGGAAAGACTTATTTTGATATTTAATAATTTAAATCATTGACTATTAACACATATCCAACTCAAAAGAATCATCTCAACCATCTGAGAGAATTAAGAACCAACACTAAATCTTGGGCCAATATATCAGCCCATATGAGGGTCAACCCTTCAGCATCTCCCTCATGCGGACTTGTTTGCAAATCCTGTGCAGGATTAATGTCTCATATGAAACATAAACATAAAAACTGAACTGAAAGACACTCATATGTTGAAAACGACAGGTGAGGCCATCATATATATATATATATATATATATATATATATATATATATATATATATAATTTCTATAAAACAAACAATTTGGCTTTTCAGTTGTTATATAGAACACTCAAAATTCAAAATTGTGTATAAAAATTGTAAATTTGAAAGTTAGCATATATAAATAAGTGTTTATAAAATAATAAATAGATACTCTATAATCAATACAATCATTCTTATCTGAAGTCTTGACATGTGTGAAATCACAAAACTCTGTGTTAACATCTGATAAGTATTATGAAGTTTATTATTTTTAATTCAATAATTATTGCTTTAGACAACTATTGAATATTCTATTTACTTTGATATACATTGGACTACTTAATTTTATGCATATCACTATGTATTATATTTTTTTTACACACACACCTAAATATGAATCTGAACCCTGGATTTTTTTCAAAAGTTATTTGCCAAAACCAAATATCATCTTAAACAAAATAATAACATCTGAAACTTCACATCATGTGGCTAACAGTGTAACTTATGGCAAGCAATGTAAAACACTCTAATAAGTCTTACCACTCAGGATTCTTTATTGAAAATTTCAGCAATGTTTGGAAATCTAGATGAATAGAAAGGCTATGTTAAAATAATACTTTTTGTGCATGGAACACTATCCTACATCATTATAGAGTTGAGCAGATCGTACTCTTCTGGTGACATAGTTACCCATCACTATATCATAAACTCTTTTGTTGATATAGTAGAAATAGAATTCTATGTTATGGTTAATAAATAAAACTCCATAATTATCCAGTGGTGAATAGAATGTTACTTGTTTAGATTAATATTTAGGAACTATTGAATAAGAAATGTTTTTGAGATTTTATCAATACAATACAATTGAAAGATTACTGAAATATCATCATCAGTTTCTGTGTCTATAAACACACACACACACACACACACTGAAATGTTTCTGGCCTGAACCAAAGTGATTTTCAAGAATTCTGATAAATGACCAAACTAAATTTTTCAGAGAAATCACTTTTTAGTCAGAACAACTTTTCACCACACCCTCATGTATATATGTGTGCATGTACATACATACACACACGTGTGTGTATGTGTGCGTGATAACTTTTTCTTTGAATAATGAATTAAACTTGAATTAACATTTGAACTTTAAGTAAATACTGATTTATCTTGTTAATGAATATTATCTGGTTTGACAAATATATCACAAGCAAGCATATTTTTACAGATATAAGATGTAACTTTCTCTTTTCTAAAAAAAAATGGTTAAAGTTCTCTTGTGCTTTCTAAAGCAAAACTCATAAATGTTTAAAAATGCCCCATCATGTACACCAGCCATTCTCAATTGTTTTGTGACCATGGTCTCCTTAAGTGCACATCTCTAGTTTTCATGGCCACCTATTAAACAACAATAAGATACAAACAATTTCATTTAATATGAAAAGTTTAAATTTCATACATACTTACTTAAAAAAAAAAAAACATCTGAGATATCTATCAGGTCTATGGCAGTGCTTGAATTGGGTGCTTTTTCTACAAGTTTCTCATGAAATATAGAACTCCAAATTATACAATAAAGAAGTCACCTTTTGCTGCAATGTCAATTCTGTTTCTGGATTTTATCAAAAAATTGCTGAATTGATACTCAACCAAATATGCTAAAACAAAAAGTTCTTGTTTCCCATTGCTAATAATATTTCACCATAACCATCCTTGGGGCTCCCCTTCATACATATTTCGGTCTGAGACCCTCTTCAAATGCTCTAGGGCTTCCCTTGAGAATGGATGTTGTACAGAAAATTCAATAAGAATTATTATCTTATAAAGATACTTTAGCTTTTTTTTCTGAAAAGTGGCTTACATTCTTTTAATTCTTTTATATCATATTTTTAATGTACAAGAATGCATTAAAAATATAAAAGAATTTACTTTGATTTTCAATCAAATTTTTTTATATTACAAAATCTGAAGTCTAAAATGTTTTGATTTTGTAACTGATTCATTAGGTTTTCTCTTCACTTAGGCCTTCAGTATAAGCATCCTTTCGGCAAACCATTTATGTCATTACTGCTTCTACTATTTCAGTGTTATTTCCCTTTATTTTTACCATAAAATTTCATTCACCCATGAGTAAATTTCCTTATTTATATTTTCATCATTTTTTATCTTATTCTACCTTGTCTATATTTTTGTATAGCATACATTAATTTCTTAAATGTTTGTTTTACACAAATCTTTAGAAAAATATACAGGAACAAAAAATTAATACAAAAATTAAAATTTTTTTAGTTTACCCGTACATAAAATTAATAAACAAAAGTTTTTGAAGTTAGAATTAGACTTTTCATAAACAATATTGTTTTATATATAAATTTTGTGGTATTTTACCACAAAATTTATATGCTTTATACTTCTAGCATTTATATGTATCAATGACTCATCTTTACTGATGTGACAAGTTTTTAAAACGAAAGTTCAATTTGCTTCTCCAAATCAACCGAAATTACTGAATCATTACACAGAATTGAATTTTATTTCATGAATTTCAGTTCAAATCTTTGTTCATTTGTTGCCACCATTAAAATATTTGTTCATTTGTTGCTGCCATTAAAAAAAAACAAAAAGAGCTTAATCAATGGCAATGTCTTTTTTTAGCTGAGAAAAAAATTATATATATATATATATATATATATATATATATATATGAATAAATTAATCAATAATTACTTGGCAATCTTGAACCTTAATGCCCGCAAAAAAATAGTGTCAAAAGGACAGTTTTTCCATTGACACCACTATTATTATTTTAATTACCTTCACTCCTCAGCAATGTTTATTGTTTTAAAAAGCAATGACTAGAATTGTAAAAAATACCTAAATATATAAGGAAAGTGAATTTATACTTTTTTCTTTGTTCTTAAAAAGTTAAAACAAAAATATTAAACACTATTTATTTGGTTGTTTATTTACAAGAATAAATTTATATTTACAGCATTCTAAGAACTAATACAATTTTATTAAAACTAATGCAATGCAATATTTATCATTTACCAATTTATAAAGAAATGAATATGAAAACAATTTTTTATTAATAAAATTATAAACATTTAATAAAATATTAAAATATGTAAATCAACTATAAGGAAGACATGATTATTTACCATCTTATAAAGTTCAGATTGGCAATTAGAAAATGTTTTACGAACCATTCCAATAAACAATCTAGTAAATAAGTAGTGTAAATAAACAATATAATAAATAAATAATGTTTATTATTTTTGTTGACAATTCTCAAGAACAAAGAAAATGTATAAATTCACTTTCATATGTTTACGTTTTATTCAAACTATAATCATTGCTTTTTAAAACCATAAACCTTACTGAGGAGTGAAAGTAGTTAAAATAATAGTGGTGTCAAAGGAAAAAAAACATTCTTTTGATACTCTGTTTTTTTGCAGGCACGAAAGTCCAAGATTGCCAATTACTGTTTTAATCACTCAACTTTCATTTATTTCTCTCATTTTAATCACCACTACCCAAATAATTTAATTCAGCCTTGGATGAATTATTCATTAGTTTCAGAAGGACTTCACTCAACAGAATAATATTTCAGCTGAACTAATTAATGAATAACAGTAATTTTCTGCATGTGTACTTCTGAGATGAAACATTGTCACTTTTTACTGGATTAGTTGAATGACTATCCATCTTTTTTTCTCTCATGATATTTCTGGCTGTCAGTTTGCTATGCTTGCACATGTTCATTCCGTTTGGAAATTCTTGAGTATTTCATATTTGTAATTATGTCACTTCCGCCATCGGAAAGTTTCATTGATCTGTGAGCCAAAACCTCATGCCTATCGAGGTGACATGGTAAAAAAAAAATGTCTTTGAGAACCTACAAGGGTTTCAAAATGAAACATTCACCCGAAGAATGTTGAAGAACATGTTGACCAAACATGATGACCATGTGCTTGATTTATTGAGCTAATCCACTATATAAAAGTAGCGGTTTACCTCACCAAACCAAATGCCCATGGGTCACATGTGTTCTCTGCTGAAAATAATTGAAAAAGAAAAACAGTTGTGCTATCTAGCTCTCTTTCATAGAGAACTCAACAGCTCATAATAGTTTTGATTTGACCAGTCATGGGCATGTTGAGTCTGTATATAAACTCGTACTTTTGAGTGACAAGAGAGTTTGCCAGAATTGCTGCTCATGTCGGTGTTGATGCAAATATGGTTTGTGACTTGCACAAATCAGTTACTACACTGTAAGTGAAGGATATGTGTACAATCAGTGCAAAAATGATGAAAATACTTATCAAAATAATTCAGAGAATAATAATAATAATAATCAAACTATATAATTATCAATGTGTATTTATTTATTTCCTGTCTGTAGTGGAAAGGGAGGTAATCAGCTTAAGTTAGTACATTTATGAGTAATTACTTCCCTTAGTTATTTTAATAATCTATACAAATAAAATATTTATCTAAGTATTTAAACAAAATTACTTCCAGAGCAAAATGAACCATTTAATTAATCAGTTACTTTATTCCTATGTTTCTTAGATTGCAGTCTTATTTGTTCAAGTCTTTTATGTGAGGCACTCAGATACCTTTGTCTATTAAGTGATCATCTTGCTTTAACTTGGTCTTGAAATAGGATTTATCATCACTGTCTTTGTTATTCTGTTGCTAATCTTTTTCTTCTGAAAGATATTTTCATTTCACTGTTATATTAAACTCATAAAATTTTTAACCTGAAAAGATATTGAGCAAAATGTGATTTATATAATACCAGGATTAATCAATGGATCATAGATACCATTGAACATTTAAAAAATATACAGGGAATGGATTAATTAAATGCTTTATTGGCCTCTATTTTAGTTGTGAATTCTTTTTATTCACTTTATTGAATCTCGATACATTGTTTCAAGACTTTCGTTTCATTGTATCTCACTATTAAAACTTTCTAACAATTGTCATTATTTTTGGCAGCATGAGTACACTCATAATAATAATAATGTTTCATCTTTGAATTTCAGACATAAGTAAGCAAAGTCAACAAGTATATAAAGCAAAATGTCATGTTTGAACTAACACAGATAAGGATACTAGTTCAAATGATCGATTAATAGTGACAATATTTCATCTTGAAATTTTAGACATTTTAATTAACATAATTATTATCATCATCATTTGAATATGGATAACATTTCACAGTTAATGATTAGTATCTGTTAGCCTGCTGGAATGCTGAGATAGCGGTATATTTTCCAGTCAAGTGAAGTTCAAGATTTTAAATGGTGATTTTTAAGGCAAACATGCCCTTCTACTTGAAAGTTTAGTGCAATACAATCTTCCTTCTCTAATTTCATCTTTATAAAGAAAAACTTCCTCTGAACATTAAGTTATGTGATCCTCAAACTCTGTTTGGCACACATTATTTCCTGCTTCCAACAATTTATTCCTGTGTTGAATGCACCAGAATGAAAAGTTAAATAAATTTCTTTTTCTAAATTCAATTGGGGAAACACTTAACTATATACATTGAATATGTCTTCCTCTTATTAAATTGTCAATTTGTTGTTTATGGTGTTTCTTTTGGTGCTTGTGTGGTGCTTGCTCTGATAATTTATACAACATTTTTTCACCTGTTCTTTCTTATATCTAATGATGTTGCTTCTTTAAACACTGTTTCATTTTCATGTTGTGAAAAAGACAAAGAACTTTTATTTCTGCTTTCCTTATTTACAGTTTTGATTATACATCTTTATTTCCCTCAATCCCAATTGGTCATAGAGAGAACAGAACAGAATAAAAGGAAAGGACTACTTTTGTCATTACATTTATGGCACATGAGTTTATAAGATATATGAATTCGATCAAATGCTTCTATCTGAATCTGTTAGATCTACATGGTACAAACAGAAGCATGTATGTGTTTGTATATCTTATCTATTTGATAATGTAATCAGGACCTATATATATATTATTAGTTATTTTATAGTTATTTCGAACATTTAAGTTACCACTACAAAAATGCATATTAGTTTCGATGCTCAATTCAGACATCTCATCAGGTGGTGATCAAAGATAATTATAAACAATTTTTTTTTAAATGCTAGTTATGAAACATCACTTCTTTTTACATTTTTAAAAAAATTAGAAAGACATAAGAAAAATTTTTCATTTTCAAAAGGAAAAGAAAGACATATATAATTTTACCATAAAAGGAAAAGAAAGGAATACACAGGTCGAAGCAGAAAAAAAGAAGACAAGAAATCAATAAAAATGAAATAGAAAGAGGTAAGAAAAGAAAGACATAAGAAATATATACCACAGAAAAAAATGGCAGCCTACTGGGGGTGGGGAGCTGCCTCGTCAGACATGTATCGAAAAATACATGATCGCCTAAGCGTGTATCACACATGGCACATAACTGACTGATCAGGTATGAATCTTAACAGCCTATCAGTGAAGCCTGGTCTGTACAGAGAACTGTTTTGGGGTAGATGTTATGAAAAGATGCTTTTCTGAAATGTGTGTAAAAACACAACCTCTTGCAATGTTACATACTGGACTAGTGAATAAGGACAGACTTTGGTAAAGTGTTCCAATAAACAGCATTCCTTTAGTTCCACCACTTCTAATTTTCATGGCTAAGAACATTGTATTGACCACCCTTATTCCTTTTGTATTGCACTGGTGAGATGTAAGTTCCACTCAATCAACTTCTTCCCATGAACTGCTGTTTTGGGGTCCCAACTCCCAAGAAGATGCTTTCCTGATCACTACAATCTTAACCTGTTCAAATCTAGGGTTAACCATTATCTTCCCCACATATCTGCATAAACTGTGCCTCTTATTCTGTAACCATCTACCTCGAGTGGCTCTCGGGCCTTGTACAGAGTGAACATCTTTTCAGGGTTAAGAGAAGGCATGTAACACATTTTTACACTTTGTTAGTATGTTTCCTTTTCTAGAACATAAAACCTTCATTTATGTTCTGATTTCTCCTTAGCCGCCTTTATTTTTTTATTATAAATGTTTAGGTAAAGATCTGTACCTATGGCAGGTACTACTAAGGCTTCTCTCGTATATTTGAACTCAACCATAACAAATTAACTCAGAATATACACAAACTAGAAGTGTGCTAAAGAATAAAAATAGAAAATTTTTATGAAACTTTGAAAGAATGTAATTCAAGCCAGAAGAATGGATCTCATCATTATGAACAAAGAACAGAAGAACTGTTAGATAATGAATATTACTGTTCTAGCAAACTACAAAGTGAATCTGAAAAAATAAAAAATAAAATGAAAAAGTATTTGAATCTCACAAAAAAATAAAAAATATTGTGGGATATGAAGAAGACAGTGTTGCCCATGATTATCAGAGCACTTTGAACAGCTCTGAATTACTTTGCAAAGAAGTTGGAAGATTAGTAAATCTAAGAAAAAATTAAACAATTATGTAAATAAGGGAAGATTACTCTGTAATCAGCCAAGCTCCAATTAAATTTAAAGTTAGCTTTACTTCTACTACTAATCCCTAATTAACAGGAATCTAGTGTTAAGTTTGAAACAGACTTGTTTTCAATGGAATGTTTTTTGTAATAATGTTTAGAAATTTTCATGATAGAGGAGGGGGAAAAAAATGAAAAGCTTTATTATTTTTACATAAAATATTGGTACCCATGAAATGATGATACATTTATTTTGTAAAAAAATATTTCTTTATAAAAATATGTAATAAAATATTTTCATGGTATCTTTATTTCATGCAGCAATTTGTAATCTTTTCATTTTTTTCTCTTTCAATTTTATGATCTTTTGTTCAGCATTTGTGATAAATACACAAAAAAAAACTCGGATCATTATCACTGGGGGGGGGGAGCATGAACAGAAACACTTCTCTATTATTAAGTTGCAATTTAGAGTGGAAATGTCTTTATTCTTAAGTGAGAACATTTTAACAGGATTACTCTAGCAAAAATCTCACTAATGTGCCATTTTTGTCATTTATCTCTAACCAAAAAAGGGACTTACAAAAAGAGATCAGATCATTATAATATAGGTAATATATTTTAATTGGGAGCTGTTTTTCTTTTCTCTGTGACCATTCAAATTGACCCTTAACCCATCCCATTACCTCACCAAATATAAAATCAAACTGTAAAGATTTAAATAGAAAGAAATGAAAGTCTTGTTTGAAATCAACTTTTTGTCTCTTGTCATAATCAAAACAAGTGATTTATTCTTTTGTGACTGCTTGTGTGCTACATTTAACAAGTAAAATCTTTTTGTGCACATATAGGTCATAGATTTCTGTTCTTTAAGAAAAGATGGAAAAGGCCAAGAGGTGGGTTAATGACTGAAATGTTTCTGCTTGGTGGCTCTAGGGTGTAGATGAAGCTTCTTTCTTCACCTTCTCTCACCTGAAACTCTCCTGTCTTCCACAGGTGTTTGCATGGCTTGTTGTTGCTGTTGTATTGACATGTGCATGGATTCTTGAATGATTTCTAAGTATTTCTCTCTACCTCTTTCTCCTTTTCTCTTTCTCTCTCTTTTTTCTTGTTCTATCTTTTTCTCTCTACTGCTTTCTTTTCAATTTTTTTATCTCTACTCCTTTTTTCTCTTCTATCTCTTCTCTTTTTCTCTGCCTATTCTTCTCCTTACCTCTTTCCTATTTCAAATAAGCCAAACTAAACATATTCATACTGACATTTTTTTTGACCTTTCTGGTAATGATTCAATTGTTACTCTAGTTTTGCAGAGTTTTAGGGCCTTTTTCCACTTTTTTTCTTTACTCTCAAAGTTTCAGTTGGTCTGAACTCCAATCATCAGCAGATAACACCGCGTGTGCTATTATTATCCAGATGGACCTAAGAAGAAAGAAACTACCAATTGAAAAACTCAATATAAGTTTTTTCAAGCCAACAACTAAGATGAGAAAAATGATTTTAAAATTCCAACTGATAATAATCCCATTGTATCCAAAAGAAGTTTAAACTACAAATCAAGTTGAATATTTTCTGGATTTTTATAATGCTGTCCAACAGATTGTAATCCTGATCCAAATATTTATCTCTCTTGACATCAATTCAGAATTCTTTTTTGTAGGTTTTGACCAACAATTGCAAATATAATTGTTTTTACTCTTCTATGACATGGGAACTCCTTGACTACAGTAGATTGGCGTCTTTTCTTGTAAATGTCAGATAATAAAATTTCATCAAAGTCCTTTTTTTTTTTTTTTTTACAGGATTTTTATTCACTTTCTCTTGCAGATATTAATGTCAGTAATACATTGTGAGCAGAATTTTTTAACTTTTTGAAAACTCAGTTGTATTGATGCTAAAATGTTAAGTTAACCTTTATGATCTTGTGTTTATTTCACTTATCATGAGAAATATGCTTTGGTAATGATTAGGTTTTTGAACAGCAGTGAAAAAAAATCTGCAATAAGAGAATGAGTCAAAATTTAGCTACTTTGCTTAAATTGGAATATTTAAAAAATCTAAGAAAAAAAATTAATAAAAATAATGTAGTCCTTCACTTTAAGAGTTTAAATACAACTTTCCATTCTGTTGTATCATTTTTTTCTATAGTAATTATTTTTAAAAAATGAAAAAAACAGATAATCAACTAATTAACGATTAATATTAGTTATTAATAGCAATTTATTTTAAATTTATTTTCAACATCCTCTAAATAGGTTAGTACAATCAGAAACATGTTCGCAGGATACATTCATATTTTATGTATTATATACTTAGTTTTATGAATTCTTTAAATAAATATTCTAAAATTTAGTTTTATGCAAAAATAACCAGGTCAAAGGCAATTTTTTTTAAATTCTCCTGTATCTGTCCAGAAATTATAAAAAACATTATTAATTTTTACTATACTTTATTTATATACAAATCCAGATTTTTATAAAATGTTAAGTAATTTTCAAGTATTTTCTGAATGCTTGTAACTTTTATTCTACATTTTAGGAGAATGCATTTTTTTAAAAACATTAAAAAACTGATGTCCAGTTATTACAAAAATACTAGAAAAGTCAATGTTTTTTATTAATAAAACATTATTTGTAAACTATTAATACTTTATGGTTGCATCATTTGCCTTCAAAACTTGAGTGGCACACCAAGTTTACCAATTTAGAAAGTGAAGAATGAGAGATTTTCTCCTATGCATCTATATTAGCCTGTTACATCTCAAGAGTAGAAAGGCTTACAGGCATATCACATTGAAACACAGGTTCCCATATGATGATTGAAGTTAAGCAACATCAATCCTAAATGGATGACTACTTGGGAATACCTGGTGCTGTAAGCTTGAATGTGTAGGTGGTGTAATGAATAATGGCTTGGAACTGTTAATCAGAGCTGAGTTCCAATTCCAGTTGGGTTTGTTAAATTCACTTATATGCAAATCCCCTTGGGAAGGGTATGGCTCCAACTTTTCTCCTCCCAGCTATGGGTTAAATAACAGGACAGATTGTGTCCTATTGCCTTGGTCATCAACCAGTCTACTGCAGAAAATAGGTTGGTGGGGATAGGCAGTGTTTCAATATGGTATGGCCATAAGAAGGACTTGAACTCTTCTGAATTATGAAATAATACCAGTGATGGACTGGTTAGGTTATCAGCTTGCCTGATGACAATTAGGCCCCTGATAAAGTGGGCTCCCTATAACAAATAGGCAATAATGAAACACAGACAACTGTTTTAGCAATAAAATGGAATAAGATAAAAGAGAACAGGGCACAAATAAACAGTGCATGAAAAGAAACAAGGTAAGGAAGATAGTGGAAGGATGTGGAATTTCAGGTATAATTAAGGAAATTTCATATTTTCAGTAAGAGTGTGAAGCACCAAGAAGGGACCCGTGTATCTCTGAAGGGCCCTTAAAGGTTATAATTAATTTGATAAATAAATCTCTAACTTCTTTCCTGAGTTTTTATTCCATCTTAATAAAATATAATTGTTTTTCAAAAGAGCAATACCAAATAAAAATGCAATAAAGAAAAAAAACAAATAATCACTTTGTGTAGGAAAGAATGAAGCCGTGTTTAAATGGATATGAAAAGGTGTTGAGATTTTTATTTATTCATTATGAAAATTAAATGATAGCATTGTAGTTGTGGATGGGCCACCTATGTCTCCTGCTAACCACCAAATAAAACAATTTAGAATTTGATCTACAGTTCACATACATATACACTAGAATCTCCTGTGTGTGAAATGCTTAATTCAACAAAAAGTCAATTATTTTCACACAGTGTTCTTATAATTTCTGGACTGAGTGTCAGTTTGAAGTCATTATTTCTTTCATGTTCAGGTTTTCTTTTGAATTCTCTTTCTTTCATGTTTGATTTCCTTCTATTTTTCTTTTCCTCTTTTATCATGTTTCTTTTTTCTTTCTCCTCTTATCATGTTTACATCCTTTCTTTCTCTTTCTATCATTTTGCTTTTTTCATACCTTCTCTCTCTCTCCTGCCATGTTTGCTTTTGTTCTCACCTTTCTTTCTCTTGTCATGTTTGCTTTCTTTATGCTTTTTCTTTTTCTCTTTCTTTCTCTCTCTCTCTCACTTTCTTGTCATGTTTGCTTTCTTCTCACTTTTTCATTCTCTCCCTTTTATCATACTTACTTTCTCACATTTTCACTTCATTTTTTCATCTTAATGTGTTTATAATAAATGCTATTGTACACTTTCTATCTTTGTATGTCTTCATTGTCTGTAAAACTGTATTTTATGGATTTTATGCTTTAAATATAGAGTTTAATCAAGAGAAAAATTAATCAGATACTCTGTACTTCTAAGAGAAAAGAGAATTATTTTGTAATGTAACAATATCTTTCACTATTTACACAGTTCAAACTGTTGTCTTCATTTTTATTGCCATATTCACAATGTTTCAGCCGTTGTATGCTCCAGTCTTCAAAATTCCACTGTATATCGCCTAAAGAAGGCCAAAACATACAAGAGCCGAAACATCATGAATATGGCAATAAAAAAGAAGATAACAGTCCAAACGATGTAAATAGTGTAAATAGTTACAATACCTCATCTCAGAAATATAGACAAATATCTTTCACTTTCTATAAATATCAATAAATTATACAAGCAAGAATGAATAAACATATACAAGCAAATACTGATCAATTAGATATTTACTTTGCACAAGGTTATATTTTTCAAAAGATTGTTTCTGGCAGTTAAGATATATATATATATATATATATATATATATATATATATATATATATATATATATATATATATATTATGAAACTGGCTTTGCCTGGATTGGAACCTTGATTGCTGGTTCTGAGATTAGATTCTTATTTTTATAGACAAGACCTTTTTTTGTTGAGTAAGCTTTAAAGAAAATAGTATCATAACAATCATTACTCTATATCACATGAATCACTTAAAATTATAAACTTTTAAACTTTTAGTTTTATATTACTGGTAAACATTTGAATAAACCAAACATTTTTTTTTTAATTCTCTACCTTTTCTCTGTATGTGTTGTCTTGACAAAATGCTTTTTAAAATGAACATCTCTGCAAATGTATTTATTTCTGAACAAGTGGCTGTGTATGCTGGAATAGCTGGTTTGCATAGAATTTTACAAGTATGTACATGCTTTGAAATTGTAGTTAAACACATATACACATAGATGTGTGTATGTTGTTGATGTAATAGATGTTGTGTATTTATTTTGCAATCTACAGAATTTCCCTTGTGTGTAATGCTCCATCTTACAGTAGACAGAAGCATTTATTGAGTTGTGGCCTTAGAGATTTACTTGAGTCAGGCTTTGTTATGAGCATGCCAGAAGGTTGACAAATGTTTTATTTCTATTTCCATCAAGTGACATCAACAAATACAATTAATTCATGACAACATTAATTTTTTTAAAATGCACAGTTACTATTTGAGAAAATGTAATAACAAACATAGAAATCAAATATTTTTTTACATCATGAAAGAGGATTTTTTAAATTGAAGTTTTTTTTACTGTTTTCAAAAATATAAAATTTTAGTCAGCATTCAAGTTATATTGTAAAAATTCTATTTTCAAATTCTACAGATATACTACCACCACCACCACTACTACTAATAATAATAATAAAAATAGCTTCATTTTTTTCCAATTACACTTGTCTTCATTCTTGACTGCTGACAGTCTTTTTTTTATTTTCCATGCATTTTTATTGTAATATCATTAATAATTTCTATGGTAAAATTATTTGCAATAATTTACAGTATACATATGATAGCATTATTGTGTCATGAATGCTTGTATTAACTTCTGACCACTGACAATGCTTTTTTGTCCTGATTTTAAATGCACAATATACATGTTTAGTACTAAAAATTTCAAAATCCAATTCTTTTTATTTCTCTACCACCAGAAATATTTAGTTCTTTAATTCAGAAAATGTTTTTTTTTTATTTTTGGTTAATACTCTCTATAGATTCCTTTCCTTTATTATCTTTGAATTGCCATATATCCTTGGGAAAAATAGTGGTGTGATTTCCCATTACCTTCTCCACAGTTTGGAATTCAAAGTTTTTCTTCTCTTAGATTAGTTGCCACCCAAGGCTAAAGAGTGCATTCTACCTTACAATTTAACCTATAGCTGTGGAGGAGGAGAAATGGATTCATATCTTTCCCAAATGATATTTGTGTGAATGTAACAGACTAGCCTGAAATTTGAACATGGCTTGCCAATTTCACTTTTATTTTATGAAATTGTTTAAAACCTAGTCATCTTCATCTGAAATTAAGTTTAGTATTTTAATGTTGAATTAACTTGAAAATGTGGTCCTCTTAATGAATTATTTTGAAAATAATTTTAAAATATGATAGTCTTAATTTTAAAACTTGGTATTCTTAATTTGAAATTAATTTTGAAAAACCCGGTATGTTAAATGTAGAATTTTCAAATCTGGCCCTTTTAATGAAATAATTTGTTTCAAAATTTATTTTTCTGAAACTATAAATATAAGCATCATGTCACTTCTGAAAATGCATGCCAGTAATAATTTGTAGGTTAGTTTGATGTGATCATTGTTAGATGAAAGAATCTTCATTTATTTTTTTTTCACAATTTTTTCTGCTTTTATTATGCTTTCAAATTGTAAATATAGTTTTATATATTCATTAAATGGGACATCAGTCGCACCTGAGTTGTGTAACTACTGAAATAATGTCTCTTTCTAACAAGTTTTTCAAATATTTGGTCTTTCTATTTTGTAAGAAGTGTCAGGTAAGAGCTTAAAGCAAAATTGAAATGAAAGCAAAATAAATAATAGTAACTGTAATAAGTCATTTCACTTTCTTATTTATTCTCAAGCTGATAAAATATTTTGCAAGCTAGTACAAGATTTTAAAAGTTTTATCAACTAAAATGATATATAGTCAATGAAATTAATAACATGGCTGAGATAGTTGCAGGTTGTTCACTATTTATTATAGATCTGACGTCTTCAGCTATTTTCTTCTATTTTATACATAATGACATTAAAGAAAAATAATATCTAAGGTTATTACTTCAGAATAATAGCCGATTCTATATGACCTGTGAGTTGGATAAAATATCACAGCCAGCTAGATTTGGCTAATAGGTCATAGTGTACTGACCCTTGCCCAAAATAGATATTTATTAAATTTGATTTTATATGGTACAAGGTCATTAGAATGAGGCATTTTGTAATGATTGAATTAATTATACTGAGTTAAATTTATCTGTCCAAATTTAATCTTGATCTGCCAAAGGCCTCAAATTTGGATCACTTTCTAAGGATCAAATTTACAAAATTAACAATAGCTTGTAATAGGCACTGTAAATATTGTTATAACTATTGAGGACAAATTTAAGAATGAGCCAAGGTTTAAGTCATACTCCTTTAAGTTGATTGAACTAGGTCCAAGCAAACAATGAGAGTTTTTATTCCAGAAAAAACTATTCTTGTGTCATTTTGCTAGATGGTGTCTATTGTTTCTCCATATGAGACAGATTGTACTAGGTTGCATTGTTTCAGTTGTTGGTTTGTCTGATGACTTAGGAAATCATCAAGGTATCAAGTCAGATCATCCTTGACATCTCTAGCACAAAAGATGATTCACCAACAATCCTCACCAAATAACATTAGGCGGTTATAAATGATATCAGTAGAAGAATAACTAATCTGACTGCATTATTCCAATCCTTGTAGCATACAAGTAATGAGAACTTTTTCAAGTTATCTAACAATGGGACAGTGTAGGAAGTAGTGGATTTATGTTTTGTCCAAGACAGGAAAAATACATTCAACTCATGTGGGTATAATAAATTGAATTCACTGTCCAAACAACATGCCGTTATGATAATATTTTACCAGTAAACAAAACAGTAAATTTCTCTCATACAGGATGAGAATTTTATAAATAAAACTTAGTTAATCAACATTATATATAAGGAAGCCAAGATTTTTTTTGCCTCATGGCTGCTTTGCTGTAATTAGCTTTGATAGGGTGAAATTTGTTTTTGTTTCTTTAACATCATTTTCTGAATTATTTTTTAAATATTTACTTCTCAAAATAGTTTTAAAAAAATTCTTTAGTTTAAAGTATCTACCTTTATTGTTAGAAATAACATTTAAACTAAATAATTTTATTTAAAAAATGTAATGTTCAGACTATAGACTCATCATTCACTCTGTTTTGTATTTTTTTCTTCAAATTATCATAAATTGATAAAAAGCACTTTTGAAGATGAAGGGAACATGAGGCTCAACGAGAATAAAAAAAAATTCTTTATTCCTTCATAACAATGATCTTGCTCTACTTGTGTTTGATAATAAATTTTCCTGATTTTGTTTTTCTTCAAAGATGATGAACACTTGCGAAGGCATCACAGATCTGGTGACTCTGTTGTGGCACCAGATACCAATATTCCCTATCGGGCATATGAGCGTGGCCCTCTGGTCATACCTTCTCATGTGCTAACGAAATCAACCAAGCATGGCCTTGGACGAGGAAGTGCTGAAAGTTTGGTAGAAAAGGTAAGGGGATAGTGCAACATTTTTTGTCTTCTTTTTTATGTAGTTTTACATACACTGAAATCATACATCTTTTGCCCTCACACAAAACATTCCAATATCAATATGAGGGCAACCTCAAAGATGGATAAAAATACCGAGTAGATATGTGCACACACACTCACCATCATCTGAATCCCACATAGACAAACAAGAATTAGGATACACATACACACATGAAGTATGCACACAAATGCTGCTTGACAAGACAGATGCATGTGAGATCTGCTGAACCAATAAAAAAAAAACACAAAAATTAAAAATAGCAGAATTTTCTTTTTCTCCTCCTTATGAAGCTTTAACATGTTAGATTTTTAAAAAGGTTTCATATTTGTTCCTTATCCTATCGTACACTGAAATCTAGTGTTATCAATATATCAAAGAACTTACCAGTAGTCTGTTATTTGTTATAGACAATTTCATTGCTTAGGCATTTATTAAAGTGGGCAAAAAGTTTGTTCTGTTTTTATAGCTGAATGATGTTAAGACAAGGTGATCCTTAAGCCTTAAGGATCACCTTGTGTTAACATCATTCAGTTTTAATTCATTCAAAAAGATTGCTTTTTATTGTATTAAAACAACTGTTGGTATGCATCAAAATTTTATCAAAATTGTTTTTTGTTTATTGATTCTAACAAGATCAAAATGATTTTTGGTATATTGTACTTTTTATTTTAAGAGAAAAATAACATGAACTCAAATGCAAAAAAAAAAATTTGAGTAGTTTATAGAGAATTTTTTTTTTATTAATTCACCTGAAGCAAGGTGATAATGTCACTAAGATACAAGGGGCAACTAGGAGTGAAAGAGAATGAAAAAGACTTTAGAAGGAACTGGAAAACCAATCCTACAAAGGAAACCAGGAATAAACCTCTACTCTTGTTCAAAAGACCAAGGAGGAGTGTGAAACGAACAAGATGTTTTGATCTTTACAGAATTCTTTTCTTGTAAAAAGTTTAAATCCCTTGAAAACTGCAAAAGGCACCAAAAGCAGTTATTTGATGAGAAAACAAAAATTTCTGTTTATAAAGTTACCTGAAAGATAGTAGGAGATAGTGGAATAAGAATACTAAATGGGATGTTAAAAAAACACTAACATTGAAAATAAAAATTTGTCTTTTAGTTTATTTAATAAACCAAAGACTTTTTTTACCCATCTCCATGTTAGTCAGGTACAAAACCACAAAAATCTGTTAACTGGTGATAATGAAACTGTTATGAAATGTGATTTCCTTTGTATTTTATCAGTTCAGCAGCAGTCATTTCTTGGGTATTTATATAGTCTATACCCTAGCTATGATAATTAGGTAGTTATTTACATGTGTCAAAAATTCCTTTCGACTCAAAGGGTAAATCAGAAGCTGGTCTGGTATAGGGATCAATTAATAATCAGAGATGAGAGCCCACAGAATGACACTATTCTCATAATGCCCCCCCTCACAAAAAAAAGATAAGAAGAGAGGGAAGGCAATCCTTAAGTAACAAGGTGGCAGACCTTCACGTCCCACCCCTTTCAGTAAAAAGATTACAAAAGGCCACTCAGAGTGGCCTTGCTTTGAAAAACAAGCCATGGCAAACACACTCTCGCATCTGACCACAACCCAACACACAGGTAATTTCACTTATTTTTCTACGCATATCAACTACAAAACTCATTTACAAGTACTAAATGACTATAAATATGTCAACATCAATTTCTCATGGGTGTTGCCATTCTGGTTTTGAGTGGATACCCTGCAATATAAACTAAACTAAAACAACATCCTCAACACACAATGTAATAAAAATACATCACAAAACCAATTGTATTATACACTACTATATGTCTATACTGGTTTGGAAATAGCACTAAACACTAGTTAAGCGATCACTGAAGTTAAGCAATATTGAGCCTGGTTAGGGCCTAGATGAGTGACCTCTTGGGAATCCCAAGTGCTGTAAGCTTGGATATGTGGGTGGTGAAATGCTCAGAATTGGAAATTCCATCAGGTTCGTTATATATACTTATGAGCAAATACCCTTTGGAAAAGCATGAGTCCACCTCTTCTCCTCCCAGCATTGGGTTAATTAGTAGGACTTGTATCAGTAAATCATTATTATTTCTAAAAATAATCTGCAAAAATCCATAAAAACAAATCAATAAACAAGTATTAGTTTATAAAATGAATGCTAGGAAGTAACATTTCACAGTCCTGAAAAAATATATGCCAACTACAGGCAGAGTAAGTTTCATAAGGATACATAGCAGTGGAAGTTTTAATCAAATATTGATTAGCTACAGAGATGTCTTTTAGATTGGCTTTCATTTCTTCCAACTATAGATAATGTTGTGAGGATATTGTATATTCAACTGTAGTGAATAAACACAGAAATATTAATAAAACCATAATGTTATAATGAGAACTGTATAGCATTAAAAACAGACACTTCAGATCAGTAGAGAAGTACATTTACTTTTATGTTGGTTGGGTGTCTTAACAAAATCACAACTTCTTTTTCATTTATTGATCAAATATTGATTAACCATATGTATGTTTTACTTTGATATTTTTAAAATTAAAATGTAATTTTTTTTTTTTCAGTTTTCTTTTAAAAGTTTAAAATTAATTATCTTTGGGAGTTCTTTTTTTCCTAATTTTCGGATAATATTTTTGCAGGTACTTGAAGAAGAAGGTCTCAGAAAATATGTTGATGCCAAGTACCTACAGCAAGAAATCAAAGAAGCCACAGACATGACCCAAGAAGACTTGGACCGTGCAGCCCATGAGCTTATTCGCTCATCAGTCCATGGGGCCTTACGTCAACCATATATCGAACATTTAGGTGGCTATAAGTCACATGAAATGAAAGACTTCAATCAGTATTCTTCTAGAGAAACCCCTCCAACACACCAGTTACAGAGGCAGCCCCATTTGCAGCAGCCGGGTTATATGGGAGATGAATTTCAAGATTCCATGGATGATAAAATGGTATTTATTTACTTAAACAAAGCAATGACATGAATTAACCCACTGTATCCAACAATAATACAACTTAAACTGAATCATTTATTTTTTACTAAGATCAAAGCCAATGCAAGGGTCTCGTACCACCACCACCACCATCAATCTAAGATACTTTATTGTACCATAATTATATACAATAATGGATCATATGAAATATAGATGAACAATTCAACTAGAAAAATTGAAAATAAATACAATGTATCTAAATACAAAGTAGAGATATGTCATAAAAGATCATTCCATCTTACATAAATTGACAATGTTTTGCAGCAATTTTTAACATTGACACAAGATTTTTCTTGTTAGAAAGTTGAATAATTTTAACACATTCAACATTATGGATAAAAAATTGTGAATTTTATATTGTGTTTTTTGAGATTTTAACATGAGCAAAACAAATTCATGAATTTGAATAAAAAAAGAAAGCCCTAGAATGATATCAAAATCCACAAAAGTTTATCATCTTTTAATAGTCAGTTGTGCTTAGCTTAATTTGTAATCTATATGAATGTAGGTAGAAAAAATCAAATGTCGATAAGATAGTAAAGGTCACAAAGCACTGCCTGGACCCTCAAGCAGGCTTGGACCCTGATCAGGGCTGGGGGGTCAGGGTAGTATATGCTGGCCCTGATTAAGATGAAACATAGTTATCATTAATTTTTAATTATGCTTTCATTTCATTTTTATTGCTTTTTATGGCAACATTCAAGTAACTTTTTGTAAGTAAGGAACAGTGTTGTATATTAGTGTGAATTCATAAACTTGTCTGAGGCAGTGTTTTTCTTCTCCCATTAGATTGTATCTTTACTCTGAGTTAGATAATTGAAGTTCTACATTGTAGTTGGCTGAATTGAAAACTATGATAATTTACTTCTTTTAATTCAGTACTGATCTCTGATAAAATCTGAATCTTTAATCTAATTTCAAATAATCTGATCTCTTATGAATGTATAGCTGGCCACTCGTATTCAAGGATACCCATCTACTAGGGCGGCTAGCCAATCCCTATTGCAGACGCTTGCTCAGGCGCATTTGTGTTTATTCAACACCCACAGAGCCAACCTTTAGTTTTTACTGCAACTATGCTGAGCAGACCTATTTACAGTTTCTGGAAAAGAGTGTGTTATCTAGCGTGATCAACAAGGCTGGTACGCTCAAACCCTCGGCCAAGATGACTTGTGACTTCATGCTAGCTCAGCTATCGACAACTCCCCGTCTACCCAATTTCACTCACAAGGTTTGGGTCAACCTGTGGGATGGTTTTTCAGGCACTTTCCAAAGTTTCTGCATGCTAGGATCGACCCCCTCCAGCTCAATAACATCAGGAAGTTTCCTTCCTGACAAATTGACCATGGTGAGAGTTGAACCCGGGTCTCATGCTCAGAATGCAAACATTCTAACCACTTGGCCATGATCTCCTATAGTTGTCCATCATCCTGTATATATTTAACAACCTGTTTCATTTGCAATAGGGAAAGAATATGATAGACCTGAATGCTTTTCTCTCTTATAAGACTAAGAGTGAATATGTATTTGCTACTTGCTCTATACAACAATCAGAAATAAATAGATTTGAACTTGAATCAATTAATCCTTGCCTGACCAGAACAGCATCTTCCTGCTTGAGTCAAAAAAAGCTAAACAAAAGATATCACTCATATATACATTACTTAACATAGAATGTCATAAAGAAAAAAAATGACTTGAGCATTGTGAGAAAAAGCAACAAAAATATGATAAAATTAAAACTAGTTAAAAATTAATAAAAATATTTCATCTAAAAAAGTTGGACAACTGCATACTATTATGTCTATTACTACTAGATATAAATGAGCAAGGGAAATAAGATAAAAGAAAAACTAGTAAAAATTAATAATAATGGCATTGTTTCATCGAAGAACTAATAATTTAAATGCAATAAAAAGCAATAGAAATAAGATGAAAGAAATTAATTATAACAAGAATTCTTCATTTAGAATTTTCAGATAACTCAAGAGTATAAGTTCCCAATCTGATTCAACTCTCTTTTTTTCTGTTAACGGTCATAGCATGTCAATGACAAAACCTTTGTCATGATATCTGGTGATGGAACAGAACAGGGAGAGGTGAAGTTCATGCCTTTCCTAAGAGCATTAGTGAAAAATGGATACAAGTAACCTCAGCTAGAATTTGAACTCTGTTCACTGAGTTTATTTTCTGATAACTGCTACTTCAGTTTGCATTTTTCAGTGAAAGAAATTTTGATAACTTTGTTTTGATATGATACCAAAATTTCTGTGGTACAATGGGTTAATTTTGTGATTTCAATTTTTGAAGTCTTTTTATTGGGTGCATCAAAAGTATTTTTATTTTAATAACTCTCTCATAGTGGTTGATTGACTGTTAAGTAGAAACCAAACCAATCAATAACTCTTGTATGATTTAGAAGCTGATGCAATCCTCTAAATATGATATGTTTTGATGAGCATAGTTTTTGAGTGGTGGTGACCAGGTTCTCCTCTAATTTTAAAGCATCATAACTTAAAACTGATACTCATCCATTTCTGTATTTTATTTCAAGTAACAAGTCACCATCCCTAAAATAATACAGTCAAATATTGTTTCATTTTCTTCCACTTCTTAAATTCTTCAAGCAACATTAGTTGCTTTAAGGCACAAATTTAAATAATTCCTCAAAATGACCTGAATCTCATTAGTACATGTATTTGGCATTATAACATCTGAAGTAAAAAATACAGCTGAATAGTAGTGACAATAATATATATATATATAAAAACAAGGATTGTGTTTTGCCAAAATATATGGTCAACCAGGATATTTCTTCAAACTGATGCTTTTAAGGCAACCAGTCTTTGTAATTATAGGGATTTATATCAAGAGATGGAGCTTTGATGATAATAAATAAAATTAAAGTTTCACCTCTTATCTCCACTCTAAGCGTCACAGAAATTCCATCCACTCTTTTTACAATCGAGCCTCCTGAAGTGTGAATGTAATTTCCATGAAATCTGAGTAAAGATGAGATAAATGAACATTTAATTTTATTTCTTTTATATATATATATATATATATATATATATATATATATATATTATAAATTAACTGATTTAAAATGTTTTTTTCGCTACACAGTAATAACCATGTTTCAAAAATGGAAGCTAAAAGCTTCAAATTTAATTTTGTAATTAAATTAAAAACATTAGTTCCATTTCATCCTCAAGCGAATTTTGGTGTAACTTATTTTTAAAATATACTGAGTTTTAAAGGCACAGAAAAAATTCATAATTCACTGTTTCCAAGGTTACAGAGCAATCCAATCATTCAGACAAGGGGTGGTAGCGTGTTCATATTTATTAACTTTTGTTGTATCAATTATTAGTTATGTTCGAAAAAGGGGTTATGTTTAGGTAGGGTAGGGATGTATTTATCAACGAATTCTGACATCTGTTACATGCATGTCATCTGGGTTTTTTTTTTTATTTTATTGTTAATGGCAAAAAAATTCTTACAGCATTTTTTCTATTTGTATACTTAAAGATTTTTTGGGGATGTTTAGGTTAGAATACGTTTTATTTAACTACAATTTTAGAATATTTTCACTTTTAATTTTTAATAGACTATATTTCTTTTTTAAAACAAGTAAATGTACTAGAATTACTTACAGTATATAAAATTATTTTTTCATATCAAGTTTAAATATATATATTACCAGGTCACATTTTTTTTTTAATTTTATTTTTAAATATTATTTAAGGAAAATTTTTAACAATGACGGCAAAAAATAGCTATTTCATTTCTCTGATTCAGTAAATTTTAATTTTTTATAAACTTAGTAATATATAGTTTCTCATGTATGCACAAAGGACATGGGTCATTTGATGACCTACATATTCTAGCTTTTCTTATTAACTTCCATTTTACTGTAGGTGTTTTATTGGATTCTTTTAGGTGCCAGAAGTACTTTGAGAGAGATGTTTGATTTCTATATTTATTTATCCTAAATGAACTTTGATGTTGGTTGAAGCATTTTTTGAAGTCATGGCTTGTGCAACCTATATAGATTTTTATGTTTAGGAAAATGCTTGACAATGCGAGGAATTTTTGTCCTAATTTGTTATTTACCATTTGGTTGTATGGGGGTGTCAACAGAATGGAAATTGTGATGATAGTGCAAGGCACGTCAAAGAGGAATGTGTATACGAATTTACTTTATTTCTGTTTTTTCAATGCTTTCCATTTTTATTTTTTATATAAGTTAGTTTTGGGTTTTTGTAGCCACTATCTTTTAGAGCTTTATTATAGAAATTAATATGTTCATTGAAAATCTTGTCATTTGCTGAATTTGTACTTATTCTTTTTCGGATAGATAAAGGTATATGCTTAATTATAGATGGGGTGTGGTTTGATTTAGGGTGTATATATAAAGGATTGGTATTGGGTTTTTTATAATGTGTGTTTGTATTTTCCTTTAAATCTAATGTTATATCAAGGAAGTTAACTTTTTTAATTTAGTGCTAACTGTAATTTTTAAGTTCATGCTTTTAAATTCCTTATATAATACCTTTCTAACTTTATCTATTTTAAAGTTAGTAGAGTTTCTAATAACCATAAGACCATCGTCTCTGTATAAACCAATGTCAGTTATATTAATATCACGGTGCACTGTAAGATTGTATAATATAAAAAGACCTATGAGATCAGAAGACTCAACTGAGTCTAGTAATCCCATTGTAATGTCAAAGTGGTCATATGAATTATGAATTTTTTTCTGTGCCTTTAAAACTCAGTAAATTTTAAAAAATAAGTTACTCCAAAATTCGCTTGAGGATGAAATGGAACTAATGTTTTTAATTTAATTACAAAATTAAATTTGAAGCTTTTAGCTTCCATTTTTGAAACATGGTTATTACTGTGTAGCGAAAAAAAAACATATTTTAAATCAGTTAATTTATAATATTAATGCTCTGTAAATTTACATTGAGCACTATTTTGTAAAAATAAAAATATCAATAAGAACACCAGATTATATATCTTACTGTTCTTTCTTTTTATTTATACACACACACACACACACACACACACACATATATATATATACATTTACATATACATACATACATATATATATATATATATATATAGTGCTACCAGTAAAGAACAAAATATATATTTATTATTACTATAAATTTTAGCTCTATTATTATACTTCAAGTACTGTTTTATTCCCACCAGCACTCAATGTGGTATATAAAGTTTTTTTATTTATATATAATAATAATATTACAAATATTGTGGCATTATAGAGTTTTTTAACATGTACATGAAGTAAGCTTTGGTGTAAAGGTCTATTACAAAACAAAATTACTTTTGATACACCCTAATAGAATAGTTTACAAATGTTTTTTTTTGTTTTTTTTTTTTAATATAAAGCATTTATTGTAGGTTCTTGTGTCTTTGAAAAATGAACATTGGATGCCTTTTGTTGGTCTGCAATTTAATTTTGGTAATAGATACCATCATAAATTGATATGTTTTTTATAAGTTGCTAAAAATAACTTCTTAGATATTGAGTAATGGTCACTGAGAAGCAAAATGGTTCCTGATTTTGCCATTAATAAATAAGTATATATATAAGTAGAATCTAAAAATATAAGTCAGCAACTAAAAGTAACCATTAGTCTTCATTTTTGTTATTTTTCAAAATTGTTTAGAAAGTTAGATGATATTAGTTTATATAAAGTAACTTTTATAATTTTCTTAGTCTTTTCCATTTATGACTTGAAGAATTCTCTTATCAGTTTGATTTTTAAAATAAGTATATCAATTAGTATGTTTTAAATTAGTATATCAATCCACAAGTTAATATTATTAATAGTCATATTAAATATTCTATGGCAGATATGAAGACATTGGTAGTGCAAGTTATGTGGGAGGAGGGTTAACAAAGGTTGAGCTCTGGCTACTCATATTTACTGTGTACTAATGTCCTTGTATGACATGAATCCACTCTGCCTAAGCTCCCTCTTATTTTAGAAAAATCTTGTTAATGGCAAGACACAATGGTTTGTAAAGAAAAAAAGATGTATGAAAAGTTATGCATAATTATTTTACTTACCCACTCTGTACCAATCTATATCTATGCATGTATAACATTTATATAACATGCATATATATATATATATATATATATATATATATATATATAACATTATCTATTATTTAAAATATGTAATACATAATCTCAAAATAAGAAAAATATAAATAATGATTACATCATGAAAAATATTCAACACTATCATTTAGTCATTAAATTACATCACTTAGCATCCTCCATAATTTACCTTGACTTTCAGTTAGCCTGATGTATATTTATGACTGTTCGTAAATTTAAAAATTCTGAGAAACTGATGACATCTATACTTTTATTTATAAATATTTGTTGCAAAATAAAATCCTCACATTTGCCTAAATAAAGTCCATCAGAGGATGAAACATGTTGGCTAAGAAAAGATTTTTTTAATGTAATTATTTATTATTAAAATATATATATATATATATATATAAACAAATGAAAAAAAATCAACATTAACATTTACTCATTTTCATTTATTAGGTATTAAATTACATCACTTAGTACCCTCGTTTACCTTTACTTACAGTGTTAGCTTTAAGAATATTTTAGTGCATTCTTAAATTTAAAAATTTGGAAACTTAACAATATTTTTACTTCCATTTATAAATACATGCTGCAGAAATAAAATTCTTCCATTTACCTTGATTGACTCTCAGTGGACAAAATGCATCAGTAAAGAAAAGTTTTCCTTTTGTCTTTATTTATACTTCTTATATATATATATATATATATATATATATATATATATATATATATAGTGAACATTGAAGTCAACACTCAGAGACGGAAGGCTGTTTCATGCTAGTGGCCTGACGATTGCGTCTAGCATGAAACGGCCTGTCGCCTCTGAGTGTTGACTTCAATGTTCACTTTTATATTTATATTTATATTTACATGTGCTCTATCTCTGATATTGAGCACTTTAGCCCATAAATATAGCACACCCTAAAACTATATTTCTTCATATATATATATATATATATATTTAAAAATTATAACATAAGTATGTTATAACATCACTACAAAAATAGCCATTTTTGCTTCCACAATTCTGGTGTCTTGTCAGCTGATGGTATTGCAAGTAAAATAAAAAGTTTTTTAAAGAGTTCTAAGGCCTACCACTATCCCCACATGGGGAAATATTTTTATGTAAGATGTAATGTTCAATCAGACAAGCATAAAATGAACCCTAGATACTATTTATTAATGCTTTGAAATAAGTATTAGATTTTATAGGAAATCTGGATAAAAAATTAATCTCCAATATTTCGTAATTAAAAAATAAGTTACTTATATTAAATTCTAAATGTAACCATGCATCATGTTTAGAAACTAACAGAATTATTCAAAGAAAAAATGGCGAAAATATGTCCAAACTTTCATGTATTGTTCTTAGAAATAGGTTAAATTTTTCATCCAAATCTGAATGGTAGTAAGAGGTGCAATATATGGCTACATAGTCAGTTACATTGACAGGGTCATGATGATAGGTTTAGTGGACAGGGGAGAAAGGTTTATTTGTGACTAGACATACATATATCACATCATAATAGACAAACACATAAATGTGATTGAATATGTGAACATGCAAATATATCAACGACAAACAGATTCATTAAGATTCAATCTTCCAACATAACTACAGAGATGATGCAAGTACCTGTCAAAATTGCACAAACATTAATAATCGAAAACTTAAGGAAAAATATATAATTTTTTTTACAGACTTACAATACCATTTCATCTTTATATACAATATTCTATCTAACTAGAAAGCAAGTTAAAAGGTAATTTATGCCTGCAGTTAACAATGAGCTCTTTCCTTTGATTTAAAAGGTTTATCGTGTCCTTAAATCTAATGAGACAAAGATAACATGGTGCATATAAAGAATTACAGGTACAAGCTCTTGCAATTAACTTCCATTTAACACTGGGAGTTTTGTTTTTCTCCTTTAAACTCCAATAGTATTTGGACAGCATGGTAGCATGTTTATGAGAACTATTTTTGAAAAATAAAACATGCTGGTACCAACAGCGTTTAAATGGATTTTTTGTACTACCAATGTGAAACTTTTTAATATTCAGGTTTTCAAGTGAAGAAATGGTACTAAGATAAACCAAGGAACTAGTGTGGCAATTGTTTTGCAATGGACAATCATTGGGATTCCTACAATTACATCCACTAGTATTGATATTATGATATTTAGTATCATTTAATGCATCACTACATTTTGTCATGCCCTTTGAGTTTTTATACCTGTTAAATACCTTATTATTGAGCTTTTTAATTATTTTTTTGAGGTTATCCACACAACTGTAACTAAGTTTAAGAGTATTTTTATTGAAGATTTTACTAAGCCTATTCATTTTAGGAAAATGTTTATTAATAAGATTTAAGAATTTTAATCCTAACTTGGTTTTGACCATGAGATTAGAAGGCAGGGGTGAACCAGGTGATCTTCCTGGATCTTCACTTCTTATTATGGTTAATATTAATGGGATTTCTGTATTTAATATTGGTACATCTATAACCACTGCTACTCAGGGTGGAGTTATAAAATTCCCTATGCCTATTGGAAATCTCTTCATTAGAAGAGTTAGCACTGATTCTAAATTCAATGGAAGAAGTTATATACTTAATAACTGACATTGGGTGATTAGAATTGGGATGTATATATACAGGATTAGAGTTTGTCTTCACATTAGGTTGATAAGAACTATTCATAAGATCAAAGGTTACATCAAGAAAATCTACTTGTTTGATATTGGTTGTTAACTTTGTTTTAAAGCCTAAATCTTTTAGCTCTATATATATCATCTTCCTAATATGATTTACCTTAATTTTAGTAGAGTCCTTGACAATTAACAGGCCATCATCTCTATACAGTCCTATACTATTGGTGTCAACACAATCATGGACACTTAAATTATATAGAATGAATAATCCCACCAGGTTGGAAACTTTAGCAGAGTTCAATGAACCTATGGAGATGTCAAAGTTATCGCTTGAAGTCCATTGATCATCATTATATATTAGGACAGAACTCCTACATTTTAAAATAATATCCATATCAGAAAGGTCTGAATATTGTTGTGCAAACTCCAAGACCAGAGTAAATAAATATTTATGAATTGATGCTGTGGAAGTAACGTCTACTATTTATTTCCATAGAAACAGAAACAATAAACACAACATGACTGTTGGACAGAACACATTTTCAACTACAAAACACTATTTTTCCACATTGACACAGCATGTGATGCATTTTCAATGTGATCATTATCTCATGAGTTAACAGCTGTGCAGAACTGCCCCAAAAGTGGCTTGTAATATATATCACAGCTGTAATGCATTATCCACTGGTTAACAGTGCTCACATTCACTATTTGGTCTCCATAAATATTCAACAAGCATTGATGAATGTCAGTGGATGGAATTTTTCTACAAAGAGGAATTCATTGAAATATCTTTGCTTTGTACACACTTTCATATCAGATGCTATTTTACCAGACTACTATCTGTAACAAGACGAAAGAAAATTATTGGCTTTTTGCAGTAAGGTTCAACTTGTACTGCCAACATCTGCCTTTGATGCGAGGCATTACTTTAAAAATGACCCTCAAAAATGTGTATGCATATTTGACACAAGATTGTAACTGTTCACAAAGAAACAAAAAAGCCTACTACCCTGTATTATCAACAGCACAAACACATACATACACCTCCTTTTACAATAATTTTTTTTTATTTGAGATTAGTACCACCGTAAAAGCAGCATTTACAAATGATCAAATATTATTACAAAAGAAACATATTAAAACTGGGTAATTATGAATAAAATGTATTTCATTGAGCTATCAATTGCATTATTGATAGCTGACATTATTTTTATATGCAAGGACATGCTGAAAAGTGTTTGACACAATCCATTTGCCAAAAATCTGGCCAAATGTCTATCAGAAATATTTTTAAATCCTTTCTTAGGTGATGATTTCCATGCAGCAGTAATGTTCTTTGAAATTAGGGATTTATATTGTGATTTTTTTTTCCATCATTAAATAATTGAATTTCATTACAAAATAGTAACTCCCTATTTTATGTATGATGGACTCTCCCATCTTGTAAAAATTGACAGGAGAGTCCATCATACATGAAATAGGGAGTTACTTTTCAATCACCCTATAGGTATAGATTTCATGAATATCCTGGTGGACTTATTATTCTTGATGAATTTGATGATGGCTGATTCAATGAATTTAGTTTCAATGATGATTCAGAATTCAACTGCATAGGAAGTAGGTAAAGTGCATGGATTTACAATATGTATTTGCATTTTTCGGCAGTTTTATTGCATTCTTCTATATTCTCATGTGCAAAATCTATAAATGTTCATGAGTAAAAATGCCTCTACTATATATCATGAGCCTAATCCAACTAGAATATATACCGTACAGAAGGATTAATTTGTATAGACAGCACATAAATTGAATTAAAATTTGATTGACCTTAAAACTGGAAAATGTAGAAGTAAAATCAATTTGGAAAGGTTTTGTACAGTGTTTCCCAACTCATGCACCACAGTGCACTGATTTACTCTAAGATGAAATTAGTGGCAACACAAAAGAGCAAGATTATTTTTCAAAATGTAAAAAAAAAAATGAAATTCCTAATAAAGTTCATATATTAGGTTGGTGCAAAAGTAATGTCGTCTTTTGACGTTCAACTTCATGTGAGAAAACGACATTATTTTTGCACCAACCTAATATAACTATCAGCTACAACTGGAGAAGATATTTGGTTTCACTTACGATATTGTTAGATTGGTGGGTGGGTGAGAAGTACAAGAAGACAGTCTTGAGTGCCTGTAGTGTAAATGGCCTATACTTTCATAGTTGGCCATACAAGATACAAAGTACACCAAAATATATCTTCGAAAATATGTTATGAGTAAGAAAAGTTTGGGAAACCTGGGTTAATATATCATTTCTTGTTCCCAGTCCCATGATCTATTAGATTGTAAGGATGCCATACCAAACAATTCCCTTTCTGAATAATTCTCAGTCCATTACCCATTTCTTGGCAGTGTCTGTTTCTTGTTAATGTAATGTGATTGGTTGTACTTTATTGTCTATTGTATATTATTAGGTTGGTGCAAAAACAATGTCGTTTTTTGACGTTCAACTTCATGTGAGAAAACAACATTATTTTTGCACAAACCTAATATCTTTTTCAAACAAAAAGAACATCAAAATATATTTTTACATATATAATAAAGAATCCTTTTAAGTAAGAATACATTTTAAGTAATAACACATTTTAGAAATGGCTTGTAATTGTTGCAAAAAAAACAGTGTTGAGCATACCTCAAAGTAACACAGTTTCTGTTTTTCTGTCAACTAAGAATATATTTGCTCAATGTTTTTGCTATTGCTTTTGTTATAAAAAAGAAGAAACTTGTCTTAGGATTGTTGACTATAATTTTTCTTATTTGATTTTTGTTGATGCCATTTGTAGGCTTTTTTCAAGGGTTGTTTTCAATATTCTAATCTCCAAGATGAAAAATCCTGAAACAATTATTGCATTGTTCACTCATTAACAGTTCCTTCTGCAAATGTTAAATTAATTTTTCTCCTTGCTACATCTGCATTTTTATTTTAATATAATCTTCTACAAGAAGTGTTACAGCACTTGCTAACAGACTGTATTTTTAAAAGTGAAAAATAAAACAAAGTTTATGTTGAACATACCATTTAAAACTGAGGCACAACAACAGTATTATGAGATTTACAATTTTATAACATAAAATACAGAGATGTTCTATATTTATTGGTTTTGATCTTTCCTATTTGATGAGATATTCTGTTGTTATGATAACTGGAAGGCATTGACACCACATTTTACTATGACAATGGAATATTGCATTATTTGAGAGAAAAAGTCGCTAATATATTGCTCCTTTTTCTTTTGTCTCATGTTAGCAATTTATGGATATTTTTTATTGTTTTAAAAGGTAGAGTTCTTTCATACATAAAATATCAGATTTAATTTTATAGATAAAATCCTAGATTACTTATACAGAAAATATAACCAATGTAATTGCAAAACTACTTAGATATTTCTCTTATTTTTTTTATAGCACAAATAAGTTAATGCAATACACACTTACTTCAATCCATCTTGACAGCATAAAATCATAAATCAACTTCTATCTGAAAATTCTTGCAGCACATTCTAATATAAATAATAGAATAGCAATAATACAAGATATATATTAAATGGATGAGTGGTTAACATTCAAACCATGAAACCTGGGTCTGAATCTATCCATGGCCCACAAGGATGTTGGCAATAATATTGGCTTGGGGAGACAATCTCAGCACTAGGCACCTTTAGGAAGAACCATTACACAAGTTGTAAGACAGAAATGTTTGGAATCCATCAATAGTTATCCAGGTGCAAAGTCACAAGTCATCGTGATCAAGAGTTTCCATGTACTGTAATTGTTGATTATACCAGATTATGCACACTCTCCCAAAAACTGTAACAAAGGTCTGCTCAGCATAGTTGCAGTATAAACTACAGGCTAACTTTCTTTGGGTGTTGAAGAGGCACAAATGTGCATGGGCAGGTGTCTGCAATAGGGATTAGCTAGCCACCCGAGCTCAGAAGTAAATAGACATTTACTTAGTTCAATCTACATTAAGCTAATTCAAGAATTCCTACAACCAGCTTCTGCCCAAGGTAATAGAAAAGTATTTTTGAATTTTACTCAGCTCCTTATTGCTTTAGAAAAAAAAAGTCTAGAAGCTAGCAAAGTATGTTCCACGTGAATTTATGCAAACACATATCAGTTACTGTTTAAATGTTTGTCATTCTCTTGCTCAAAACAAAAATGTCATTTTTGACAAGATAATCACTGGCAGGGAGAAATGTTTTTTTTTGTTTTTTTTTACAAGAATTCAAAACCCCCAAAAAATTATTGGTTAAATCTGCAACAGTCTTTATCATATCAATCTGAAGAGATTCAATTAGGAGGAAAACATATTTTTCTTCTCTGTCTCTGTCTCTCTGGTGACATTCAAAATGAATTCTTTATTCTGAATTACTCAAATCTAATTGACCTCTCTTATTGCTCAGCACATTTATGAACAACTAACTCATTGGAAAAGAAAAAACTTTTATTTTGGGCAAGAAAATTGCACAGATATTTTACATCACAACACCTGTCCTCATGTTGCAAATGTGATGCAGTAAACGACCATTGAGCTGCAAGGATAAGTTTTTCTACATGCAATATACAATATACAAACTTAATATATATATATATATATATATATATATATATATATATATATATATACAAACTTGTCATTTTTAGGCTAATAAATGTCTTGTTTCATGCATCACACTTTTGTTTGGTCAGCAGCTCCAACAAGTTGAAGATATTAAAAAACAATTTCAAATCATAACTGGAATGTTTATTTTATGAATTAATCCATAGGAAGCTTAGTCTTCGAAAACCATAGTAAATACTTTGATTGAATAATAATTTACTTTCATAAAAGATTGGAGCAAAAATATTGTTGGAAATGTTTATATCCACTTTATGTTTATTACATATAATATATTGTTATTTTATTATTGATACACGTTTATCTATGCAAATATTTTGTATATTTTTAAGTACACTGCAATTGCAAAATTACTATCATTTCACCCCAAGCAAGGCAATAATGCCACTAAGATGCAAGGGGTTACTGGGAGTGAAAGAAAATGTGAAGCCTTTCGGAGACGGTACCAGAAAGCCAATACTAAACAGGAAACAAGTGACAAATCTCTACTTCTATTCAAAAGATGAAAAAGGAGTGTGAAACAGGTGATAGAGAGCTGAAGATTAAAAAACATAAATTCTGGCATTTTATTTGTCAAGTTTAAAATAGAGAAAATTCTATTTCTACTATGTCATCAGTAAAGTCCAATATATACAGATGAGTAAATTACCTGTCATCCATCTCTATATAATGGACTCTTCTGATGATGAAGAAAAGTGTGATACCCAAAATATATATGGATACACATTACATTTTATATATGTATAAATTGAGCTCAGTGTCCATATATATATATATATATATATATATATATATATGAGAGAGAGAGGATTAATACAAAGAAAATTTGCCACTTAGCTGATGATTTTATATTCAGCACCTCAAGCAGATTAACTGTTTTGTAATTGTTCAATCAACTTTTCAGGAGGTTTCAGCAAGTAACTGCTGTTTTTCTCATTTTCTTTATAGTAATTTTGATGATAATACTATCTTATATACAAATCTTCCAATGATTATCATCAAATCTAATATATAAATAAAAAACTGATATGAATTATACTAACACACACACATTTGCATAATAACACACTAACACACATATACACTATTTATATTTTCTAACAATTTTTATTCTTTTTGAAGTAATTTTGAATGGTGAAGAAGTAAAACTATGCCAAAAAATGCTTCTTTGGATTGTTATTGGTATTTTTGTAGTAATAATCAACAAGAAAATAACCAGTAATTACTATGATAATGAGGTTTACTTCTCGTTTCAGTGACCTAGTCAATCACGATGCTTATACTGAGCTCAGGTACAAATCTCTCTTTCTGAATTGACTGTCCCTTGATCTCCTTGCCTTTGGCCCCAGCCCTTTGTCCAACCCCTTCCAATGATAACAAACTAGGCATGGTCATTTGTGGTTGACCTCTGACCCTACTTTCATTTTATATTCTAGTTTTTTTTTTTTTGTTTTTTTGGTTGCTTTTTTTGCCCCCCTGGCTTAAAAAAAGATGACATGGTGTGTTGTATCACTTATTCTTGAATTTCTGAGAGGGAGTTCTGTTACTATTACATGTTGGTCATTTTGGGCTAGTTGCTTCATTTTTGTTGTTTTTACCACAATGTTTCGACCCCTCTACACTCCACCTTCCTCAGTTGTCTGCCACATTCAGTAACCATCAAGAAAAATCAAGCAGAATCCTTTCTTTGAGATATAAGGGTATGATGTTGTTCTTATTCCTTACTTAACACATCCAGCATTCTTTCTCAGAACACTCAACTATTTCTCATGATGCCAATCAGCATCTGGCATAAAACAGTGTATATCTTCATTCTCATTCCTTTTCCTGATACATCTGATGCTCTTTGGAAAGAATTTCAGAACTCGGAACCTTCAATTCTTTACTATCATTCCCATCTGCTTCTCCACTGAGCTGGTGTATAGTTCTCTCTTACTTACCTATGGGATTGAATTCATGACTTCCAAGGAATGAGAGGTATTTGAACACTGCTTTTATCCAACTGTCTTGTTACATACCAAAACATGACAGGAATGAAAACAACATACCCTGCAGATCAAATCAAGGTCAAGAGGGAATAAAAGTCAAAACATTGTGATTACAACTACAAAGATGAGAAAACTTGTCTGAAAGAATTGATGCATAATAGCCATATTTCATCTTTTCCACTTTAACCTTTGTGGTGGAACCAATGAGCCTTTAATAGAAAAACAGTTCAACACAGGCAGGTAAGGGAACAAGAAAAAATAGTCATTCAAATTTATAACTAAAAAGATTTTTCCAACTAAACTAACAATTTTCAACCCAAAATTTAAATAATGACTGTTTCTTCTTAATAATATTTTGCCGTTTTGCAATCTAAAATAGAATTTATTTCTCATTTTGCTTTAACCCTTTTTTTTTCTTGTATTTTTGAAGTTTTCTATGTTATTTATTAAACTGGTCTTATTTTCAATCATTTTTTTTTTCTTTTTTAACATCTCATTATTCCACCATATTGCCCCTTGGGAATCCTTCTATTCCAACCAATAAAGACATTTTTCTTTGCTTTATTTTTTTACCGAAAATATCTTGATACAATCATGAACAATAAACTTTTACATTGAATGTAGGTCATGCCTTTCTTTGAAAAAACTGAAATTAAAAAATGAGAAAAAGTTTGGAAATAAGATGATTTCATTAATTTTTATTGTCATAAAGAAGAATCGCTGTGGAAAACAAAATTTGTTATAAATTGATAGATTAGAAGAAAAAAATGACAATCCTTTACTTAAATGGCATAATGTAAACTGTTATTGAATATGACCAAGGTATGTACGTTTATTAAAATTAAACATTATTATAATGGGTAATGGTGGACAATACAGCAAATAAATGCTGAAAACCCAGGACTGTTCTTGTATCAGGAATCAGAAAATGCTGATGATGAATAATGACATCATGAGAGTATATCCTGTGGTTGATTTTCTCAATTCTAGCGTAAACAGACCATTTAAAACAATATGGCTTCCAGATAGAAAATTATTGCACAATCACTTCTTTAAAATTCTCTGCTCACCAATCAGGCACCTTAACTAAGAAACACTTTTCCGGACAATGCTTGATACCACCAAATACCTAATGACATAGTGATATTTATGATGAAAAAAAAAAAATTATTTTATGCTATTTAAGTGAAGCAGTACTTTCACAGATTATTTTATGCCATTTATGTGAAAGATTACCAAAAGAATTTAGCATACAATCATGTTTGATAGATGAAAGTAAACTCAAATTTGGAAATCACAATGATCACAATTTCTTAAACATGAACTGATAAACTCCAAGATAATGGGTTCAATTGTGCATGGTGTATACATTCTACTATATTAGTAATTGAAATATTAACAAATGCTCTATTGAAACATTTAAAAATAAATAAAACAACCACAAGAATTTTGATATTTTAAATTTCCCTTAAATATTGGATCAGTGTAGTCTTACCTTCATGATCATTGGATCTTGTTCTAATACATCCAGAATCCCTGGTAGACAAAAGCAATTTTAAAATTCCTGATTGTTTCATTAATAAATTTATGACGTAAAAAAGGCAAAGAAAACTTTTAAATCCTACAATGATCATAATTTTTTTTCTGTTCTTTTTTCTGAGCTACACTGTTTTCTTTTTTCTTTTTGGACAAAATATTCTGCTATTATTTATTTGCCTCAAGATTTTTATGACATTAGCAAGAGTTGTTATCAAAACTGTTTTAAAATCATTATTTTGGTTTCAAACATTTCTTTCTGGTTTCTTTATCCCCATTCACACCAATTTCTGTAAAGTAAGCATAATACAATTAAACTCCTGTACCTTATCATAAATATTTTCAGACAGAAGATTGAAGTCTTCAGTCACAAAGTTATAACTCCCTCTCTATCAAGATTATTATTTAAAGGCCATATTATGGTCATATTACATTGAAACACCAGTTCTCATATGGTCACTGAAGTTAATCAACATTGAGTCTGATCAGTATCTAGATGGCTGACTGCTTGGGAATAACATGTGTTCTAAGCTTGGGTGTGTAATGGATAATGTCTTGAAATTAGAAATCCGAGTTCCAATTCAAGTCAGGTTTGTTATATTGACACACCTGAAGAAGGATGAAAAGCACAACAGTCAAAACAATATGATATCATCTTGATTATTATAACCAAGATATTGCACATTAGTCTGACTGTAAATGATAATAATTTGTATATATATATATATATATATATATATATTATTTTATTTAAAGAAAATCAGACAACTTTATGGTTCTATGGTGATAGTTTATTTCCTCAGAGAGTTTCTTTTTCCCATGGAAGTGAGGTCTGATGATCCAGGGGGAAAAAACTCTCTGGGGAAATAAATTATAACCATGGAACCTAAAAGTTGTCTGGTTTTCTTTAAATTAAATTATTCATCCTGATTTAACATTGATCTCTCTGGATTTCATCCTCCTTGGGATTATCCATACAGATTACCAAGATTTTCATTACTTAACTATATATATATATATATATATATATATATATATATATATATATATATATATATATATATATATAAGGGGTATTTATTTTATATATAATGTCTTACAGCCATATTACATTGAAACACTGTTTCTTGTATGATCACCAAAGTTAAGCCAAGTCGAGCCTGGTCAGTACCTAGATAAGTGACCACTTAGGAATACAATATGCTGTAAACTTAGATGTGCAGGTGGGTAATAGATAATGCTTCAGAATTGAAAATCAGGGCTGAGTTCCAATTCGAATTGGGTTTGTTATATTCACTTACATGCAAATACTCTTGAAAAAGGTATGAATTCACCTCTTCTACCCACAGCTATGGGTTAATTAGTAGGACTTCTATCAGTAAATCATTATCTTCCCCCCAAAAAAAATTCTTACAAGCTAAAAATATTTTCTAGCTTGGTATAACCTGCAAAAAGTTGATAAGACATAAAAAAACAACTGAATTAATCAGTATTTCATATATTTATTATAGAAATTCATATACATAATCAGTTGATGACCTACATTTATATTTCATCCCCTTTTCCTCCCATGTTAGTTATAAGCCAATTGGTACCTTTTGTTATAACTATCTGTATGTGTTGATTATATTAGTATTTTTAGTATACTATATTAACATTGGTAGCATAAGGAAGAGGACTGTAATGGAGGATATCCTCACACACACTATCATCAACGGATATATAAATTAATAATAAATCTTGTAATGTTAATGAATCTTCTCAAAGTTTAGACAAGGTTTGTTGTAAACCAAAGAAACCCTCAATTACATTATTAAGAATCAGTTTATTTTATACAGTGATTCATTTCAAGATAGTATTAAATAATACTGTAGAATCTTATCACAGGAAAAATCTATTCAATAGAACATTTTTTTTAATCATTTCACCCCAAGCAAACCACACAAGGGGTTACTGAGCATTAGAGAATATGAGGAAAAAATATTAATGAGCAAGAACAATAAAAGAACAGGAATTAAGACAGAAGATAACGATTGACATTGCATTTAAATTTTTGAAGATCAAAGTCAACTGGGAAGCCAGAAGCCAGAAAAGAGTTCCACAAGTGAGAAGTGTGAGAAAAGAAACTATTAGCATAGAACTTAGGATTAAATCTAGCCATTTCAACTGTAAAATAATGAGACCTTGCTGCCAATCTAGTACTGCACTTAAATTCATAAAGTCTAGGTACCATAGAGGAAAGTTCATCAGAACAATTACTATGAAAATATTTATAGAAAAGGCACAGGGAAGCTACATTACGGCAATGGGAAAGTGACTGAAGCAGAGATTCCAGGTCAGGACCAATAATATTGCAGGTTCTTTTTTGTATTTTATCTAGAATCTCTAAATACATAGCAGAAGCACCAGACTAGATGTGGCAGCAATATTCAATGCATGGACGAATGATAAACTTAATAAATGTATAAGATTAGTTTAACTTCCATTATTTTGTTACAGAAATATCCTAAACAGTGAGTTTATGAACAACTTAGTAAACTGCCTTTGGCTTTAAGACACAAAAAAACTCCATTAGTAAAGGCATAATCCCTAAGAAAAAATGCATGGGTAATACAGCAAATGTTTTAGACAACTTGAAGGGTGCGGTGAATTTCTCAGTCCAATCACAACAGGATTCAAAAAAGAAATTCTGTTGTTTGGTCATTTAGGAAGTGGGTCAAACTAAGAAGCTCATCTTCATATATCATTCTATGAAAAATTCTAGCATATTTCCTTAAGTCCTTACTATTATTTGAAGTTTTCCATATGTGATATTTTGAATATATATTTCTATTTATGATAGTTTACATATTAGCATGTTCATTCATCAATGTCTTCCAATCGCCTTTTCTTTCTTTTTTTTTCCCCCAATTTTACAGAAATTATAATTTGTTTGTTATTCACTTCAACAACCTGTCCTGGTGTTTCTAGTGCAAGGGTGATCGCTTTGTTTTGCATTGGCAGCATCAAAAGTTACAAACATTACAGACAAAAAAACTTTTGGCATATTATATATATATATATATATATATATATATATATATATACACTTTTCTTCACACAACTTTCATGCATGGTGCTACCAGTGAGGAAAAAATGTATATTTATTATTAATACCTCTGCTATTGTACATTGAGCACTATTTTATTAGCACCAGCACACAATATGTGATGTGTGTGTGTCAAAAGTTCTCAGGCCAACCCATAATTTTTTAATGTTCTTGATTGGGCTTAAAATTTTTAGGCATTCCTAATACATGTGTATGTGTAATCATTCAAATAATTACACACACACACACACACACACACACACACACACACATACATATATATATATATATATATATGTGTGTGTGTGTGTGAGAGAGAGAAAGAGGGAGTACAACTTCTTTAATCTGGCACCCTTGGGACTGGACCACAGAAAATGCCAGATGACACAAATCTATTCCTAAAAATGACCCTGTATAAAATTAGTCTTGCCAGCCCATTCCATATATATATATATATATATATACATACACACACATATATTGCTGTGTTATCAAAGGTAGAATTTAGCTTAAAACAGGAACTAAAACAATCATAATTGATTACAAAGAGGGTTTTATTGTTTCCTGCAATATAAATGCTAAAAAAAAGCCTAAAACCCCAAAATATTACATAGTTACTCTCTTGAATGGTTAAATATGCAGCTATATATAAGAAATGAGCAAGACTGTATCACCAAAATACTCTGCTGGCTGCTGTAAACAATATGTGATACTATCCTTGTAAAACTTCAAAAGGTACTGAACCATGTAGTACTGGATTGAAGAGATTGGACTATATATATTACATTCAGTAATGTGCTAATACCCTAGGGAATGATATTAATCCTCCTCTTCTCCCTCCATCTATGGGTAAATAGCAGGGCAGACTGGGTTCTATAGCCTTGCATGGCAACTGGTCTAGGAGAAGGACAACTCTGAGTTCAAAACCTGTGGAGGGTTGTTTGGGGACTTTGTGGCACATAGTGCACTAGGTCTCTGTATGCAGCCCTTCAAAAAGTGTAATTGGTTCTGCACAAGCCTTCACCACTATAATCAAATATGTGCTGCTGTCTGGGCTGTCGGTTTCTAGGAACTGAGCTTCTTGACCCTCGTATGTCGAATATGACAGGAGAGTCCACCATATATATATATATATATATATATACACACACACACACAGTGGCAACTCTGGGGGTTGGGCTTGTTGGGTTTAGCCCAAGTGAGTCAACATTCAAGTATATCTATTTCAAAGCAACAAAAATCTTTCATTGTGCATCATTTTCATTCTTGACTTCAGATGGATCCAAAATTGTTTTAACTACATGCCTCAAAATATTGACCAAAATATATTTTGTTGATATTGTTCATAATAAAGAAAGAAAGCAAGTAAAAAAAAAGAATGAAATAAAATTAATATGGTTAGTCAGACTACATAGATCTGAGCCCTGTCAGGCTGGAGACATGCTTAATAGGCAATGTATTTCTTGCTTTAATTTTATAAATAAACTTTTAAAAATCTCTAATGACTTGTATACCCTGTTTTTGAAAGAACACATTTTTATTTAAAGTTATTGTTTTCAAATGTCCATTTTAAATAATTTATTCCATACAGTATAAGGTTTTTAGTAGAATGTATCAATTGAAAAAGAGCAAATTAATTTTAGCCCAACTTAGCAAAAATCAAAGAAAGTGGCAGCCTTAACTTATTGACTGGAGGGTTGATTTGAGGAGTGTGACTGCAGTAGTGTTGAGGAAATATAATATTAGTCAACTGTTCCTATCTCTACCATCGGTGACTTGATAACCAGGCAATAAAACATTAAAAAATGGAAAGTGGGCAATTAACAGACAAACATATCAAAGACTTTTTACTCACTTTTTTCTTACAAATCTGGAAAAAAAATTTTAAAATAAAAGTTTATTTTTATAGAATTATTACAATTAATATTAAAATACCAAAATGTGATTTTTTTTAATTTCATGTGCAGAGATTTTTAAAAATTATATATTTTAGCATCTAAGTTATAGCAATAGCATATTTTGTTAAAGATTGTAATGAACCTGACAAATATTGATGACCTAGAGTTGCCACTGATATATATATATATATATATATATTTTATCTGATTTCTCTCTCTCATATGCATTTGCATTTTTCTCTTTCTCTCTACACATACACCTAGTAATTTCTCTTTCTTTCTTCCCCAATGCAATTCCTCCCTCTTTCTCATAAGCATTTCTAGTAATTGCTCTTTCCTCCCTCTCTCCAAGCCTTGCTACTTGTGACTCTCATATTCCTTTTGCATATAGGTGCCTATTTTCATTTTCATATTCAAAACACCATGTCATTATGTATTTGTACACCATTGTTTTATTTCCTCAGAAATACATGATTTACTTAGCACTGTTAAAAGTTGCTCTGTGCGATACAATTGTTCCATTATCACTGCCACTTTTATTCATTGATCTTGGTGCTCAAAAAATTCAAAATATTAATTTGTTATCTGCCATCAATGATTGATTTTTTTTCCTTTCTTCCTTGACTTTTGACTTCATTGATAAATGAATATTTTCATATATTTTTCTGGCACTACTTATAGAATGGGCCACTCATAAAAATAGGGAATTGGGGGGACGGTTGGGTGAGGAGCTATAATTTTTGTTGATTAGCATTCTTTATATCTTCCTTAGGCTGTGATACTTGTTAGAATAAAAAATATTGCTTTGATTTATAAGATAACCAAAAAAAGTCATTGCTTTTTTTTTTTTTTTTTTTTTTACATCGTGTGGGAAGCACTAATATGTAAATGAGTGCATCATATGCTGAGAAAGTGTGTGTGTGTGTGGGGGGGTGTATTGCACTTGACCAGTGCAGGTGCTTTGAATACATAGATAAGTCATAGCTTGAGCAGCAGCAAGGAAACATGGCAATGTTAAATAGTCTCATTCAGGGTTGTCTGCTTTGAGATGGGTTTGTCGGCAGCCGCATTAAGTAGCCGAATACGTCAAGACTTTTGGGATAATGCTGTGAGTGAACTCACTACCAGGCATTCCAGAAGTTCAGGTTAGAAGATTTGTCCCTTTGTGATAAACCCCACAGCAGTCAGCCACAGGTACTGTATGATGTGACCCTGAAGGCAGCCATAGAGGACAACAGCCAAATTTGTCCTGAGCTTGCCGAATGCTTCCAAGCTTCTGATGAAACACTTAGACTTCACCTGTACTGCATACACATACAAATTAAGCAAGTGGGTACCCACACACTGTCAGAAACCCACAAGCAACAATGAATGACAGCCTGTTTTTCATTACTTTCTCAGTTCTGCAACATACCCACATTTGTTCGAGTGCTCATCAGTGGGTCCTGTATGACACTCCCAATGTACCAGACATTGTTTATCAACACAGAACTGTGTGCCTCATGCCACAAGACCACCTCTATATCCATGCAAGATCATGCTCTGTATCTGGTGCACTATGAGCCACTACCAATGGGCCAAACTATCTCTGAGGACATGTACTTGCAGCAGTTAGAACATATGCAATAGGTACAGAAGTAAGAGCCATTATTAGTTAATCATAAGAATGTACTGTTCCTCCATGACAATGCCAGGTCTCATGTGGTGTGGGTGGCAAGGGATACCATATGGTAACTTGGTTGTGCCATCCACTTTACTCCCTGGACCTTATGCCAACAGAATTATTCCCTTGTCAACTAGCATCATGGGAAATCCTTCATAAGTGAAGCAGACTTGTAGCCGGCACTCACAGATTTCTTTACATCCAAAACACCTGATTTTTGCTAACAAGGCATTGTGCAGCTGGAGCTATGTTAGCAAAATATTCTGGATGCTGATAAGGATTACTTTGAAAACAAACGGTATGTCAAATTTGCTGTATACCTATTTTTTTTTTCTAATAAATAAAAAACAGCAAGGAATTTTTGTTTACCTTATAGAAGTGGTGTGGGGGGGGGGTCCTGTTTATAGTATCCATATAGTGTAAAATCAATCCCTGACTTTTACAGAGATTTTGAGGTGGGGTTACAGAAAAATTTCTCTTAAATAACGAATAAACAGATATATACATTTTTAAGTAAAGAACAATGATTTACATAAATTAATAAAATCATGTATCTGTTTATTCTTAATTTAAGAGAAATAATTATTAACCTCAAGTGTTTGTACATATGCTTCCAAAAAAATTCCATTAAAAAATTTTATAAAAATATTTTTCAAAAATTAAAAAAATGATTAAAAATTTTAAAAAATGTTAAGAATATGCTGATATAAGCACATTTTTAAACATGACATTTTTAAATAACAACTAAGTGACTTAACCTAAGACCAGTAACTCTTCAAAGTCAGGGATCAGTTTGACACAATATTGATATTATAAACAGGATGCCATTCTAAATTGATAACAAATCAATATTTTTCAATTCAGCCTAAGGAAGGTCTAAAAGAATACTAATCAACAAAAACTATTTCCCCAAAACATTTTCCCTAATTGTCACTTGTCAAAATTTTGTGTTACATTCAAAGCATGTGTATTAGGTTAAGTTATAAATAATTTCTGCTTTTGTTTATTAACTTCAGTCTTCACAATATTACAATTGGTTTCCCAAAACAGAAATTACTTATGACTCAACCTAGTATGTATGTATGTGTGTGTGTGTGTGTGTGTGTGTGTGCGTAATGATCCAATTACTGTATGTGAGAATGTTTGTTTATTGTAACAATATTGTCAAAATGGTTAAGGTAAAGAATAAAAAAAACTTCAAGTTCAATTTGTAACTTAATAATAATGTTCATGCTCATTCCAATAATCTATATTATCATGCCCCAATTTCTCAAAGAGAATAGCTCCAGGAATTTTAAATTATAAAGTAGTTTCTTTTATTTACAAATATTTCTATGATGTTGTAAAACAGCAATAATTAAATCTTGTACTGAGAATTGTATTAATGTAATGCTATTAAAGTTCTTTAACTTTGGACCAATTTCCAGTCCAATTTGCAACTTGCTAGTGTGGTGTTTGCATTCAGACACTCATCAAATTATTTGGTTTCTCAAGGAAGAATAAAGGATATGTATATATAATTCTAATTCATCTGATATATCTAATATCATTTCTAGATGACAAGATATAAATGATGTATAAAGTTCTGAAATTAGGTATTTTTATTAATCAGTAACTTATTTGAATTAAGATCTTCATCTTTATTGTTTTTATTACAATGTTTCATTTGGACTTTGTCATGTGTTGCTTGCATCTTGTGGAGTTGAAATACTAACATTTGGATTAGTGATCTGCAGGGAGCAAAAAGGACCAAAGAACCACATAAAAGCCATCAGATGCAACCTATACCTGATGAAGGCCATATAAATTATCAGCTGGAAGAAAAACAACAAAGATTACTCGAAATGAATTGTAACCTATTGAAACACTAATCTTTTAAGGGTTCTAAATCTTATTCTTTAAACTTTGGACTTAATGAAATGTTTATAAAAAATCAAACAAAAGAATTTTTTTCAATTTAATGAAATATTTCAATAAATAACCCATTGTATCTGAAATGGCACAGTATTAAAAGCAAATTAAGGGCATTTATATCCCTACTGCTGGCTTTACTCAAAAGAAAGCCAATTTATCATGTATTTTTGTTTGTTCAAACCAAATGTTAGTTAAAACCTAACAGTTGTCCATATAAGAATAGCAATTTTCATTGGATGTTGGGAAGGCTTATGAACAACTTTTAACATAAAAAATTCCAACAAAAATCTGCTGTATTGCAATAGTATTCTAATTCATTCACTTTTCCTCACACTAAGTCTCCCTCACTTATTTCTCCCTACTATTATTTACTAGTCTTCTCAATCATTTACTCCCCTATGCTTACACTTCTGTATATTGCTCCCCTTGCAAACTCTTCTACTCACACTCTCAATTCTCTCCACTCCCTTACACACTCATTAATTAAAGAGTTACTTTCCTCTCATCATTAACTCATTCCCACACACTCTATCACACTCTAACTCTCCCACATTTTATTTTTCTTTCACTAACTCCTCTTGCCCTATCCTCTCCCAACTTACTCCTCCTCCCAACTTACTCCTCCTCCCAATCTCTCTACTCTCTCCCCTTGCATACTTCTACTCTCCCTCTCTTGCACTTACTTTTCTCCACTTCCCCTTACTTTTTGCCACTCCCTCTCTCTTTCACTTGCTTTTCATCACTCCCTCTCTCACTCTTCTACACTCCTCTCCTCTCTCTCTCACTTACTTTTCTTCACTTCCTTTCTCTCTCACTTACTTTTCTTCACTTCCTTTCTCTCTCACTTACTTTTCTTCACTTCCTTTCTCTCTCACTTACTTTTCTTCACTTCCTTTCTCTCTCACTTCCTTTCTCTCTCACTTCCTTTCTCTCTCACTTCCTTTCTCTCTCACTTCCTTTCTCTCTCACTTCCTTTCTCTCTCACTTCCTTTCTCTCTCACTTCCTTTCTCTCTCACTTCCTTTCTCTCTCACTTCCTTTCTCTCTCACTTCCTTTCTCTCTCACTTCCTTTCTCTCTCACTTCCTTTCTCTCTCACTTCCTTTCTCTCTCACTTCCTTTCTCTCTCACTTCCTTTCTCTCTCACTTACTTTCTCTCTCACTTACTTTCTCTCTCACTTACTTTCTCTCTCACTTACTTTTCTCCACTCCCACCCAATTTTTAGACCAGATATTAATTCATGAGCTGTTTGTATAATTAAATTAGCCCTATTCCCTTCTCATTGTAAATATTTTAGGATGAAATACTGAAACAGAGTTGTGTCAATCTAAATATAAATAATTATTTTGTTTGGTTGAATCCCAAGTACAGTGTTGAAGAGCTAGAAGCAATTACTACCTTCAAACATTGAAAATACTCATTGCAACAACAAAAAAAGAAAAATTCTTGTCTTATATTAATAATTTACCCTGATTTGAATAAATAGTTTCAGTGTAAAGTGGTTAAATAAGAAGCAATAGCTATTTTGTCTTTTGCACTGTACATCAGGCTTACCAACCCTCATTTTATAGGTTCCTGTTTTATATGATATAAAATGTCTTTGTTATTTTGTGGTCTAATTAGCATAAAACCTGGGGATAGCTTTATGTATCTAAGTTACTCTAAATTAATGATATTTTGTTTAAAATATCACTTTATGCACAAGATCAACTTGGATATCAGTACAGTAAATCCTTGTTATTTTAATCTTTATTATAATAAATAAAAATCATTGGATTTCTTTTGTTAAAGCACTTCTCAGATATTCTCTAAAATTCTGAGACTAAATATTTTTATTATTTTATAAATTTCCAGATTATTATATTGATTATTATATTGTTCTTTATTGTTTTTTGCACAACATTTAAATTCTGTTTTCCTCTGGTTTATGTTGCATCCAGTGATCTTTAGAATCCCTTGAGTTCTTTCCTTCTTTTTCATGAATTTTGACATGGTATGGATGTACGGTGGAGTAATGGATAGCAACTCAGATTGAGGAATCAGAGGGCCGAGTTCAAATTTCATTCGAATCCATTACATTCACTTACGTGCTAATACCCTTGGGAAAAGTATGAATCCTTTTCTTCTCCCTCCAGCTATGAGTAAATAGCAGGATAGACCAGGTTATATAGCTTTGGATGGCAACTGGTCTACCTCAGAAAGAAATGGCAACCTACTGTGTGTAAAGATCTGCCTTGTTAGTCATATATCGAAAGATACATGATCACTACACATGGCACATAATTGATTGATTTATATCTACTATATCACCCAACATGTTTCTAACAAAATGATATCAAACAAAATCAAAATACAAAACAGTCTGAAATTTTAGGAAATATTTATTCCATTGGAATGAAACAAGAAAGTTTGACTGTGGAAAAGGTACACCCTTCAATTAATCCCAGAGTCTGTTTCTGAAACAAGAAAAGTACTACATGTATGACATGCTGTAGAGGAAAATGGAGAGGGAGTTTCCTTTTGAAAGCATAGGTTTATAGGAGGCATGAGTTAGCTGCTGCTGCTAGTAGACTCTTCTCTACAGATAATCATCTGTGTCAGTGATTTTAAAATCACTACACCTCAATGAGAAAACCACAGTTCAACAAAATCATTGAACTGAGTCTTAGAGGTCAACAAGAGAGCCGATTCTTATTTTATTTGTTCTCATATTTGTATAATTAATACAATACCTTAACACCCAATCCTGTGTTCTGTTAGGCTGGTTATATATTCCAGATGTAAAATGAAAAGAAAAAGATCAAAAGTAGCAAGCAAATTTAAAAGATTAATATAACATACACTTGAGGATCATTGAAGAATATATCAGGTGAAAAATTGTGCAAAAACAACAAAGATAAAGATACTTGTTAAATGTATTAATAACCTAAATATACATGATTCACTAAAAGATTGGTTAATTAATGTTTTCATTTTATCTTTTCATTTATACTTGTATGCTTAATATCTTCAAAATATATTAAACAATAACAGTTTGCAAATTTGCAAATTTTGTTTTAGAATTAATGCATTGTTTGAAATACTATATATGTTGGCATATAAAATGAGTTTTTAAGCATAAAAAATCTAAAAAAAGTTGCTGATAAAGGGCAAAGACAAAAATAATGTTGTAAGCCCATACAGGAGAGAAGTGATAATGTATTCGTATATCTACTACTGTATAGTAGCCTATTTAAAACTATCATATTAGTCAAGTATTGCAACTTGATGTGCAATGTGGGGTAATGGATAACAGCTCAGTCTGAGAAATTGACAAGCAGTTTGAATTAGTCTAGTTCATTACATTCACTTATGAACAAATACCCTTAGGAAAGGTATGAAACAATCTCTTTTATCTCTAGCTATGGGTTGAATAGCAGGACAGACTGCGTCCTATAACCTTGGTTGGCAACCAGTCTACCACAGAATGAAACAGCAGTCTACTGTGAGAAAATTATCCGCCGAGTCAGACATGATTCAAATGAGACCTAATCGCCAAAGCATGTATCAAATATGGCACTTAACTGACTGACTTGCATGATAGCCCCAATTTTTATATACTACTTCTGAAATGTTTTATGTTTTTTGTCAAGAGAAGTCTTTTATAAAATCTTGATTAATTATCTATATTTAAAATGTAATGATTATACTATGCCACTTTTTCCAAAGAAATGTAAAAATACTGACATATGCTATCAGATATGGTGAATCTAATACATAATTTGCAAAGCTAAAATTCTAAACAATAATTGGAGAGTTAAAATATTTACTAACAAAGATAATATAGGAAGAAAGACTGATCAGGTTAATATAGGCATAAACCAGAATTTAATACCACACTTTAACTTTTACACAAAATTCATTTACTATATTTCCCATATATATATAAACATATATAACACATATCTTTGTAGGAGAACATGATATATAAATTTTTATATACCAGAATAAAATTAATGACAAAGTGTAAAAGATTTTTCCAATGAAGTACAAAACATGTACATGAATTTTTTTTTCCATTTTGTCATTGATTTGCTTAGCATTTATTGATTTATTGATTATCATCACTCTCGTCATCTATTGAGCAAATTTTTGACAAAAATTCTGCTACTCTTAAAATGCATTAAATTCTCATGATTTTTACATATTCTGATAGGGGGGCATTCAGTTGTATTATTATTATTAATATTATATATGTGTTTATATAACACATATTTTATTACTTCAAGCATTATTTTTAGTGGATATCCATATTTGAGTAGTTTATTTAGTCTACCAGCCTGCATACTCAAGAAGACTTTGGCAATATTCAAACCTATCCCCTTTTGCAAGCAGAACCACCGTCTGATACGGTGTGCTTTTACCACTTGGCTATGAAGAGCTTCACAATAAAGCATGGTTCAATTTTGCCTGTAAAGCACACTGACACATTCAAATTTTTTTAAAACATATATCTGCTCAGTTTCATATACAAAACACAAAGAAATCTTTAAAGAATTAATATATTTTATTTTTTTTAACTTGACATTTTTATTACTCCAAACATTATTTTTAGTGGATACTCCATTAATTTTAAACAGTATTGTGTCTATTGGTCTGTGTACTCAAAAACTTAATAAAGAAAATGTACCCACTAGAAGGGATCAAATCTGATCTGGTGCACTTTTATCACCCGGCTACAAAGAGCTTCACAGTACAGCAGGGTTCTATTCTGCCTTTAAAGCACACTGAATCTATAATTTTGCAAGGAATATTTAGAAAACAAACTAAATTTGTAATTATAACATTTGTGTGCAAAATTTTTTTAATATTTTAACATTATTTGTATTTGTAATAATAATTTAACATATTTATAATAATATATATTTAATTCTGGGATCCTTAGAGAACTAGTGTGTCAAACAGGGATGGTTAGATGTTAGTCTAGTACCAGTAACCTTTGTCTCAAAACCTATGCAAAACCAGCCAGTGGGATATTAGACGCAGAGTAATTTTTGAAGAGGTTGGAAAAAAGTGTACCTTATATTGTGGGAAACACACACAAATTACATATATATATATATATATATATATATATATATATATAGTGGGAAATATGGTATATGCCAGCATATATGGTAATTTTTTTTTTTTTAACTTATTGCAGTTTTTAATTCTAAAAAAATATTTGGTAAAGTTTAACAAGTGTGCCCACAAAAAAAATGGTGTGTCAAAAGGACAGTTTTTCTCTTGATGCCACTATTACTGTATATTCCATCAGCAATTTTTATTGTTTTAAAAAGATATTTTTAGAATTTTAATTAACCCCAAACATATGAAACTGAATTTATTCATTTTCTTTTTTTCTCAAGAATTGACAATTAAATTATTAAACACTATTTATTTACAAAATTATAAAAATATGTGGACTAACTTTATTATAAAGAAATAACTATGAAAACATATTTTATTCATAAATTTATAAAAATATCTGAACAAGAAAATTTTAATAAACACATCATAATAAGTAACTGTAATTATAAATTTCAGAAAAAATTTCCATGCCTTTTTTAGGCATTTCTAGACTTATACATTTCTAGACTTATACATTTCTAGACTTATACATTTTTTTAAATCTATAATTACAGTTACATGTTTATTTAAATTTTCTTGCTTTAAAGTTCACAAATAACAAATATTGCATTGTAGTAATTCACATTTTTTTATAATCATGTAAATATAAAATTCTTCTTGTAAATAAACAATTCAAATAGTGATTAACATTTTTGTTGTCAATTATTGAGAAAAATATGTATAAACCGAATTTCATATGTTTCAGTTTTATTAAAATTCTAATAATAGCTTTTTAAAACAACAAAAATTACCAAGTGAGTATACAGTAATAGCGGTGTCAAGAAAGAAATCTTCCTTTTTAAGACATCAATTTTTGTGAGTACAAATGTTAAACTTTGCCAAATATTTTTTTTGTAAAATGAACAAAAGACTGGGTTGGGTTAGGTTGTCTGTTGGTGTTAAAATGATCTAAAATTTTTCTAGTAAAAAAAGCTAAACTTTTTTTTTTCAGTCCTATGATTATAATAATATTATTAATAATAATCTACTTTTTGCTTGATATTGACAGCATTATTTTATTTACAACCCCCAATTTCCTGAGACATATTCTCTATATGCTTTTTATAGGAATCCTCTTTACAGATCCAGCATGCTCTTCCTAAGAAATGAGCGGCTTATTTTACAAAGTGTTTTTGGTTTGCACGATGCTGCTGCTGCTGCTGCTGTTCTCTGCTGTCATCATCGTTGCCCTGACATCATCGTCATTGCCACTACCACAATGCTGTTATTCCCATCAGTTGACTGATGTTTTTCTCTCTTATTTCTTGTTCCTCCTCCTACAACCACCACCACCACCACCACCACCACTACCACCAACACTCTACAACCATTATGGTCACATCACCATTTGATGTTGTTGTTGTCCAACTAAGGGTTATTATCAGGAGTGATCACTCTGCGGAGAACAACAGGTGCTTGTTAAGGTTCATTAAGTGCTGAGGCAATGTTTCCAATTTTCCCAAATGAAAAAGGAAAAAAAAAAAAATGGAAATTTTAAAAAATGAGAAAAAAAAAATGATGAAAAAAAAAAAGAAAAAGTATTAATAAAGAAAGGGAGGATGAAAATATGTGTGTTTTGAGATATGTTTTACATGCATTAATATACACATCATATCATTTATGTGTGTTAAAATAAACGCATTATATATATGCATCAGTTGGGTGATTTTAATGTATCTCTAAGCACATATCATGAACTGAAAATTGAAAAAGAAAAAAACAGATATAATTTATAATGAGAGAAGACACAAACAAGCAAAATCTTCAAACTTTTGCAACTCTTAAAGAAAGAATGAAAAAAGAGCAAAAATAAAACACACTCCTTTTCTCCATCCATATCAGAAGAAAGAGCATATATATATATATATATATATATATATATATATAACAAGCTTTATTTTTTAGTCTCATTTTATCATTTGTTGCAAATTAATTTTGTTTTGCTGGTTTTTTTTTGTTTAATTTATTTGGATTTTTCATTTCGTTTTTTGTCTAGAATTTTGCTTATTTCATCACATACTACTAATTATTTTATTAAAATTAAGTTTCACATGAAATTAATTGAAAGTAACTATTTTTTTTAATTATTGAGAAAATAACTGAAGTTGAAAACTATTGTCATTTGCCTTATTTTTAGTCATATAACTTATGAAATTATTTTTATTATATTTTATCATATAATATTTATCCTATTTACGCACATGCATATATAATAAGCATATAAATTTTTTTAATTAGAATAAATATATGTATTTTATATAATATGCATAATAGTTTTATTATTGTGGTATTATTTTTTATGTAGATGTTTTCATTATTATGTTTATTATTATTATTATTATTATGATTGCTTTATTGTTCTTTTTCATTATTTTATTGTTGGTTCTTTTATTTTGTAACAAAGAAACCTTTTTCAATTCATGACTTGCTTCTTTGCTGAAGAATCCCAAACCATTGATGACATTTTTGTATGTTCTTAACAGTGGCTTATTTGATGATGATGATGATGATGATGTTACAACAGCCAAAAGAAAGAGGGAGGAGGTGGAGGAGGAAGAGCAGGATGTGGCAGATTAGGAACTTGCTCAGGACTGACAAATGAGCCTCATCTGGGTGATGATCAGCATAAAATACATCTTTACTGCTGAGCTTAAGAATGACAACAAATAAATTTCAAAGAATTTTGTTTAAATTAAAATAAAAATGAAGGAGTGTGGCTATTATTAAAATGAACCCCCTCCCCTCAAAAAATTCATTTTTTTTTAACAGATTTTCTGATGACGACCTAAGGATTGTTTTTTTTTTCTGAACAAATGAAGTTTTTTGTTGCAGTTACAGGCATACAAGTGAGAATAATCATTAAACCCAGCACACCATTATGACGAGAAAAAAAATGACTTAAATTACAGGTGATTAAAAATTATCAACAGTTTTCATTTTTAACTGTTGTTTCAAAATAGTTTTCTGGCAGAGATGAAAGGTCAAACACAGGCAAAGGGTCAACCACAGTTCTTCAACCAATGGATGCTAAAAAAAAAAGTTACAGAAATTTTTAATTTGGAAATAGAATTCTCAAAAAACAGTCAATAAAATAAAGAAAATGTACAGTTGAAGAAAAAAAATTTTTTCCTTTTCATATCTCTGCTGAATTCTTCAACAAGCTGGACAACACATGCCAAAAACGTTGGCTTTGTCTCTTTCAAAAAGAGATATGGACAGATAAAAAAAAATATGAAAGAAAGAATTTTGTATATTTTTTTGTTTTTCTTTGTTTGTTGTTTTCATCTTTGGACTTTTTGTTTGTTTGTTTGGACAAACGCAAGAGATTTTGGTGATGTTTTAACACCAAATTTATGAACAATTCCCCACCCCTACAGAAAAAAAAACAACCCAAAAAAACCTGAATTTTGAAAATTCAAATGTCAGTTGCAAGCAATGCACACACACACACACACACACTTTGAAAATTCACAAGAGCTATTTCAGTGTATAATGCATAAAAATTATGCACTTTAAAAAGTTTTAATGATTTCAAATAATCAAAAAATTGTATTATTTAATAATACAGAAAGATGCTTGAACCTGAAGAAGTGGTGATAATATACTGTTCATGAAAATAGTGAAAAACTCTCATACATATATAAATATTGGCAATATTTAATATTTACCCTTTATTTATTACTAATGTTGCCTTGCAAAATTAGATTTTCAGTTATTTATTTTTATTTTTTTGAGTTTGTTTTTTTTTTTTTTTCAGGATTTTATTGTTTTATTCTTGTCAACATTGGTCAAATATCCCCCATCCAATTGTCTTTAAACTTTTGTGAGTGAATGACGACACCATCTGAAATAATCACAAAACACCTGGATTTATTTATTATTTTTAATTTAACATCATTTTCATTGTATTTCTTGTTATGAACTACTGTAAGAATTGATTTTCACTATTTAAATTTTCAAGATTTTTTTTATGTTTGCATTCTAAGTGTGTTCATATATTTACATATAAATAAAATTCTCCTCCCCTAAAATTTGCCTAAAATTAACACATTTTGAAACTCTTTTATAATTTGATACTGAGAAATAATTTTTTTATGCTTTCAATTTTAAAAAGTACTACACAATATGTAACAAATTTGAATATTTGCAAACATTTTTATAAAAAAGAAAACATTTTTATATGTTTTATCTTCAAATCATTTTTTAAATTTTGTTTATAGATAAAGAAAAAAATCAAATACGTCTCTGCTAAATCAGTACCTACAAAGCAAATATAGTTAGAATATTTCCCAGAGAAGAAAATGAATAATACTGATCATAAAAATACTTAAAAAACATGTCTGTTGCAGACAATAATAAATAAATAATAACTAAGTAAATAATTAAAAACATCTTTTAAACAAAATGGACAATTTTTTATTTCTACTAGGGTTGATCCATTTTTCAAAATAACTTTATGCGTGTAATCTAAAGGAATTTATTTTAATTATATTTTTCGATATGAAATTAGTTAATTATTATTCTTTGTGCTTTTTAGGGTGGAAAGGACATGATATATGCAACATTTAGAATAACATGCAATGTCCATTGCAATTTTGGAAAATCAAATATAAAACATTTCAATCAATCACCAATTGCTAATTTTCCTGTTTTTATTTTTTTCCTCCTTTCTTTTTAAGAGAAAGGGGATGCTTCTTTTATCCCCAAACCTACCACCCAATCACATGTAATGAAATATAATTTTTTTTCTTTTAGTTGACTGTGCACAATTAAAACTTATAGAAAAATTAAAAATCTAACTCCAGTATTATCAATTTTTTTAACAATCAAAGAGTATATATATATATATATATATATATATATATATATATATATATATATAATGTGTGTGTGTTTTTCCCCAACAAAGATATACATGCAACAAATAAATGTGTGTGTATGTGAATACTGTATTTGATGGTACATAAAATCCCTCTTTTTTTCAAATAAACTGGCTCAAAAATATCTTCTGGGTCTTATATGCAAAGTTGGGGTATCTGGTAGGCTAATATTCACCCAGATGCTGTAGACTACAAGTATTTGTACCTAGAATAAATATATGATATAATATTAAATGTAAATAGTGTGATTTGGGGGAGATCTTATATGCCATCAAAGACAGTATATGTCAGTGTGTGCACTTTCATATATACACAGATGTGTACAAACTTGATTGGTTATTTTTGTTAATTTTTGTTCTGTGGTGATGGGCTGTATAAAAACATGAACAGCAACAACCGATCCCATCCAAAACTTGTGCATTGTCAGCATTCAAAATATCCTGTACAAAAACTGAACAGAAGTCAATGCAGTATTCGTTTTCAAAGCCAAATGGCTTTCCTGCCTTACAGCAGAATTCAAGAAAAAAAATGTTTTTTTTCCCAATCTATGGTACACTTTAATGCATGGAAACAAAATTTTAAAAAAAAAAAATTTTAAATGGATTTCGCTACACACTCACATCTAAAGTAAAGAAAGAAAAGAAAAAAAAAACATTTGAGTTACACTTATAATCTTGGTGGAAGACTTTCCAAAGGCTATTTGCAATTATTGGTTCTCTTATTCTCCATGATATTCAATTGTGTGAACCATTCTTAGAGAGAAAAAAAAATACTTTATCCCACTTTTTTTTTTTTGATTGTTTGATTGTTTTTCCTGCCATATCACCGTATGTTGTTCTTACTACAAAATTTTGTACCTTCATATACAACAACATTATTAATTCTGGTTCAATTTGTCTTTGTGAATCAAAGTAATTTCTTCTATTTGTATTTATCAATAATTGTATTGAAAGTATTTATTGTTTGTTTGCATTGAATTGAATTACAAAGTATTTATTCTTCCATTTGATTACAAAAACTTGGATCTTATTGTTGTTCCTTGATTATTTAAAATTCAAATCTAACCAGTGATGCATATATCTAACCCTGTTGTCCATCCTTGTGTTAATTTTGTTATTTAAGTTTGCATGCATATCTGGTCATATCTTTTTAAAAAGAGAAAGCATTTGAATGATGGTACATTAGTGTATTTATTGAATGTTAGTGTGTATATATGAGTTTAGGAATTATGGCTGGCTTTATCAGTGAGATTGTTACACATTTGATGTCATTGGCTGGTATGTGAGCTCAAGCAAAACATCAGGACTTCAAATCCTGATTTTCAAGGCAGTAGACAGTAGACGCCATCTTAACCCTGCTATTTTCTTCATATTTAGCCTTTTAGTAAATATCTACATTAGTTTGATTAATGAATGATAAAATACCAAACTGAACTAATTTATAAACCAATGCAAAAATTCAGATGCTATATTTTAATGTTAATTCATTGACCATACTGGCTCAACTGCCTTTTTAAGCAAACATTTTGAATTAAAAAAAATATATTTAAGATATAACATCATGGAATAAAATAAATCTATCAATTAATATCTTTTATTTTCTCAACAGATACAGAATATTCAATAAATACAATTATATCATTTTTTGCTTTTTAAGAATTATAATAATTTGCTAATAAACCGACATAGTAGCTGAGAGAGTGCATATTTCTCACTTGTGTTCCTGATTGAATAAAATCCAGGATTTTAAATGCTGATTTTCATGTCAGTAGCCATATTTGAAAAATTACTGCAATACAACATACCTTACTCCTAAATTTTGTAAATATCAATAATAAATTAAATTGAAATTTTTTTCACAGTGTGTCTTTATCTTAAAATTGATTTTAATTATTTTAGTACTTTTATTAATTAGTATTTTAAATGCTGTACATAATAACGCTAGTATCTACTAAATAATACAGTATTACTTGTTTGAATTTGTATAGAGTATATTAAAATATACATTTGCTTATTTATAAAAGTGAATGAATATATTTCAAAATCCACTTTAATCCTATACATCTATGAGAGAGAATAGTTTCTTTGTGATTTTATTTTCACTCATTAACCATAACATTTAAAACTAATCTATTTCCAAGTTTCTTTGTGTGGATTTGATTGAAGAAACATGATTTTTTAGTACCTCAAATCATAAAAGATCTAAAACTGACCATCAATTTTTGTAAACCATCAATCCGATTCTTTTAGCTTAAATTCTCTAAACACCTTTTTTCAATACCTCACCATGGAACAGTATTTAGTATGTGAGTCTTGCAGGTCATTACTATGAAAGTGAGTTCAATCATCACTCGGTGCCTCACGTTTTTTACTATGCGTAGTAAATATCAAAACAAAGGCTAATCACCATGGAGGAGTGGTTAACAAGCTATGCTCATAGAACAATATTATTGATCCTCACTGTGTGCCCCCACACATATGGCCTTGTGCCAAACTAGGCAAAGCTTAGTAAATATCATAACATCTTTATTCATAAGCAATAATGAGTCACATTGATATCTTGCTAAGAAGAATTATGGAGGCAAAAATCTATATTTAATTTGTAAAAATTTGGCTTATTTTGATGTTAAATATACTCAATCTATTCATAATATGAAGAAGAAAATATATCTATTATTTCGAAAACAAAAGTATTTTTGGTAAAGTAGACACTTTCATGTTATTTCTAATGATTTATTTGAAATCTTTGTTAAAAAAAAAAACCTTCAGAAACAACCTGCTTCTATTCACTGCCAGAAATTTCTTGCAGCTGCTGATTAAAATATATACATATGCATATATACTAAAGAATTATATTTTATTTTTGATATGTTAATGACAATATTATTTATTAGCATTTGATTTTTTTTTTTATTGCAATTCTCATTAACCAATGACATAACAAGCAGTATGAATCAGAATAAGCCTTTGGTGGAATTTGCTTTCACACACAATGATGCCATGAAAGCTTTACCAATAGACATTACACAAATAAGCTATATAGCTATATTCTTTTTAATCTCCACTGTGTTGCCATGATGCTATTGCCTTTATTAGACTAGTAGTATTAGGTATAATAATCTTTGAATTTCATTAATGAAACATTGTCAATTATCATACTCTCACCATAAGACAGTTCAAATCTGGTCAGAGGCTTGTTCTTTCTTCTTAAATCCATGCATTTTAATGAGGTCATTTTATTTAAGAGTTGCAATTAAAATACAAAAGAAATATAGATGAAAAATGAATAACAAATGACAATGTTTCATCCAAGAAATTTAAAGACTATTACATTTAATATGACTATTGTAAGTCAATAAACAATATGGTGGCATAGAGATTAGAGAAGAAAGTAATTTTGATGGATGGCTTTCAATGACTCCTGTGAGTCACACTTGTGTAAGGTGCTGTCACAGTGAGATAGACTCTCAAGGGTAAGGAATGCGAGTTCAAATCTTACTGCAAATTTGTACATTATTTCTGATCTTTGTTGTCTATATAATGTTTGGAGAATAATGAACTGAAAGTTGTAATAAAAAGCAATAGAAATAACAGGAAAGAAATAGTCAAAAATCTATTCTAAAATAAAAAAAGCATTTGTCTGTATGTGTATATGGTTTAAACTTCTAAACTACAATTGTTAGACACTTAAAACTATATATATTCTGATGCAGCCTGTTTCAAGGGAGATTTTGATAAACAATTTATGTACAGCAGTTTATATAAGCAAATACATTTATAAATTAAAATAGATGTAATAGTATTAGAAAACAGCAAAATAATATGCTGATATTTTAGCATTTCCAATGTAAACCTGATCACATTCAATTATTTTTTTAAATATACAGTAGCAAAGTTAATGAATGAATTGTAGAATATTCCATACATTTTGTTTAATAAGGGAAAATGTTTTTTAAATTATCAATAAAGTATTTATTTTATATAAAAATACAAATTTAAAAAGAAACTAAAAATTTAACAAAAAATATTAGACAATTTATTTACATCCATAAATGCTAGATCATCTATTTTTTTTAAATAAACAGTGGCAAAAAATTAAATTGAAAATGCAAAGATTAAAAGATTGCATGTACATTTTATTTGATCTACAGTTGATTTGTTTTAAAATTACAAACATTTTTCCATGAATGACAATAGGCTCTCTTTCCTGATAAAAATTAATTTCTATTTTTTATCCATTAGAATAATATTAAACATAAAAAACAAACTTTGCAAAATATGAAAAATTGAATTAAAATGAAAAAAAAAAAAAATTTTTAAGTTTTAATTTCCAAATATCTTCACTCATATATCTTCGATAACAGAAATAAATTGTTTATCAAAACTTTCCTTGGAAAATGTAGAATCAGAATATATGTAGTTTTAAGCTGAACACACACACACACACGATTTAGAAAAGTGTTAACAATTTTTTTTCTTTATATATTTATTTAAATAGTGACAAAAATTAAATTAATTGTAATGAATATTGTTATAATTTATTAAATTATGTAGTGTTTAAATATGAATATTATTAATATTGTACATTACAAGTATAATTTTCACATAATATACAGGGAAAATTTTTAATAATATGAAAGGGTTTCATAGATATTTAAACAGTCGAAAGCAAACAAATCTTAATTTTAGTTCTATTGATATAAAAAGCCTGATATGGCTCTTCATATTTGTCTCACTAACATACAGGTTGACATCAACTTCCCCCCTCCCCCAACAAAAAATAAAATGCATACTGTGTTTATTATCTGAAAACATTTTATTGTTTATTAAAGGCTTTGATAAAGTTAAAATAACCATCAATGGATTAACCAAAAATTATGAAAAAATATCTGCTCAAAATTTGTCTACACAATTCATCAACTTCCAACTTGTAATGATCTTTCTCCCTTTTTTTATTGACATTTTCAACATAAAATCAAATGCTTTCTTTTAAAATCTTTACATTTATTCTTTATTATGAAAGTATTTAATCAAGTTTCTGGTAAGAATCATCAATACTATTTCTAAGCAAAGTATGTAAACATTTTATTGTTCAGGGAAAAGAGGACATTATACATATTTGTTACAAATGTTGGAATTGTACTCTATTCGTTTTCATCTTACCTGGAGAGATATATACACACACACACACACACACACACACACACACACACACACACACACACACACACACACACTGTGTCTATGTATAATGTATGTGCAAGAAATTGTTAATAGCAACTAGAGTTCTAATATGAAAAATAAACATTTTCATTAAAAAGATTAAATGTTCTAATAAAAATCAATTAATTGTTAATTAAATCTCTAACTGACACAAAATGTAATTACAAAAAATGTCACCACATACCAACTTGATTTTTTAGTAATGAAATAAATACAAAATCTAGTTTATCAGTGCCACTAAAATGATGAAATATTTAAATAAATTTGAAATTGTATTGTAAATCAAAAACTTTGTTTCTGTACATTTTTTAAGGTTTAATAATTGTTGAATATTAAATTAAGCTAAGAGACAAAGTAATCCCCAGCCTTGACCCCTTCCTGATGAAATGAAAATGATTATATATATATATATATATATATATATATATAAACATATTTTACATTAAAAGTTTATTTATCTACAAATCCAATCACAATCCAAGAGTTTCTTTAACACATTATATCTGGTAAATAACAATATATTTAGTATAAACATGTGGCATTTCTACTAAATCACCAGAAAAGTATAAGATACATGTTGCATTAGGTGTGTGTGTGTGTGTGTGTGTGTGTGTGTGAAATTGTATGGCAAAGTGGAAAAAGTTTACTTGTGATGCATTTCCTCCTGAAGGATGAAACACATGACAAGTAAACTTTTCCACTTTGTCATACAATTTACTCAATACTCTTCTTGATATATAAAAATATTTATTGTTATATATAATATATATATATATAAGATATATATAGATTACTATTTCTTAATAGTACTAATTATTAATGCAAAAGTGAATTTGTAGTATTTTGAATTTATGTTGAGTCAGTATGGTATTAAAAGTTAAGAAATTGATCTGAATTGAATTTTAATTTTACAAAGTTTAACCTTTGTGCCCACAAAAAAATGGTGTATCAAAAGGATGGTTATTCTTTTGACACTGCTAATATTGTATACACTTTTCACTCCCTCAGCAATGTTTATTGCTTTTAAATTGATCATTAGAATTTTAATAAAACCCAAACATATGAAAATGGATTTATTCTTGAGAATTGACAACAGATATTAAACACTATTTATTTATTAGATTGAATTTTTTAAAAATTGCTTTCGTTTATAAAATGATAAATAATAAATATTGCCTTGATAGCTGGTTTACATATTTTAATAATTTTGTAATTCTTTATAAATTTTAAAATAAAATGATTTCTTTTCAAATTTATTTCTTTATAAAATGGTAAATAATTCTTTATAAAAGGCAAATAATAAATATCGCTTTGTACTTGGTTCACATATTTTTATAATCTTGTAAATAAACCAAGAAAGTCAAAAGTGTATACAGTAATAGCAGTGTCAAGGAAATAACTGTCCTTTTGACACACCAATTTTTCCAGGCACAAAGGTTAAACATTGCCTTTAATTGCATTTTTAAAATATTCTTGCTTGAAAATCAAGGGAGTTAATTAGGTTTAACGGTTTTACCTCCTGAGAAAAATAAAATTATAACAAATACATGGAAAATAATATTATGAATATAACCTACTGATTGGAAGCCTGTCAAGGTTAACAAGAAGTCTAACAGTTTTGCTGCCACTGCCTAGACAAGCAAAGTAGTCATGGAGAAATGACTCAAAAGGTTGCTTGATGATGAATGTTAATTCTTGGTGTCAGAAATCTATTAACTCTTGTTAAGGTTGACAATAAATTTAAGAGCTTTTGCTGCCATTGCCTAAAGCAAGTTAATTATGGGAGAGTGATTTGAAATGTAGATTCATGATGATGACTATGGATGTTTGATATCATATCTTTAATTGAAGAGTCATTTGTGTTTTTGTATTGAATTTTATTTGTCTACAGTTACATGCGATTCTTATTTTGATTTTGAATGAATTGCCCAAAGAAAAAAAAATTTAGGGATTTGACCAAAATAATTTTTTATGTCTCCACCTCTAAAGATATAAAAAATATATTTTAGGGAAATTGCAGTGACTTTCCTATCGAAATGATTAGCATAGGTAAACAAGTTTTAAAAAATAAATAAAAGTAAAATTATTTTGCTTGGCAAGTTTATTTTAGAGAAATTTATCATTGGTAAATTATTAGAGAAATACTTGATTTTCTCTAATCATATATATCAAGTGACCTATCGAATACTAAAAGCATATATAAAAATTCATTTGAAATGATTTTACTATAGAAATGCATTACAATTATTTATTAAACAAAGATTCCAAAACTTGCACTCATTCTAATGATTACATATAGTGTAACAACAAATTTTAAAAGCATATTAATAAAATCTATGCAGAGAAGGTGTGAAGATATCCATTGTACATTTGACATTTGAACAGATATAATCATAATAATTAAAAAAAGATGATCATTTAATGCTTATCAACCTTTTAAATACTGTATGCAAAATATTGACTTCAGAATCATGTCTAAAGGGTAGAAAGAACACCTCTTTTGCAAAGAAGGTGAACATTGTTAACAGCATTGAATGAAAGTTACCAAACTAATATAAGTACTTAAAAGTGGAATTTAATGATTTGATCACTGAATTTTACAATTTTTTATTTAAAATTTGTTTAAACAAATGTCAACACTCAATTTGTATGTTGTATATTAAAAATCAAAAAGAAAGAATTGTTAGTGATCAGGAATTAATGCAAGCATTACTTCCAGAATATCTCCTTATTAATGTTTTTTTCTCATATTCTCTTACACTCAGTAATCCCTTAAATTTGATTGGCTTTATTGCCTTATTTGGAGGGAAATGATTAAAAAAATAATGCTATTGTATGTATAATGTAAATACATTGGTAATGATTTTATAGAATTACATTGAAGATCAGAAAAAAATTGTTCGTGGTCAGGAATTAATGCATGCAATACTGAGTTATTCTTTTCCGTTTTTAGTATTTTACACGTATTATTTTATAATCTTTTAAATGGAAGATATTTTTAAACTTAGTAGTAAGGTATAAATTTTAAGTTTATTTTACAACAAATATAGGAAACTTATTGTATTAATAATTTGATAATTTATTCAATTTTTTGTTTTAATTTTTAATTTGCAAAGATTTATTAAGGGTTAGTCATTGCTAGATTTCATTTTCATTAAAAAAAATAATTATTCACTGTTCTTGAAACCAAATCTTTGCTTCTTTTTTTCCCCCCCATTCTGTTAACTTTATTTTTACATTATCAAAACAGGGTTACAGATATTTTTTTTTTCATACAATTACATCTATTTTACATTTACTATGTCCTATTAAATTCAAGTGACTTATCCACTTATTTTCTGCTTTTCAAATATTCTAAATATGAAGCACACTTTTACCATTTCTCCAATACAAAGTAACAACAAAAAGGTTCTGGTTTTGTTTTTAAGTTAAAATAATATCAAATGTACATCCTGCAAAATTTTATTGAATTGTTTTTACATATAACATTTTGCAAGAAAATATTAACTTTTGAGAGAAATAATGGAAAATTTTTTTTCAAGCATTTCCATGGTGTTTGTTTTAGCGTTTATCTTGTTTTATGTGAATTACCTTCTGCTTCTAAACTTTTTTAAGAGTATCTTGATCGGGGATTGGGTGTTATGTTTGATTTTTTCTAAGAAAAAGATGATAAAAAATCTGCCAAAAAAAAAAGTTGTAAAGAAGGAAAGAAACAATTTACATGTAAATAGATACTTTCTAATGTGAAGACAATTTAATTCAGAGAAATAATTTTGTCGATTACGTTAGAAATTTAATTGTTCTTGTGTATCACTTTATCGTAATTTACCTCTTTTTTTTTTTCTTTTTTACTGTTTTATTGTATTTTTCCAGGAATATTTTCAATTCTTGGTATCTGAACTCTGAATGTTATCTTAAAAATTCTAAATCTGCCCTTTTAGCCACTTTGGGCATTCACATTGTTCTGTCGCACAAAAATCCCCTTCCAGAACCAAAATCTTAAGAAAAAAAAATGTTGCTAGCCATTTCACTCTACTCACGAAAGATACTGCCATTGATATATATATATATATATATATATATATATATATATATATATATATATATGTATGTATGTATGTGTGTGTGTATATTTATTCTCCAAAATTAATTTTCTTCATTGGTACACAACCCCCCAAACCACCAAGTAGCTCCCACCTGGTTAATGTCCCCCAATGTAAAACAAAAAGCAAGACAATAACCACCCCAATTTTTTTTTTTTTTTTTTTTTTTTTGGCAAATTTTTGTTTACTAAGCTTAGTTTGCCATAAGGCCACAAATATGGGGCATCTAGTGGGGATGAGACTCACTACTCCATAGTAACAGTTAATCATACTAGCTTGTTAAGCATTACCCATGCTGAGGTGCCATTTTTAGGCAAAGTGTAGCCAATTCTATTTTATTTTATTCAGACTTATTTCTTCTGTTGTTGGAAGTTCTGAAGAGTACATCAGCCAAAATAATGTGATAGAAAAAAAAGCAACAAAAACACAGAAATAGATATTTTCTAATATAAAAACAATTTGATTTAGAGAAATAATTTACGTTTCGTTGTCTTATGTGCCACTTCATCATAATTTTTATTTTTGTTTTAGTTTTTTATTGTTTTGTATTTTCCCAGGAATATTTTCAATTCTTGGTCTCTGAACCCTAAATATCATCTTTAAAATTCAAAATCTGCCCTTTTAGCCACTTTTAGTATGACTGAAATAAAGTACAATGGTTACATTTATGCTGTCATCATTGAATAAAATAGTTCTACATATGTGCCAATTAGACTTATTTCCCAGACAAGAGTTCAACTTAAGAAAACTACTATCTCATGTTGTTGTTTTCAAATAGAATATGTGCAAACTTCAGAATAAAATCTCTTAAATGGAACAGTTTTTCCTTTGTTAATCTCAGAGTAAATAGAAAACTTTTAATTTGGGGCAGGGGCTTTATACATGTAATAAATGGTTACAAGAAATTTATTCAAACCAGTCAAAGGTTCACACTAACTTGTTTTGTGGCAAAAATAAATGCAAACATTTGTGTGTTGTAGACAGGTATCCATGTCTGTTATTTAAACCTCTTTGTGAATTGTATTCCTGCTTTTTATTTACTTGAAAATACCAGAAAAAATACCAGACAATTGTTAAAATTCAATTACTATAATCACACAGTGTTATTGCTAGCAGTAGTAAACATGCTATAAAAAAATAGTTAAAATTAAAACCAATCATTTTACTTGCTAATAAGTTGAATATGATGACTACAGTACTAATTCTTATTCAAACCAGTGAATTCGTTTTTAAATTTGTACCTTAATATACTTGCTGAGTACAAGTGTTTCTTTATGATAATTGCATGTGTTATTCACTGTTTCTTTATACCAGTAGATCAGTGAACATTTCCCATAATTCCCTGATTTATTTACCATATTGGGTAAAGAGTTTTACGCAGTTGAATGCACTCATTCAGATTATTTTTTTCTGTTGTAATAGATAAAGTAACAAACTTTTTAAAAAATAGCCCTTTCTTCAGACTTTTCTATTACTATGCAGTATAAAGTTAAAATAATTTTTCTTCCAACTTCAAGATTTGCAAATACGCTGCTTGTCAGAGTAAGAAATCTGTTGAATTCATTAGCAGATATTTGTTAATGAATTCTATAGATTTATCTTACCCTGATGAGCAGGATATCTGTGAAATTGAAATATTTATGCGTTAACCATTGCTAAGCTTAACCTGTCTTGTTAGCATTAATGATCTGTGTTATATAGAGCTTGGTTGGGAAAGGTTTCCATGGCTGAGTGGTCTAAAGTACACCAGGCCAGACAGTAGATGCCTCTATAAGGAGGATGCAGGTTTGAACCCCCCCACCCACCAGAAGATACATTTTCTTTATTAAGACTCTTGAATACACAGGTCATTAGATGTAAATTTACACTGTTTAAAAAATGGAGACATCTACTCAAGCACATGTATCCAGTAAATGCTTAAAGTAATAAGAGATAGAGATATATGCATACAGAGTAGATTAGCTAATTTAGAATACATTATGAACAATTTGGCCCAATTTACCAGTTGTTCTGACAGTTTTCTGTAGCCATGTATAAATAATCTGAATAAGGATTAAATGCATTTACTTACGATTTTTGCACAAACAATTTATTTTAGTATTGTTTTAATATTAACAAGTTCTTTCGTAAACATTACTCTTAACATACAATGTATCTTTAAGTACAACCTTAAGTTTCTTAGGTGTAGGATAACAATATCCCGACAGTATTATATAAGCTACTGGGATTATTTATAAAAATTAACAACTGCTATTATTAACAAATATTCTCTTGGGACATATATCCATTAGAATAAAAAAGGTTAAGCAAAAATTCTGTAAACTTTTAAATAAAATTAAAATTTTAAAAAAAATATTTAAAATATTTAACCTCTTTTTTGTATCGATGTGCTCAATAACAGTAATCTGAGTATTAACCCAATGATGCTTGAAGAATTTTTTGAGTGCACTCTGTAAATTTCATGTGAATGAAATCAATGTGGGTATCTAGAAAAAATAATGTCCTGTTTTTATGACCTTTAAGCATAAAATAATATCATAATTCATCTATATATTTCATTTCTTTCTGGTTAAACACATTTTAGGGTTTGGGAATATTGCATCCAGTAACTGATTCCTATAATTGCATCTATACTTGAACAGGCTGTTCACAACAGATATACAGCAAATACTGCCTGACTCTGGTTGTCTATGCAGTTACTAATCAGCAACCAAAAGTCACTTTGCTTTATTCATGCTGCCCCAATTAAACAGCTTGGTAGCCCAAATAAGCAAAGAAAATAATTACTAATCGACTTCATTTTTATTCAGATTTGGATCAAATCAATGAATGCCTTTATCAGTCTGTTGCTCCAAAGTTTGATTAAAGACAATAGATGAGGAATTTTATTTTTTAATCTTTAATTAAGTTTTCTCTCGCACATAAACAAGAAAAATTAATTAAAAAGGCTGATTCCAATGAACATAAATATTGCCCAAACTGTCGATTATTAAGATTATGAAAAATTGATACATGTTCATTTGTTTTTTAAACATTCTAAAATTGGTATTATATCTGTTGTTTGTCCATTATGATAATGTAACATACAAGATGATATACAAACAATATTCTTCACTGATCTAAATGTATCTATCAGTTATTAAATACATTTCAAATTCCAGTTCCTAAACAGATCTTATTTAGTTTGGGGACCCTTGATTTTAGGATAAGGGCCTCAAGAATCTGAAGATGTTTTTCCTTTTTACAATCACTGTTGTATAGTATGGGTATTGTTTCCAAGTATTTGCTATATACTAAATAGTCTATATTCATTGATATAAATACAAATACAATTTTAACCAAACATTTGGATAACGTTTACACTCGTTGGATCTAGATATGCTTTCTTGTATGTAAAAAGGAAGTTTTAACTAAAAAAAACACCTTGTCTACTATTTAATTAAACTAACTTGTATTAAAGAAAGACTGCTGCCTAACACATTATATATACAAGAGTTGACTCTCTTGTTATTTTCTTTATATCTTACCTGACAATTTAATATGTTTGTCTTAGTACACATATTCAATTACACTTTTGAGAATCATTGCATTTTTGTCTTAATATCAGTCACAATGACTGGATGTTTTATAGAGTGTATGAATCAAAATTTCCCTTTCCACTAATCCCCAAATGAAAAATCACTTACAAGTTTGCAAAAGATCCTTTTTGTCTATCAATTTTGGGGAATGTTTTCCATCCTTCCTTTTGTGAAACTTCCAAATAACAAATATATTTTTTACATTCTGTATGTGTGTGTCTGCAAGAGAAAAGAATGATGTCCATGTATGTAAGTTTTGAGAGAAATTGATTTTGGAGCTGTTTTCAATCAGAAATACTTAAATTTTCTTATTTGATCAAGGTGTCTTTTCACACCAGATGATATATATATATATATATATATATATATATATATATATATATATATATATATAAACAATCCTTTTCTTAATTCCCAATTCAGTTACTTTTTTATGAGAAAATTATTTTTCTTTTGACAGATTTGAATGTAAAAAAAAAAAACCTTCAAAAAAAAAAAAATTATTTTTATTTTGTTAACTTTTGTAGTGGGAGTGAAATGGTAGCAATTCACACCAGACCTATATTAGAAAATAATTCTGTGAGTTTGTGTTTGTGTGTATGAAATCAATTACATGAGTCTACATGTGTATCTATGAAATCAGTTGTATTAATGAATGAAGGTATATATGTGAGAAAATAATTGTGTGAGTCCATGAATATATATAATATATATATATATATATATATATATATATATATATATATATATATATATATAATCTCACAGATGTGATACCATAGTTAATGAGAATTTTAGAAATACATGGTTATTGCTGGTTGAAAACTAATATATATATATATATATATATATATATATATATATAGTCACACATTTATTTTCTATATTATATATACAAAGCACACATACATATGTAAATTTTAGCCTCATATTAGAAAGTAGTGTTTCTATTTTCAGAATTTGGCATATAGAATTGAATAATGAAATGTTTTTATTATGGTTGACTGAAACATTTTCAAGGAACAAATTTATTTTTTGGGCACATATGCGCACACATCCATATTTGAGGTTTTCTTTTTTTTTATTACAAAAAGTTCAATTTCTTGTTACACACACACACACACACACACACACACACACACACACACACACTTCTTTGCTGCAAAATATCCTCCTCCCTTCATTTCAACTTTGTAAGAGTCCATGTTATATATTGTGATACCTACTATTTTTATTTGATTTGATGATAACAATTGAATATTAAAAACCTCCTTTGATGGCTTTTTTTTTCCTTATTTGGAGTTATATAATTTTTTCAACAATTATACCTGAGATGTGTTAAAAGAAGATTAGTGAAATCTTCTATTGGCACCTCATTTTAAAACAGTTTATTGAAGTGAATTCCAAGAAAGATAAATCAAATATTACAGTAACGTTTCTTATTAAAACCAGTGAATTACTTCTTTTTTTTTAATTTGTACCTTAAAATACTTACTGGGTACAGGTGGTTAACAAATGTTAATTGCATGTGTTATTCACTGTTTCTTGATACCAATGAACTTTTCCCATAATTCCCTGATTTATTTACCATATTGGGTAGAAAGTTTTGCTCAGTTGAATACACTCATCCAGATGATCCAGTGAAATGAGAAGGTCAAAAGAAAGGGATTTACAATAAGTGATCTTTACATTTTGACAAAAACTATATTACCATGACAAATATTATAACGAGTTTTCTCTAATCTTGTTGCAATTTATTGCAATATTGTTTTTTTTTTTTTTTTAATCCTCTCCATTTTTGTGTTTTTAAACTAAACTGAAAATTTAAAACAAGAAATATAAATACTCAATTTTGCATCTCCTATCAAATACTTGTCTTTCTTTCATGGATAATATCTGAGACCAGTCACTTAAAACTGTCTTGAAGAGGCAAGATTTTCATCTGTGGTCTTTTTCCATACATTTCTTTCTACCAGTTTTTTTTTTCCATGCTGTATTGTTGACTTCCTAGTAATAGTAGTTGTATTGTTTTAAGATTCTGAGATGAAATGTTTCTGCCATTACAAATAATTTGTGTGATCGCATCTATTTTTGTTGCTTTTGTTTAGTTAATCAATTTTTGAAGTAAACTGCCATAAATAGAAATAAAGAAACAACAAAATATAAAAAAATCTCAAAGTAAAGCAAATTTGAGAAAATGTTGAATGAAAAATTATACAATATTTGAAAATATTTGCATACAGATGTAAATTGCATTTATTTATTGGCTGTATTTGGGCATTCCATTTATACAAGTTGAAGACAAATTAATTTTTTTTTTATTAAAGATTATATATATAAACAATAATAATAATAATAGCTGGTAAATGTGACTCCCTGTTCAAATGATTACTAATTAGCATTCACATAAATAAATTGACATACACTTTTGTTGTATGGGTAAAACTTACATCATAAAAATATTATTCGAAATTACATGAACTTAAATTTGAACAATGTCAAATTTGGCAACCATATATATATATATATATATATAGCATTGGCAAATATATATAGACATGCATACATAAAAAAAAAAAAATTTTGTTTACACATTAATGGTACTGTTTCACATTTACAGATTTTTCAAAATGTGTGGCTGTTTATTAATAACAGATCCAAAATTTATTCTTTATTCAGCAGGAATGCATATTAAAATGTGTATTTAAAAGCTCATCTAAAAAAATTTAAAGTAGAACACTCTTATATACAAAATAAAAGGATTTTATATATATATATATATATATATATATACATATACAATGTGTGGTAATAGATGAAAAAAAATTCAAACCTCAAAATTTGCATATACACTGCATGTCAGAGTCAGATAAACATATTCAGAATAGATTTATCTGACCCTGAGAAGCAGTGTATCTCTGAAATTTGAAGTTGGAAAGGTAAGTCCTTTAAATAGTGTTTCTTTATTGAGCTTTTACAAATTCTACTCACCTTTAAACACATTAAACTCCAGTAATTTACTGGACTACATGTTTGTTTAGACATTAACAATCTGTGTTATATGACGAGATTATTTGCATATAGATCAGCACTTTCTGTAAAAAGTGTTAGAATATATACATTGCATTTTATATATGTGAATAACATTTTCAGTAGTTGGTGTTAATTTTATCAAAATACTAGTTTTAGCTCGGGTTTTTCAATATAAAACGATGACTGGAACTGATTAAATTTACGGTAAAAATGAACTCTATGAAAATATTTTCCAAATAAATTTTGACTTTGAGCTACATAAACAAATCTATAATTGGGGTTTGAGGAAACAAATAACTTATTTTTAGCATTCAGAGATGAACTGAATTATTAATTCATTTTTTATGATTGTTAAATCTTAATTTTAGTTGAGAAGGTCCATGCATGTTTATCCATTCGTATTTGAGTTATTTCCCTTTGTTGATACTTATTAATCATATCTTCCTCTTGATATTTTAAGACATTGTTTGTTTTATTCTTTTATTAAGAATAGTATATGCTAGCTGAAAGGATTGATGCAGTTAATGGAAAAGACAAAATTGGAAATAAGCCACTAAAGATGCTTGTCTTTCCTCAAATACTTAATATAAGGTCAACAAACAAATTCTGAAGAAAAGGAAGTCATCATTCCATTTGAAATTTGAATCAGAACAAATCCCACCTTGAAAAAAAATGTATTTTCAAAGATCTCAACTGATTCCTTATTCATCTTCAGAAATAAACACAAGTATTTAACGTTTTTAAATTTTCATCCATAAGTCAGCTTTTTATTTAAGCGATTAATCTCTTACTCTTCTGTTGATAACAAACTGTAATCTTTTCTCTAAATATCCATTTATTGCTGAAATTATTTCAGTGAAGACTCAGACCTCTTTTCTGATATTCTTCAAATTCAACAATTTCTTTTCAGACAAAACCTTTTGGTAACCAACATTTTAATGTTATAGTCCAAGGGTGCATACTTTTATATAATAATTATTAACCTGATACGAATATTACAGTGGATATACTATGAATTATGCTTATATTAGAATAATTTATTTGCCAGAAAATTTCAGTGATCATCACAGAGCCTGTCAAATCAGTTGAGATCTTCTATTTATCAAGTTTACAAAGATCAGCTTTCTTGAATGACTTACTGGAGTGTCTGACATGAGTTCTTCAACTAGTCATGTGGTTCAGATTTGCATTTAGCAGCAGGTAATTAAAATTTTGACTTCTCATGCTTATGCCCACTGTAACCAGTTTATATGTATAAATATAAAAACTACAATATTAATTGCTATAAATATACAATTATTAAAAATATAATGTTTAAAAAAAAAAAAAAAGAGGCTGTGCTTAACTGGAAAAAATAAGCTTGTTTTTTTTTTTTTTCATTTTCCATTTATTGTACCAGGTGGTGAATTTATCTTCTTTATTATCATTTTTAAATTACTTTTAACATCAATAATATTTAAATTACTTCTAACTTTAGTAATATTTAACTCAGATCAACTTAATGTGTGTTATAAATGAATGTAAGAATTTTTTTTTCTTAGATTTCCCTTGAATTTGAGATTAGAAGCGATTTGGAAAATAAGACAAAAGTGGAAATAAGATAAAAGGTTTGTTTCAAATTTAAACAGATACTGAATATTCCGGTGATCACATAAAAACCTATTATCAAAAATATAACTGAAATAAAAATTTGATCTACTATAGCATCTTTTATTAACACCTGTAATACATCCAAATTTTACCCAAAATTAGAAAAAATATTATTGAAGTTATGAATAATTGAAATGTGTCAGAGATAAATGGGCTGCCTGATATTTAAGAATTATGCGCACATGAATTTGTAAAAATGTTGTTTCCTTGCTTGTTATAATTTTTTATCTTATTGAATGATTATTGCAATCTTGTTATGAAATTTTTCATACTGGCATGTCCCTTGGAAATGTTTTATCATCTAAAGAATCCAAAGGAAAAAAAAAAAATAATAAATAAAAAAACAAAAAAAAAACAACAAAAAACTGCCAAGCAACCTTCTGGCAAAGTACGTTGTTCAGAAAAAGTTGAAAGTGTAATCATAAAAAGAGTTATTACCTTAATTGGTAAAAACATCTTAAGTTTTTCTTCAATCCAGCCAGACCTTAATTTCTTTCAATGGGCATTCATTGGTATCACTATACTCACACAGATATGTTGGAGTATTACACTTACATTTTTTATAACTGAGAAGCAAGTCTGCCATTACATCAAAATACAGAAAATCTAAACTTATAAATCTCTCATACAGAAAAAGAGGATGTGAATGCATAAGTGTTAAATACAAATCAATTGGATTATAATTATATTAAAAGAAATTATTGAAAAATTTATTAAAAATATTTAATAGCTTCAAATTTTAGTAACACATACACACAAATATATAAAATTAAATGTTTATCATGTCTCCTCTCTGGGATTTTGGGAAATTACATCCACTCTTCAGGAGACTTGATTGTAAAATTGAATTTATTTTTATCTTCAAAAATCACATTTTCCTTAAGAGATATTATTTTATGATGGAAATTTATTTGAATATGTTTTTCCTTTAGAAAATATTAATTCAAGACGTAAATTTTGTGAAACTCAGAGTAGCCACAAGATAAGTGAACATTTAATTTTATTATTATTAATGCTTTGTCTCTTGATATCAAGCACTCTAATTACAAAGATTGCTTGCCTTAAACACGTTATCTTCCAGAAATACCCTGATCAACAGTTTTTTTGGTAAAATGCAATCTTTGTTTTATATATAGATAGATATATGCATGTACAGATTTTGACAAATATAAAATATCTATATTTTATAGTATATTTTATTTTCCAGTTTTTGATGGAATTATCTGTAGAATTTCATTGTCCCCAAAAATGTCACAATTTAAAGTAACATGTGGCATTAATTATGACTGCAAATTGCTGTATTTACACATGTTTGCATGACTATAGATGATACAAGATATCAAGTGCTCAATTGAGGGATTTCTGCATTGTACCAAATTTCATCCCCCCCACCACCACCACCACCCAATGTAAATACCAATTTATTTTGATATTCTTGACCTTCCAACTTTGCTTTTTTCTCCCTCCATTTGTAAATCATGTTTCAAGTGATGTTATGCTTACAGCTTATTCCCCCCCGTCCTGTTCACCAATATATTTTTCTTTCTTTTTCTTAGTGATCTACCTGATTAACTGAGAAACTAATGATATTTTTTTGACTTTTTATTAGTTTGGAATTTGTCAAGCATAGAAAAATGTTGATTTTTTTTTTTTTTAAAAAAAACTTTTGAACTGTTTCTCAATCAATTTAAAATCTCAATTTTAGGGTTTAAAAGAAACCATTATTCTATAATACTTTTGTGGGTTTTGTTTATGTGCACAAAAAAAATGAAGAGAGAAGGATTTTTGTTTAAAATTTTGACTGTCCAGAAGTTAGTTTTTTTGGGTTTTGTTGTATGTTTATAAATGTACATTCACCTGATGTACAATTTACAATTGCAGTAAGTATTTATTCATATCAGAACAGTTGTCTTTGCTAAGAGTTGTTCAGACTATTGAACTCAGAAATGCGGAACTATCACTTAGAAGTGAGATATGCTTAATGGTCAACTGCCCTCATGTAAAAACGAAAAAATTAATTTTGAAATCTTCACACTTCTCCTCACAAAACAAGATAATTTCATATATATAATATGTGGCTGCTGTTTTGTTACTAAGCCTCCTAGGTAAATTCAGCTTTCAACCAAACAATAATTTTGTGAAGATATTTGTTAGGAAAAAATTTGCTGCTTTGGTATAAAAATTTAATATAAAAATTCTATAACCTTAACTTAAATTACCACCAGGTGGAACCACCTGGCTCAACGGAGGTCATCCATCTAGCACAAGATCTTCTGGAAGAAAAGCTCTGAAATGACAGGTTCTCACCTATTCATATTGAGAACAACTAACTTTGGCAGATGAAGACTCTTATTTTCTTGATCTGACTGAATAAATCTTAGTGTTTTTGGAAATAATTGACTAAAATATATCAACTCAGTTAATCTTAGCCAAGCACAAGGCCAACAGAGGAGCAAACAAACATTGTTGTATATGACTAGCTTGTTTGTCACATAGAACTTCGGTTTATAACAATTTTACTAAATTTTTTAAGACTGCAACTTTTTATTTTTATTGTGACAATTGCATGTAATTATTGGCATTTTAATTTTAAAATACATAATTTGATCATTGTTTATTATACAATAATATTATGTATTGAATAGTTTAAAAGAAAATAATGAAATATAAATTTATTGGGTTGACAATAGATATATTTAATGTAATACTAATAAATTTAGATTTCACTTATTTAATCATATATATATATATATATATATATATATATATATATATATATAAAACGTGCATAGCAATCCACAGATTATTTAATGGTAAGCTTGAGAATCTCTGGTTTAAACAATCTTTAAATCTTGTATTTTTTTAATGCCTTCTATTAGTCCTATAGGTGTCAGAAATTATGTTTAAATTACTACTTGTGGCTGCTATATGATAGCAGAAGTCTGACATCAATATTTTGTACATTTCCATGCAACCAAAATATAGAATATTAGAATATAATAGATATTATAAAGCTTTATATTAAAGCAGTCTATTCTGCTGTGAATCAGTGTTTTTTTTTTTACTTCCCTCACTTGTGGAAATAGGGTATTCCTTACCCAGAAACTAATTAAGCCAGTGAAACTTTAGAGAGTAAAATGCAGGAGAGAAATGAGTCTAAAAGTGTAAAACTTCAAGTTTCACTTTGGACTTCTAGGAGTAAAACATGGGTCAGGGGTCAGGAATCTGGGATATGTTTTCATGTTTTTTGTACATTTTCTTTGACAACTCCTCTCTCCATTCCCTCAAAACATGCACATCTTTTTATTTGGAAAAACAAAAACCATATATCTACACTTCTTTCTCTACTTAGTCTTTCACTCTTTCCTCTGTATATTTGTGTGCACACACACACACACACACATATATATATAAAAAATATACATTCACTTCCCCACAACATTTCACCGTTTTCCCCAACTTTATTCCATTTTAGCAAATTTTTATAATGGACATTTTTTCTCTCTGACCAAATATCAGTCATTTTTTTTTTTTTTTTTCAACATTCCCATTTCTTAATTCATAAAATCTTTCATAAATATTTTCTCCTTTTTCGGATCAACACAAAAGAGGTTTGCCTAATTTTTATCCACTAGAAATTATTTCCATGACACTGTTTTGAATGCTTTTTGTATCATTGTTGTTTATCCTTTTGACTGGGACACAAATGTAATGTTTACATTTTGACTGACACTGCTTTAAATATTTGAACATTAATTTACTTTTGAATGACCAAATTTTAGCGACAGTAGAAGATAATTTAATTATTTATTTTAGCAACTGTAGTTATAAAATAAACAGATAATTTAATTTTTAAAAGTTAAAAAAAAAATGAAAACCTTTTTAAGATAGATATCAATTTAGATATGAATAGACACTTATTTTTAGAAAATAAATACAAACTGATATTTTTCAAATAAAATAACCCCAAATTGCAATTCATTTGATAATATTTTTTTAATGTCTCTATAGCCTTCATTTTCTCCTGGTAATTTTTAATAACATTTGTATAAATTTGTTAAATCAAAAAAATATGTCTGTACATGTTCATAAAAACACTTTAATGCAAGTATATAATATGCCATGAATGTATGTATGTATATATATATAACCATGTATATGTGTGTGAGATTTAGGAAATACATTTTTATTCTTTATTGAAAAATTGCTGACTCACAATAGAGCAGCTGATTTAACACACCATTTGCTAATGAGATTGAACCTCATTGGATGTTCCAGACTAAGCTAAGTTTAGTAAATTACAACCATGGGCAGCAGGCCCCAGAATAATGGTAACTAAGCTCATCATACAGTCCATTATTACCATGGAGTATTTTATATCCATGGGGTGCCTTACACTTGTGCCCAATTAAGCAAAGCTTAGTAAATGTTTTTTTTAAATTGGTAGCAAATGGTGCGTGCATGTGTGTGTGTGTGTGTATATATATATATATATATATATATATATATATATATATATATATATATATATATACACAAGAAGATTCCTTCCTGAAAGTATTTTTATTGATGATAGTTTAAGATTTTCCCAACTGTCTCCATTTTATTGGGATAAAATTAAAATAAAAACCACTTCAGCCGTGGGGAAAACTATAAAAGTGGGCAAAGTTTCTTGGGGTTTTTTTTTGGCGGGGGGGGTTCTTTTGTCTTATTTATATAGGATCAATTTTCACAGATTTGCTGGGTTAAATGAATAACCTTTTAACATACTCCTAAACCAAAAACCTATATCCAAAGAAGTTGTCATCATTTTACTTTTTCAACACAAAATGATCATTACGGATGTGTATGAAATCTTTAGAGATGCTAAAAAGAATGTATTGTTTGCTTCTACTCCAAAGATGATATCTACAAGACAGCATGGTTCATTAAATCATGTCTGTACAGTAGTTGATGTCATTTAAACCATGAAGACATTTAGACAACATGCCTCCTTACACCTGTTTATCTAAATATAAAAATGTAAATATGAATATTTAATGTGTAATGTGCACTTTCAAAACTAATTAATCTCTTTAAAAAAGTAAAAAGATCAGGAAAATGTTATAAGAAAATATTTTAAACTTGATTTTATGTATTATTTCTATCTTACTCTCATAAATTTCAAACATATATATTCATCCCCTTCATCTAATATATATATATATATATATATATATATATATATATGAACTTATTGTTAAATATAACAGACAATGAATGTCTATTATGTCTGATCATGAGCCGTTCTAAACTTCGAATGTTTGCTTTAATTTCAGGTGAAAATAAAGAAAAAAAATTGTTCAAAATTTGGACGTTTTTTATTAAGCGGATCCTTGACCTAAGCTTTTGGCTCACATGAGCCATCTTCAGACTGGTTATATGGACATTTAAACAAAGATATCCACCATCAAAGATGATATTCTGTTATGTTGATATAGAAGATTGCTATGCAATGGTTACAGTTGTGGAATAGCAGACGCAGTTTGTAAGTTTATAATGCAGTTCTATGATGTCATACCATGTGAAAGACCGAAATATTAACAACAGAACCATACGTCTAGATGCAATGTGTTGTGACTATTTTGATGGTGAATATCTTTGTTTAACTGTTTGTATAACCACTCTGAAGATGGCTCATGTGAACCGAAAGCTTAGATCAAAGACGAGCTTAAGAAAAAAATATCCAAATGTTGGACAATTTTTGTCTTTGTTTTCATCTGAAATTAAAGCAAACATACAAAGTTTAGAATGACTCATGATCAGACATAAGAGACATTCATTGTCTGTTATATTTAACAATATAATGATCTGCTGCCCCAATACACTATATATATATATATATATATATATATATATATATATATATATATTGTTTGTGTGTGTGTGTCTGTGTTGAAGATTAAATTTATAAATTAAGAAACATTTTTTTGTTTGCAGAAATATACTTTCTCTGTTAATGTTAACTTAAAAATGTAGAGACATGTTTAAATTAACTATCAGAAGAAACAAGTAGTATAATTCCTCTTAAATGTCTAGATTTTCAATCAACTCTCCTCAAAGAAAACAGTTCATAATTTTTTAAAATAACAGGCCACAAAACAAAATTACCAATAAAAACATAGTAAAACATTTCAGAGAAAAAGAAAAAAAGTTTTAAATAAAATAAAATACTGAGAAACAATTTCCAATGGCACCATACCTTGTTTCAGAAGCTGTTAGAATAATTAAGTTTTGCTTTTGATAATTATTCAAGATACTGTGGCAAACAATTCTTAAGTTATGAAGAAAACTTTAGAGGAACTACTGATTTTTATCACTAAAAAAAAAACAAAACATCAAAGATTAAACTAATGAATGCATTTATTAAAATAGTCCTATTGAAGTAAATAGTAAACATAGATCCCTACATTGAATCAGATAGAGACAAAACAAACTTTATTTGCATTATCATCATCATCATCATCATTATTATACAGGGTGTCTCAAAAGTCACCTTAAGATTTAAAAATCCAGTAATTTCAACATTTTTTTTTTTTATTATTCAAAAATAGTTTTATGCAGAATGAAAATTCAAACATTAGAAATATGTTTCTATTTAACTATGAAAAAAAAATACAATGTAAATGTCCTCCATTTTTGACCTCACACAGATGCACTCTTTCAATTTCAGAGTTATTAACCACTGTTACAGATAACAGTAGCTAATAACTCTGGCTGCAGCCCTCAAAGTTCTGCACGGATGTTATCCTTGAGTTACTGAATTGTTTTTAATCTGTAGACACTCCTTAAAGTATCCCCACACCAAAAAAAAATAACCAGGAGGATGTGGTCACCATAAAATTTTGTAATTTCACAAAATTAGATGGATTGGTTAAATCCAAAATGAAATTCCATGATTTTGGTACTTTATTCATTTGTGAATTTTTCCATGCATAATTTGCCTGTGTTAATATAAGTTCCAAAAAAAAAAATAAATAAATAAAAAGTATGAAAAATCTGACATGTTATGACATTTTTGAATACTAAGATAATTTTTGGGACATCGTGCGTAATCATTGTTTTCATATCAGTTGCAACTCAAGAACTGGAAATTTAATAACAGCCAGTTTTCAACACTCTTCTGAGTATTCTGTTTATTCTCAGTAATACTATTGTGCAAATAGTCTTGATTCTTTCCAGTGATCCTAAAATCACTTGCACAACTTGTGTTCCAGAATTTCTTCCTTTTCTTCCAAAATTTTGTTTTTTATTCTGTAAGGTCTTAGCATATACCATTAATCTACTTGATTACATTGCAATCATTTGCACTGTTTCCTGTCGATCACCCCAACCCTATTTACCTTTTTCTTTAATAATGAATCTCATCTTTGTGATCTGCTTTATCCTTTTCTGCTATCATGTTTTGTTTTTTATATAATTGGTTTGCATGGTTGTGTTATAGGACACTATTAATATCAGTTCAGTTTTCTTTTCTTAGATCTACTCTTGCTATGTCCATGTTGTTTTATCTGCATTTATGAATTGTCTATACAGATTTCTTTTATTTTGGTCATTTCCTTTTCCCCTATTCATTCTCCTATTAGTCGTCTTGCAAATTTGGACTGTTATAATTATTATTTGTGTAATTGTCACACTGAACAGTTAATACAAACCATGATGCTGACATGTCCTCTTTTTACTAATTGTCTTTTGAATGTAAAGATTTATGCATTGACATCAACTTTTTAGTTTTATGGTTCAGACTTCCGAGTTCTTCTTCTCTTGTCCTGTTTAAGAAGAGACCTAAGTATCTCACAATAGAAGATGTCCCTGTTTTTAGTCCTTTATTGAGATTTTTGCTGCAAAGTTCATATTTTTCTTGCTCTTCTCAAGTATCCTTTGTCAAATTTTTCATTCATTTTGATCATATCCACTTTCAGACTACCCCAGATACCTGTAACTTCCTTTCATATTGAGTATCACCATAATTTCCTGGTTGGACAGTTAAAGTCTTTTTCTTGTTTCATTTTTTTGTTTGCTCATCACTAAGATTGAACAGTTTTCAATTCTTCTTTAATGTTATTCTTTTCTGAGGTAAAAGTGAATTAAATGAGACGAGTTTTCTTGTACAAAAATCATAAATTCTGACCACCTAAATTAACTTTAGGAAAGTTGCATTCAGATTCAATGAATTTGATTATAAAGATTTTTAATTGTTACTTGACAAAAACAGCACAGTAATAAATAAATGTTCCTTAAAATTAAAATAGTTCAAATCATATATATATATATATATATGTATATATATAAAATATCAGTTATCTTGCATTTTTAACACATTTATTGCCACAGTTTTATTTATAGTAATATAATTATTTTCAGAATTATTTTTTATCTTGATTTGTAGAGTTAGGTGTTTTTTTGTTAGAAAAAAAAAACAAATATGATATGCAAATTCATCATATGACACTATGGTGAAAGAAAGAAAAAAATCAAAGCCAGTGTTGAAAATAGACATTAGTATTATTCTTTATAGAATTAGTATTTATAATTGAATTTGCTAAAATAAAGAAGCAGTAGCAATTTTGAATAGTTCATCTAACAAAAATATAGATTAAGTCATCAATGAACATGTTAACACATGTTTTAATAGAAATGAAAGACTGACAAATTATTCTACAGCCGACTAAGTTAAAGGTTTAAGATTTCAGTCTTGCTTTAGGTCAGCATAATGTTATTCTTTTCTTTCTTTTTATCTTCTATTTCAGAAACAATTTCATGTATCACTCCTTTTAATTTGGAAATTTATACAGGGTGCAGCAGAAATATCTCCCACATAACAGTAAGATATTAGTGGCAATGGTGTCTTCATCTCACTAATGCATTACCATTAGGTGGGAGGTATTTCTGCCACACCCCGTTTCTTTTTACAGATTGTTACCTTCACACACACATGCGCACACACACACAGTTTCATCATGTGTTTACATATACACATGGTTTCTTTATACATATAGAGATGTGTGCATATGAACATATTTCTTCTTTTATATATATATATATATATATATATATATATATATTAGTGTACACATATACAGAATTTTTCATATTTTTATTTCTTGTCACCAATCAAGAAATATAGTTTCTTATTTTAATCTTTCTAACTTTTGTCTCCAGTAGCAACAAAAACAAAAATAAAAACAAAAAAATGTTTTTAAATGAATAATGCATGCTGTATGTGGTTTCAATTTTTTTCTAAACTTCTCAGATAATTATCATTTCTTTTTCACACATTTTCAGACTCTTGTTTTCATATCTGTTATTGTTGGGTTTTTTTTTTAGTTTTTTTTAACTTGTTTTTGCTTTTCTTGAATAGATGCCAACTCTGGTGATCTTTAGAAAGTGGCTAGTACCAATTTGAATCCTCTAAATGAGGAATCTGACAGCCTGACAAAATCACAGGACTAGGTGTTTTTGTATGAAGATGAAACCTTATCTACTCCTGTAGTTGTGTTAGAATTGTACTTAAAGAGAACCATATCATTTTTAAAGATCATAAGATGTAACATCTACTTGAGAAAGATCAAAGACCACATTAACAACAATAAAAATGAAAACAATAGACTGTAAAATATATGGTGTAAAGAACAGTATATATATATATATATATATATATATATATATATATATATATATAAAATTATTTTTCCATTTAATTGTTGCCAAGTTGTGTTGGTGTTCAGCATTTGCTCAGGACAGTTGACTTAAGAAAACCTCAAATAGCTTTTGAAGAATTGAGTATATAAACATCCACATGGGTCACTTTACCATGGGTCTGTGATTAGCAAGCCTTGTAAATCATCTCCATATATAAATATATTAGGGTGTAACATGTTCTGTTATTATGTTCACTACAAAGAGATAGGCAAATTGACTATCTTTTTCTGGTGGTCTCTTCTGATGACATAATGGAAATAGAATTTTATTTTATTTTAATCTTTACAAATAAAACACCATAATTTATTATATAACTTTTAGTTCACAGATAAATGGATTGTAATTTTGTAATTTCCTTGTACTTATAAAATATCAGAAACTTAATATATTGCCATCATTTTTTTTTAAGTTTAATTCTCATTGGCTGTTCCACACTGGCCTTGTGCCAGACTAAGAATTAGAATCATTAACATTGGTTTACATCTGTAATTCATCTCTACTAAATCTTTCTGATTTAATCATTTTTATTTTGTACTCGTTCATTATTTGTCTGATGGCAACAGGATCAAATTTAATATCGCAATTGTTTGTCCATTTAAAATACTATATTTATTAGAAAATATTTTTGGTTTAAATACAGAATGGAGTCATAAAAATGACTTCAAAGGGCTGTACATTTTATCTTATACATTTTTCCTGTTATCCAGGGATGTTGCCAGATAGGAAGAGAAATTATCCTCATGAAACAACAGTCCATTTCAATTTCATTCAAATTATGTGTGTGGTTGTGTGTGAACCTGTATATTTTAATTCAATGACAGACTTAAAAATATTTCTACAAAATTTTCAAAATAAAATCTAATTATTACTGAATAATTTCCAAAAAATTCAATAAAATCTCATAAATATCTGATTAAAATTTTTTTTTTTCCTACAATTTTATGATTTTATTGCTCAGCTCCGTGTAAGAATTGTCAAGACTGAGTGGGATGAGAATGCATTATTTCTATATCTTATTCCAAACTCAGTCAATTTGTTTGTGTGTATATGTATGTGTGTTTGTGTATACATTGAATGCCGCAAGCACATGTAAGTCACTTGCAAATATAAATACATGCAAAATCACACTAAGTGTGTGACAGTGAATCAGCTCTTCTTTTATAGTATAGATTCAACTGATGTTTAAAATTTATTGATTAGTAAAACATCAAATTTAACTATTACAATTGAAGTAGTGAAATTAATTTAATGGCTCACCAGACAAAAAAAAACAAACTTGTCTGAACGCATTAATGATGACATAATTCTTTGTCTAGCTATAGTGAATGTGCCGTTTGTTACTTTTTCCACTCAAGTTTCTATAATTCAGAAATCTTCGTGAGAAAAACTATGTAATTTAAAGTTGTAAAAATGAAAAAACACTAGACTTAAAAAAATTTTAAATTTGCACCATGATAAAATCTGTTAAGAACATGACATTTGAATATTAAGAAGCTTTATAATATGATGATATTAAAGTTAAAATGTTTAAAATTATATATAATGTTGGATTAAAAATAAATCCATTAATTATTTAGAAATACAAAAAAATTAAGATAAATTTGATAAATATTATTAAAATAGATCTATTGAATTTATAAAAACGATAAATATCACATTTATTTAAAATACATTATATAATAATACTGAACACTTTATTTGCGAAATTCTGCCTTTCTTTAATTTACTGTTGGACATATTTTGTCAAGTGTATACAATCCTCTTGAAATTAGTAGAGAACACTTTCCCCAATGCATCAAATTTAAAATTATTTTCTTGTTTTTCTTCAATGAACAAAAGTCATAAAAAGACTTTACAAATAAAGTCAGTAATATTTTAATACATTTTTCTAAATTGAAATGCATACAAGTATTAAAAGACAATAGCTAGACTGAATGATGTAGAGAGACACATTTTAAAGATTTTAGATGCATCAATTTTGGGATTTCTTAATGTTTGTCTTAATTGAATTGACTATTGGGTACACTTAATCATCACACACACACATACACACACTGTGTGAATGTCCTGTTTGGTGGGTGAGATAGTTGTGGTTTTCCCCTCTGCACCTGGCTCATGTATGAGCCTTGCTAAAAATGTTTTAATGCTGTTTCCTTGTGTAGCCATGGATGATTGAATTGTACTTAAGATTACAAACTCATCTTAGCTCCATTTTCCTTTTGTTTGCCATTGAGCCACATTAAGCTAAGAATAAAATGTGTATGTATGTATTATAAATGCATGCATATATATATATATACACACACACACACACCTATCTCTCTCTCTCTTTATATATATATATATATATATATATATATATATATAAAACTTGTCTCATTAAATAAGTTAGACAAGTTTTGTGCATTTAATTTTAATAGGATCCTCTTGTATTATAAGGATACTAAGAAACTTGTCCATAATTACGAGGATCCTATTAAAAATAAGTAGACAAAACTTATCTAAATTATTTAATGAGACATGTCTTAATGAAAACATGCTGCCAAAATATGTTTTATATATATGTATGTATGTATGTATCTATATGTGTGCATATATATATAAGCTAAGCTTAGCTTATCTAAATTTCCTTTGTTGCTAATTAGCTATATTAGATAAGAGGTTCAGATCTTCCACACAGAATCCAGTGCAGCTGACCCAACATAACTTTGCATACTGAATTCCATTGTAAAATATATATGAATATAAAGACATTCTATTGTAAATATTTGCATATGACTTTTCATGAATTCTAGTATTTGTATAGATGTTGGCTTCACTAGATGAAAGAATTGGACATTTTAAGAAATCAAGACGCACACAAATGCATGGGAAGTTTCCACTTTACCATGACAAAATTAGTTGCCTTAATGATAATTGGAGAAAAGAAAAAAAAAAAAAAATTTCCTTTACATTGACAACTGCTCAAGTCAAGTAGACATATTCAGAATGACAAAAGAAAGCAAAAAAAATCTGGCCATTTACTGTCAGATTAACCAAATTAATACAAGGAAAGTTTATTTTTATTTAAAAAAAATAAAAAATAAAAAAATATTCTCTTGTGAGTTTGTGATTGACAAGATAATGATGTGGTTGTTGTTTTGTTTGTTTTTTTTGAGTTTTTTGAGTTTTTTTCTTTAATTAATATCAACTCATTTTTTATGTTTAAAAGACAGTAAATCTAGATAGGCTAACAATTATGTCGTGGTCTTCCTGAGAAAAGCTAAGTAATTTAGAATTGTAGTAAAAATAACTTTTTTTTTAAAATAATTAATGTGTCTTATTTAATAAAGACACTTGTAAGAAAGCAATGAGAATAAGTAATCTTTGATAAGAATTTATCAATTTACTGTTTTAGAGTTTTTTGGGAATTATAAAATTAGGTAAATGTCTAAAAAGAGGAACAAAAATGATATCTCAACTAGTAATTATGAAGTCATTGAAATTAACTAAGACAGTGTTTGTATTATTGTGACCAACTGCTTGTGATTTGACTTTTTCAGACTGAATGCATTTGTCTTACATTGCAAGATGTTCACCATTACTTAATTCAAAAGCAAATCTCTTTTTCTCTCTCACACACAACAAACAATTTCCAATCCCCCTCACCCCCATGCATGCACACACACAAATCTTGACTTGAGTCGTACAAGCTAATAATTAGGTAAACCTCTGCATATTTTCCAACCAATCTTTGCTGTGATCATGTAGTCTATGGAATGTGTTCTGAGAGGCAGAGAATGGTTTCCATTCTCAGATTGGGAAATAAATAAAATATTGTCAAAAATGAAAGAAAAAAAAAAAGTAAAAAGAGAGCTACGTACATTTGAAGTTTGCTTGCACGATCATGACAATTGGGCAAAAATACAAAAGGATGAAAAAAACAAAAAAACACTCTTATTAATAAAAGAATGAAGGTGAAAAAAAAAGATGAAGCTAATGGTAAATTAATAATGTTGTTTTTTTTTATGTTATTGCAGGGGTGATGATGATGATATATTTTTTTGAGATTCCAAGCAGTGGATTGTATAATTCCAGTTGATCCCAAGAAATTTCTTTCAGCTTCTTGATTCCTGTTTTCAAAGCAGGAACTTGAGATCAGCTAAAATTTAGAATAATAATAAAAACCAAAAAAAAAAATTAAAATTAAAAAAAATAACAAAAACAAAACAAAAACCCCCAAAAAAGGAAAAAAAAAAAAAAAAAAAAAATGTGATCTTGTAAATTATTCTATCAACTACTTGCAAGGGATGTTATGTGCAATAAAATATTTATTCGTACTATTTTATTCAAGTGCTTTGTTATTTATTTCCTTACTGCATGATTGATTTTTCTTTTCCAGCAAGATTTTGGGTAGCTTATTCTTCAGTTTTCTAACAATTTGGAAATGTTATATCTATCTATCTATCTATCCTCACAGCCATATCCCATCGAAACACTGGTTCTTGTATGGTCACCAAAGTTAAGCAATGCTGAGCCTGGCAGGTACTTAGATGAGTTACCACTTGAGAATACCAGGTGCTGTAAGCATGGATGTGTAAGTGGTGTAATGGATAATGGCTCAGAATTGGAAACCAGAGAGCCAAGCTCCAATTTTAGTCAGGTTCTTTATATTCATTTATACTGAAATACCCTTGGGAAAGGTATGAATCAACCTCTTCTCCACTCAGTTATTGTTAAATAGTAGGATTTGTATCAGTAAATCATTAATATCTCAAAAAAATTCTTATAATCTAAAAATATTTTCTGGCTTTAAATAACCTGCAAGAGGTTAATAAGCCATAAAACTCAATCAATATATATATATATATATATATATATATATATATATATATATATATATATAAATAAATATATATATATAATTCTGCTTGTTACTTTCTTAGTTACTTAGTCCATCTGTTACACTCTTCAGTACTGATCTGTATTCAGTGTCTAACTGGCAGTGATTTTCAAAGAAATACCCTCACCCATATTGACGATTTTCAAAGAAACCTAACAGTCCATGAAGTTTTGAATAATTAAGTTGGCCTCTAAATGACAGTATTGTTAAAAGTCATGTGTTTTAAGGGCTGTCTTCCGCTTACTAATTAGAACCTAATTCTAGAAAAAATAATTTTTACTTTAACTTATCAGAGTTGTTTTGAAACCTTGAATTTCCTTACTGGGAAAAAACCACTTGTCTTTTTGGGACTGGAATTCATTCATTTCTGTATTTCATCATGTCTCAAAAGACTTTGAAAATCATCCCTTCAAAATTTTAAAGTAAGTTTTACTTTTTTGAATTCCCGTTTCACCAAGTATTTTTATTTTATGTATTTATTTTATTTTAGTCGAAAAAATCATTTTTACTTTAATTTATCTTTCTAATTAAATTTCTATTTGAAATTCATATTTTTTTAATTTGCATGTCATTTTGCAATTTCCTTTCAAATTAGTTTTATATTTAACTTCTATTTCATAAAAAAATTTTAATTTTTAATTTACTTTTTCTTTTTTTATTAATTTTTTTTGTTAGATTTTTTGAGACCTTGAATTTAATTTTAAATCTAATGTTGAATTTAATTACTTTTAGATTTTATTTCATTTACATTTAAAATTAGTTTTCTCATTTTATTTATTGTCAATGGTTTTCAATACCATGTGTTCACAATTTGAGTAATATTTTCTTTGAAGATTTTTAAAACTGAGAATTAACTTTTGTGTACAAATCTGTCAATATGTAAAATATGGCCGATTTTATGAGTGACCAAAAATATCAATTCAAATCGCTATAAGCTCTATTTGAAATACACCAGAGTATTATGTTTACTGGAAATAGTAAATTTAAGCCTTTAGCTTTCAATTAAAGAAAAAATGAAAGCTTCAAGAAAGTTTTTCTAAATATAAAAATTCATTTTAAACTTTAGGTATTGTGAAAAAGTGAAGGTTCCTACTTTTGTGCTTATAAACTGCACTCATCATGAACCGGCAACAAAAACTGGAAGCTGCTCACACGAGAATGAGGCTCTACAGACAGAGCGTAAGGCAGCAATGACATAAATAGGATCATAACAGCTGAAATTCCTGATGCCAATGATGATCCAGTTCTTGCATGACTTAGTAAAAAAAATGCATGATACATGGTCCTTGTGGAACACAATATCCTTCTCCCCCCTTGCATGGAAAATGGCTCATACCAAAAGAAATTCCTAAAGAACTACAGAGATGAAACTCTTCTGAATTTGAATGGCTATCCAAAGTACAGAAGACGCAATACTGGAGTCACAGTTCAAGTTGGACGTCACTCAGTTGACAATAGGAACTTTGTGCCATACAATGCCTACCTGCTGAAAAAGTAGAGAGCTCACATTAATGCAGAAATTTGTTCATCAGTGAAAAGCATTAAATATATCTTCAAGTATGTATACAAGGGACATGACTGTACTTCTGTTGAAGTAAGAGACAACTCAGCGGCAGATCATGAGCAGAATCAAGCTCACGATGAAATTACTAATTATCTTGCTTGCCGATATGTTTCTCCTCCAGAAGCTATATGGAGACTGTCAGAGTTCAAACTACATGACACCTCTTGCAATGTCTACAAACTTGCTGTACATCTTGGAGACCAGATGTTTACTTTCACAGAGGCAATGCTCAGCAAGTTGCTCAGGAACAGAGGGACTGTGACACTAACCTCACTGCATGGATTTAAATTGAATGAGCATGATGATGATGCAAGGAACCACTTGTAGCCTGACATTCTGCTGCATTATGTGTTTAATAAGAACTCTAGAAGATGGACAAAGGAATACAAATATCATCAGTAGAATGTATACAATGAGCTGTAAAGACACAAAAATTTCATTTGCGAATGTTGCTGCTGCATATTTCAGGTGCCATGAGCTTCCAGGATTTGCGCACTATAGGAGAAATCTTGCCAAGATTTAAGGCAGTATGCCTGAGATATGGTCTTCTCTCAGACAACAACACTCTAGAACATGCATTGCTAGAAGCTGCTGCTTGTCAGATGCCCTTACAGTTGAGTGTTATGTTTGTTGTCCTGTGCACATATATGAACCCTACAAATGCTCTTCACCTGTGGACCACTCGCAAAGAATCCATGATTGAAGATTTCTTGCACCAATGTTTTAATGCAGGCCATACAGAAAACATGGCACTGCACTCAATTGATGCAATTCTGATAGCGAATGACATTAATTGTTTAGCAATTGGGCTGTCTGAACCTATTGGATTACCGCAGCTTGACCATCATGAAGACCTCAATCACCCAGGCATTGCAACGCTTACTGATGAATATAGACTGATTGCTAATGCTGTACTTGAATCTGTAGATAAGGAGAGGTGAGGTACCCCAAAACTCCTGTTTCTTCCTAGATGCACTAGGAGGTTGTGGTAAAATTTTTATGTTTAATACCATGATTTCACATCTGCATAGGAACAACTGCAATATGTGCAGTGGTGCTTGGACAGGCATTGCCTGTACACTACTGTCAGGTGGAAAGACTATCCATACTTTATTCAAATTCACTCATGGAGGCCAGTATTTGTAATGTGCCAGTCACTTCAGACTATGCAAATTATTTACGAAACCTGGATTTGATCATCTTGGATGAGGCTTCTATGATCCCTTCATTTGCTCTTCATGCTATTGATAAGTCTTGCGAGATATCACTACCACTGCTGTTTTGGGTGGTAAAATTGTGCTCTTGGGGAGAAACTTTAGGCAAGTCCTACCCATATGCCAAGTGGAACTAGTGAGGCAATCATTGAAATCTGTATTAAAAATGGCAGTTTTCATCCAATACAGATTAAGCCAAAACATCAGAACAACAGTATGTCAAAGGAAATTTGCAGTATGGCTCTTGCACCTTGGCAATGGAAAATTAGCAGCTTCACAAGACCCTAATATTGCTGTTGATGACATAGAAGTGCCTCAAATTTCATGTGTTGACAGCTCTCTGGTGGAGGATATCTTCAACAATACTTCTGAAGAAGAGAGAATTCTTTTGCCAAAGAACTCGGACTGCCTCCTGATCAATGAAGAAGTTTTGAAACAACTTCCAGGTGACTGCTGTACTTATTATAGTATAGATAAAGTTTTGGCAGATGATCCTGCTGAGGCTGTGTGCTTTCCACTTGAATTTCTAAACTCCTTGACACCATCAGGAATACCTCCTCATAAATTGAGTTTAAAACCTGGCTCAATAGTAATGCTTCTTTGTAACATTTCTATCCAGAATGGACTCTGCAGTGGTACAAAACTTGGAGTGGTGGCCATGCATCAACATTCAATTGAGGCTTCCTTGATTAGTAGATCACTAATTGGCAGACTTGTCCTCATCCCCAGAATAAAGCTGGCTCCAAGTGACTCTAATTTACCATTCACCTTGGAGAGAACCCAGTTTCCTGTCCGTTTGTCATATGCCATAACTATTAACAAGTCACAGGGGCAGACATTTGAGAAGGTGGGATTGTTCATAGCTCAGCCAGTGTTCAGTCATGGGCAATTTTACGTGGTATACTCTAGAGCTTGCAAACTCTCAGATGTAAGGGTTAAGGTGATGGAGACAGACAGACAGATAAGGAAGAAGAAGAGGGCGAATTGTTACTAGGAACATTGTCTGCTGAAAGGTACTGACTTGAAGGAGTGGAGTGTTTTCAGAAATTCTGGAGACCCTTGATTGCATTAGGTATGTGTCTTTAGTTTATATGTATACACACACACACACACACATATATATATATATATATATATATATATATATATAAAATAAATATCTTCCAATAGAGGAAACAATATATATGTAGCATGTATTATATAGTTTTGTACATATATATTGTTTTCTGTATTCATATTGGAGGAAACTGGCATGGCTCTATGTTGGTAGTGGGGAGTACCATGGACTGATTGGCATTAGTAATCTTTGCACACCTGGTGGACACGCCCAAGTATCTCTATGTGTTGCTTATTTTCCCAGCCTATGAGTATTGTATGATAAAAAAGGATAGATTTAATAGCTAAACTTTATGCATTTGTAAATATACCTGTAAAATATATATTCAATTTTACTATTTGCTGCCTAAGTATCTCATTCTATTATATATGTAGAGATTTTAATTGCTCCTTCTTCAATGTGTTATTTTTATACATACATATATGTAGAAAAAGTTTATTGTTTACTCAACATTCTATTAGTCAGTCTGTGGAAATTCCACGGTCCCGCTAGTATATATAAATAAATATAATAAATGTGAATGTCAGTTTGTCACTGAGTCACACTTTTTCAACTTTACTCCTAGAAGCCATAGCCCAACATAGGCCGGATCTGGAACCACAATCCTAAAATTTTGAGTTCCCAAGTTTTCATTACTGCGATTGTTTTGAGTGATTTTTTAAAATTTTTTTTTAACATGATTTTTTGCAACAAATTTTTTGTACGATAACAATTTTTATAACTTGGGAATAAATTCGGGAATAATTGAAATTAATTGCAAAATCCAGCGAAAGTCAACCATGAAATAAAAATAATTATTTGTATGGAAATGATCAATGAACACAAGCTTTTTGGGAGCATTATGAGCTGTCATATAATCCCATATGAAGGCCATGTCATTGAGAGATAGCCTATTTCAAACCAATCACCAGGTAAACAAAAACTCAGAGTTGCTGAGGCAATCTGCTGCTGGTGCCCAAGACCAAAATGAGTGCAACCCAACCATTGACAAGCTGAGCCAGCCATGTAGTGGATCTTTTGCAAACCCCTCCACTAATTCATGATAGAAAACTCTCCTAGGCTGAGAAATGTCACTGGACCGAGGAATGACCCTCAAGGCCGATCGACACACAAGGAGGAAACTTGATTGATCCTGCAGCTTACGAAGGTGCTAAGCCTGCGAGACGGGAGGAGTGATAGTAAGGTAAGGAAAGGCAGCCCTCACACTCCATGCCAAAATTGAGTCCCTTGTCAATGTGAAGCGTAGGAAATCCTGTCTTGAGATATGTTTGTGACTCACCAAGTGCGGCATTCCCAGCCTCCCATTACATGAATGTTGGGCTCAGACTTCTCTGTTGACATGATTCTTGCATCCCCTACTCAAGAGGGAGGAGAGCAAGTACTCTATCGCCGCCTTACATTCCTTACAGATAAAACGTACTAACAAGTGGTAAAGGATAAGAAGAAAGACATAAGTGGCACACACGTCGGACGTACCATTCGTGGACAAACTTCTTCTCAACTGCCACACCAACCTTTGTCTGTACTTTTCTCGAGCTGGAGGTCAGGTCCAAACCACACTCTGAGAATATGGACAGGATTGTCTGCCAAAACCAAAGGGCCCTGGAAGATTAACCCCCTTCCAGGCACCTAACTGCAAGCTGTAAGACTTGTTGCGGTTAATCTTGGCCTCTGTGACCTTTTTGTACCAATCAAGTGCCTTCAGTACCACTTCAGTGTTGCTGCAGGACGACATGAAAGTAGATATGTCATTGGTGAATGCATAAACCCTGGCTCAAGCCCTGCCAGGGATAATGATTCCACATAGGGCCAGACTGCATGCCCTGTCCCTCAGACTGCAAAGGAGAGGCTCCAACGCCAAAGTGAAAAATAGGGGCAACAGTGGACAACCCTGATGAACTGACCGAGACAGTGCAAAAGCACATGACTACCTTCCATTCACCTGTACCACAACACTAGGGGAGTGATATAGGAGGTTAATCCACCAGCAGAAGCCAGGTTCGAATTTGGCAGACTGCAGGACAGCAGCCAGGTAGCAATGGTTGACCCTATCAAATGCCTTGGACGGATCCAAATTGATCAGCATGGCTTGCTCATTGTCTTTTACTCCTTCTAGGATCATGCGGATTAGATGCAAGTTGCTATGAATTGTTTAGCCCTTCACAGCACAAGTCTGCTCAGGTCCCAACATAATTTCGGCAACTGACAGCAAATGCTCTGTCAGGATCTCTGTGATTTTGTAGTTATGGGCCTGTAATCATCTAAATGCCTCCCAACACCCTTGCCCTTTTTCAACAGCGTGACCACACCCCAAACAACAGAAAAATCTTCTGAGAAATTTCAAAAAACTTAAATACTGCCTAATGGTTAAATCCACTTTGGCAGTAAGGGAAATAAACTACTGTCACTGCTTAAAACACATCCATTAAGCTGAGGAGTAAGAGTCTAATTTGTTATCCAAGGATGGTGAGTTCAATCCTAGGTAGTAGTCAGCACAATTAATGGCTCTCTCCCCATTTACTTTTTTCATGTGGACCATAGTGGCAGCTTATTTATCACGTTTTAATGTACAATTTTTATTTTTAAGGAAGAGAGATTTTAGGCTCACATACATGATTCAGAATCTTGTTAGAAGACATACCTCTTTTAACCAGGCAATCTGCAAGTTTATGTATTACCTTTTGTTCAAGCATTTTACGAATCATTGCAGTTTCAATTCTCAGCCTTTTATCTAATATTTGAGTAGATGAATGAGCAGATTCATATAGAGGGTTACTGAATAAGCTGTGTAATATGAATGTAAAAAGAGCTAGTAGGATGTGACACTATTTAGCTATGGTAATTGGCTAACTAATTAACCATAGAAAATGAAACAGAAAATAGACATTCTTAAAGCGAAAAAAAAGAGCAATAATGAAAGATAGAATGATCAATGTTAAAAGAAAGATTTTAATTTGTTTACAAAAAAAAACCTGCGGAGAGAGTTGTGTGTGAGGTCCAGTCGAGTTATTGCCGAGGGAGATAGAAAGAAAGGCAAATATGGAATTATCGGCTAAAACAGGTGCTGCTCATGAAAATTTTGGTTGGAGATGAATGCCGATACAGGCAGTGAGAATCAATGTTAATTATCTTACCAAGATATCGTTTATCTTCTTTTTTTTCTTGGATACAGGTAAAGAGAAGCAATGTGGCAATTATAAAATTTTGGCATTGTCTTGATATATGTGAGAGGATTGTTATCATTTACTTTGCCAACAGACGCTAAGACGTCAAATGGCAATTGTAAACTTTTGGCAGTCCCCAGAAAATAGTGGAGAATTGAGATTTGACGAGGTAAAAGAATTTGGTTTCTTAACAAGTCAGGGATTCTGTGATAAAGCTAACTTGACAGTGATTAATGAGATGGTAAGAGTGCGGGATAAGTGACTTTTGGGTGGCCCAGGAAAAAAAGAACATGTGATAAAATTTAATTGGTAGGGAGAATTTTATAAACAAAAATTCTAGATTATAATTTTAAGGAGGCCAGCTTAGCAACACCCGCACTGCCGAGAGATCATTGGTCGTGTGGTAGCATGGTGATGGGCAGAGGTGAATGGATGAGAAAGGCGAAGATGTTAACGCCCACTGAAGTGATTGGTATGAGATATCAACATGAGAGAGAAAGAGTCTAGGAGGATGGCTCTCCTCCGACCTTCCCTCACAAATGACAGAGACCCCCCCCCCAAATGAGAAGTGGTTAAATTTCCAAAAATGGGAAATAATCAATTTTCCTGTCCTGACAACAAAGAGATTTCTTGTTAGAAATAAAGATTACCGAGAACCCCAGGCCGTGTCAGGGCCACACACCAGGTTTTGGTCGGTACCCATATAAATGACCGTCGATGGGTCATAAAGGAGTTGCAGTGGAATATAGTTCGAGCTGGAGACACAGTTGAGCTGGTTTTGAACCAGGATGTTACCTCGCAGAAGCTGACTGAGAGATTCCATGACCTTTGACTTTGACGATGCTACCAATAGCAAGTTATACTGACGAACGAAGTTAAGCCTTAACTTAAAAGCTAAATTAGTTGACTTACGATATCAACTTGCTTGAAACATAGAAGTGTCACATTTCATAGGAAACGGGCTGGGAGAAAAACACGCCCATGTATATAACGGAAGGATAAAGTTAAATTATTTCTTAAACATACTTCGACCTCTTGGGTTTTTCCTTCCTTCATTTATTTATTTTTTCTTTGCGCTTGTGCAATGCCACCTTCAATTTGGACTCAGCTTACACTACGGCCCGACGCCTGATTGATCTCGTCTACCTAAGATCAAAGTCACAACGTGGGTAGGTTAGAGTTGAGATCGAAGCAGTTACTCCAGTAACTAGACATTGCAAGTGAGCTGGGAACGATAGAGTTGGCATTGAACTGGGACAGCTGGTGAAGCCGTTAACATCGACGACCAGAATTCGACCCTGGTGCCACATATTGGTACCTTGACCACTGGATTCGACCCTGGATGGCTGAATGTCACATATTGGTATCTTGATCAGGGGATTACGCCAAGTAGCGACGACCACCAAACAACCGGGACACAGGCTGGTGGCAGCAACAAAGAGTCAACCCCAAAACGCCGGTAGAAGAAACCTTACAGCTTCGCGCCACGACTAGGAGTTGACCACGGGCCAATGGCTTGGTGTCACAATGAGGAAAAGGATGGTAGATAACAATTAATTCTTGAAGAGGTTAAGATTGTAGTATTTAGGGAAGTACCCATGCATGAGTTTGTTCCACAAAGTAGCAGTTCTTGGGGTGGTGGTTGTTTGAGTGGAACTTCTTCCTAACAATTGGAATGCAGAGGAAATGAGGCTGATTCATCTCCATGGATATGACATGGCATATCCTAGCTGTGAAGTTCTGAACTGATGGAACTAGAAAATGAAGCTCATTTGAATATTTACTATGGAAGTAGCAATAGGCTTACAACTGTTCTTACACTATTTCCAGTATAAATTTGCTATACACTATTCATTAGAACCCTGATGACAACCTTAATTATGAGACTCATTAAACAGATTGTTCAGTGGCGTTCACATTCATTTGCACCTGGCTTCTTAAGTAAATGAATGGTTTGGCCACTGCTCACTTAACCACTCTCACTCTCTTCAATTAATATGGTATGCCAGAGGCAGATATTTTTTAAAGTTATCAAGAATTTGAATTTGATTAGATTTAATATTCTAGAAATTAGAGATTATTAACTTCTTTTGCAATAGAAAAAAAATCATCTGTTGAATTTTTATGGTGACAAATCAATGTCTGCAGGACGCATTAATTTTGCAACGACTTGTCATTGTGATAAATACAAATAAGAGATATTTGTTCATTATTGCAATTTTGATTTATTTCAATGGGAACTTGTCAGGTAAAATAAAGCAAACTGTCACAAATCCACATGTTAAAATAGTCACAAATCTACTCAGCAGCCGGCTTTCTCCTTGACTTCTTGTTCACCGCTACGGACTTTATATGCATTCAAAGGCAGGTACACTACTCCATAGGCAGCACATCCAGGTTATTCCATCAACCATTTCCTGTTATAAGCGATGAAATGAGTCTGCCTCAATTTTTCATTGTATCATAGAGCCAATGGTATCAGCAGGTGCATGCCCTCAGCCTTTTGGAAGGTAAGTGAATTTCTTCTGCACAGAGCTTTTTTCAATTATAAAATATGATAATGTCTCTCTTATTTTAGATGCTACATTTTTTCACAACAGTTTTTTTTCATGAACTAGTGTGCCCATGCCATCAAAAATGACAGCAATTGCTAGAAAGTTTTAATAATAAATTGGGAAATATTAAAGTGATAGTTATACCAATCATTATTGGAGTATCTGGAATGGTCCTGAAGAGCAGTTAAGTGGTTAAGTAAACTGGAAATTCCAGGAAGACTCAAAACCAGTCAACAACAGTAAAATCAACCAAACACTAAAATGTTTTAAGCTTACGGCCACATCACATTGAAACACTGTGCGATCACAGAAATTAAGCAACATTGAGCCCGATCAGTACCTTGATGGGTGACCACTTGGGAATACCAGGTTCTGTAAGCTTGTATGTGCAGGTGGTGTAATGTATAATGGCTCAGATTTGTTAAACAGAGAGCCAAGTTCCAATTCCCATTGGGTTTGTTATAGTTACTTAAGCACAAATACTCTTGGGAAAGGCATGAATCCACATCTTCTCCCCTCAGCTATGGTTTAATTAGTAAGACTTGTATCACTAAACAATTATTATCTTTAAAAAACATTCTTACAATCTAAAAATATTTTCTAGCTTTGAATAACCTGTAATGGGTTAAGCTGTAGAAAATGGATTGGTCTAAAATGTTTAGGGAAACTGTATCCATTTATCACCTAGTGAAAGCCACCCACCATTACTTCAGGTCTGAATGCAAATACATAAAACAGTTCATAAATATAATAAGCAAATTCATAAGTTAAATTGATTAGTATTACTCTTGAACAAAATGACTATTTTGGACCACAGGTTTTAAATTGTCATAACAACATTATTATTCAAACTAAACACCATCAGAATCATCAGTAATTTATTTCACCAGAAGAAAAAATAGTATTAATCTGTGTTATAACAGAAGAACGGATTCTCTGTCATATGTAATGTATACACTTATGCCTGTGTAATATGTAAGTGACTTACATGTTCTTGTGTCATTTAATCTAATTACACACACATGTACAATTTGACTGAATTTGAAATAAGACACTGGAATAATACATCTCTCCACTCACACAGTTGGGAACAAAAGAAAAAAAAAACTCAATAGGATTTTATGGAAATTATTCAGTAATAAATAAAATCAGGCAAAAAAACGAGAAAAGGATAGTTATTCCCTTGCCACTACTATTATTGCATAGACTTTTCACTCAATAATGTTTATCATTTTTAAAAAGCAGTGATTAAAATTTTAATAAAACCCAAACATATAAAAGTGCGACAAAGACGAGGACAATAGTCCGAATAATGTAAATAATCTATATAAAAATGGATTTATAATTCTTTTTTATACTTGAAAACAAAAGATATTAAACACTTTATTTAGACTGAATGAAAAACTTTTTTCAGTTATTTATAAAATGGTAAATAATAAAGATTGCATTGTAATTAGTATTGTATTTTGATAATTTTGTAATTTATTTTTATAATTTTTTTGAATAAGAAGTTTTCTTTCCAAATTTATTTTATAGAAGGTAAATAAATCTTTTTACAAGGTAAATGAATATTGCATTGTACTTGGTTCACATATTTTTATAATCTTGTAAATAAACACTGCTGAGGGAGTCAAAAGTGTATTCAGTAATAGCAATGGCAAGGGAATAACAGTCCTTTTGACATGCTGATTTTGGGGGTCAAGAAGGTTAAACATTACCTAAAATTATTTTTAAATCTCTTTTTAATTTTGTAGAAATATTTTTAGGTCAGTTATTGAATTAAAATATACATGTACCCATGCAGTATGTACACAAAATTTGAATTAAATTGAAATTGACATCTGTATCTGCAGAGCTAATTTCCCTTGCTGTCTGGCCATAACCTCTGAGAACAGGTATAGAGTAGAAGACAAAATGTTCAGCCATTTTTATGACTCCTGTATTTAAACTGAAAATATTTTCTAATAAATGTATTTGAAATGGACAAATAATTTAGATCTGAAAGTTGATCATCTTGCCATCACCAAAACAACAAATACCAAACTAGTAGAAATAATAATTATTATTATTGTTGTTTGGGCAGAATATCAAAAGCAACATTTGTTCAGACTGACAAGTGTTCTCCAGGCAACTCACAAAACAACTACTGATATTCAAAGACCTTACGTTGAGTTACAAATCTGGGCTAATTTTAATTTACAGGTGTAACAAGCCTCCTGCTGCCAATTAGAATCTATTGTGGAGTGGGAACAAACAATATCAATAAAGATTGACTAATCTTCACTTATATTGGTATGTATATCTAATACACAGGTCACTTCTTTTCTCTCTCTCTCCAGCTTCAAGTATTACTCTCTACTAATTGCAGTTCACAATCTTTTTGTAGGCGCCCCTCTTTCAGAAAAGCAATCAGCCTATTGATTTGAGGAATCAATCCGTGAGACTTTATGTATCTTCACCTCTCTCAATCCTCATTTTCTTGTCTTTTACATTTTTACACAATTGCAGACTATCCACTAGGCTCCTGTTGTTAACATAACAATTTACCTTTAGCTGGCATACCAAAAAAGTTGTGAAATATATATATGTGCACATATACACACAGAGTTTCTGCACACTCAAGCAATACCAATGATTTGGCATCCAGTTAACATCACTGGATCTTTCTTGACTGCCAATTGGACATCTGTCACCTCTGGAAACCTTTAAAAAAAAAAATTTGAGTCCTTCCTCTGAATTACTCCCCAGCATATTAATGTAGAAGGCATCTGAGAAGCATTTAATGTGGCAATCTCACCAATTGAAGAAGGAAATTACTTTGAAAGTAATTGAAACTTACCTGAAAGTGAGCTGATTGTACAATGCTCCTCATGCCAGTGACACTTCCACCGAGCTTCTCTACGGCATATGATTTCATTGAATTTACATTTAAATTTTGGGTCATCAGGAGAGAATGTGCACATTGCCCCCCCACTGATGTCAGACCCCATTATAATGATATACTAATATATCATAGATATACTAATTCAAATATCCAACAGGAAAATTAGATTTACAAAAAAAAAAAAAACCCAGCAAACTTTGCTGACGTTCTGAGAATACACGAATCTCGTTACGCATTCATGATCAGTTCATGTCGTCATGTTTGCTGAAATGCTCCACGGAATATTTCTTTTCTTCCATATCCACATAGAACTATTTTCAGTTACCTCTATTAGGCGTTTTATACTTTTGGCCCTATTACGCCCTTTGATTCCAATTTGGCCCAGAAATTGGTATAGGGTGCTTGCAACGAAACCCCTTGCTACAATTTCCAGTTTTAATAATTACATTATACCCTTCCTTTACCAACTGTAGTATTATTGCTCGACATGCTCAACTCCAACATCAAATGCAATATTTGGTCTGGTATTAGTTGCAATCTAGCCGAGCTGTCCCATTGTACTTATTCATATTAAGAAGGACTAGCATTTCAACATTTAATACATACCACTAGCTGAAATCCTTTTAAGTGTTATGGGTATCTTTCTGAAAAATATAACAAGCCTTATTTTTACCTGGTGAGTTACCAGCTCAACTTATAATTTTTCCAACTAGCATTTCACCACTATCTTTAAGCTCTGTACAGACTTTATATTAAATTGCTCTCTGTTTGCTTATTCTTGTAGCTGACTTATCCACTTTTATCTGATTACTGTCAGATACATCATCACAGGAATTATTTTAGGCCACACTTTTAGACACCTTTTGCTGCTCTCCATCTTACTCATTTGTGGGTCACCAATTTTGAAATCACACCAGATTGGTGCACATGTTAATCAACATTCATGCACGTAAACACCTAAGTTTTTTTTTTTTCCCCATTGCACCCTATTAGTGTACCTGATCAGTGCCACTGGTAACAATTTTTTCTTCTGTAAAATACTGAACCTCCACTTTGAATATTGTGGCTATCACTGGCACAGATATTATGATGGAGCACTAGTCTCAGCTGTTCACAGGATTCAACTGTATTTTTAAATGCATTACTTGCCTTATGCATTTCATTGCTATTAAATTCACAGCCATTATCAGTTAAAAATTTTAGCATGGTTTCTCAATAAGTTAATCCAACTGAGAAGTAAATTCTTTATAATTAATGAAGGAAACTGGTTATAAATACCATTATTGCTAAGTCAATTAATATTAAGAAATATCTTACCCCAAACCTTGAAAGCCATGGAGATAGTCTCATTAAATTTAAATGCAAGGCGGACGAGTAGTAGTGACAACAGGCCAAGGAGAAGGTCTATTGAATCTATCTCACATAATATATTTCAATGTCATTTTCCAATTCAATATTGTTAACACCAACATTTTTAATTAAGGCAATTAATGTCCAAATTGTTTATCAAGTTTAAAAGGCAGTTCCCCTGGCGGCTGAACATTACAAATTTTTTAAAATGGTCTTAGTGGATGCTAATTTAGCTATAATGTAAGAAGTAAATAATGGCCATATTAAGTTGATCCCAGGGAAATTATTTCATTCCTTATTGTCATTCCTTAAATTGAACATTTTAAATTTTTTTTTCATAGATTCTTTACTTAGTAAGAGAGAATGATCTTACAATTCACACAATAATTTCAGTTTGTACGTCTCCAATGTAGCAGGGAAACGTTAATTCACTTCAGTGATTTCACAGTAGTCTGGTAGGATGCGATGGTCTCTCTTACCACTGACCTCTCAGTTAATTCTTTCAAATGTTAACCGATTTAAAGTATACACTCTCATGGATCAGCATGTATCCAAGACAGCACAGACAGCTGACTCATTAGCTAAAGTGTATAATTTCCACATGCCAGAAAAAGGAGTCAGTTGAACATTCTCACTATTGATACCAACTAGAAATGCTGTATCGCATTTAAGTTACACTTTTCAATAGTCTGCATGCAAGTATGCCATCTGCAAGCTCAATTTCCACCTGTTTATGCAATTTGCTTTCAAAAGGTATTTGTCAATACTGCCATCTGTTTCAAGTTTATCAAGAATTATTTTAGATCCATTATCAGAGTTCATTTCTTATAGACAACTCAAATAATCTGGCACTACTGGTCTTGGCTAAATTTAAATGTATAGCAATGGCCTATATTCTTTTATGCATGTCAGTGTAGAGAGTTCATAGTTCAAGATCTTTTTTTTTTCCAACTTTCATATTCCATTTTGTTTTCATCATACTCTGGAAGAGTTTTTATATTTCCTTTGGTGGCCATAACTACACTCTGTTACTGATGTTTGGGTAGAATATCAAAAAACAATATTTGTTCAGGGTCCTCCAGGCAACTCACAAAATTGCACCGGAGGAGAAATTCAAAGAGCTTATATTAAGCTCTAGGGTTGAGCACATTTTAATTTGTAGGTGTGAAAGCCTCCTGATGCTAATTAGAATCTACTGGATTTGGGGGTGGGGGGGAGTAGACCACCGATATCAGCAAAGATTGGCCAACATTCTCTTCTACCATAGTGGTATACAAATCTAACAATTATGTTAACACTGTTGAATTTGAGTTGATTGACTTTTTAATGACTTAACTTTTTGCCAATTATTTAAATCCAAAAAAATATTTTAAATTGTAAGAAATGTTTGGAAATAATTATGATTGATTTGATTTTTTTTTTTTTTTAGATTGCCGGAATTTTTAGGAGATAAGTCCTAATTAACCCATAGTTTGGGGGAAAGAAAATGCGGATTCATACTTTTCCCAAGGGTATTTGCACATAGTGAATATAAAAAGAAGGCATGGTGGAATAATGGATAGGGGCTCAGATTGAGGAACTGGAGAACAGTTCGAATTCCAGTCGAATCCATTACATTCACTTACATGCTAAGACCCTTGGGAAAGGTATGAATCTTCCTCTTTTACCCCCAGCTATGGGTAAATAGCAGGGCAGACTGGGTTCTATAGCTTTGGATGGCAACTGGTCTACTACAGAAAGAAATGGCAACCTATTGCAGGAAAAAATTTGCCTAGTCAGTCATGTAGCGAAAGATACATGATAGTCTAAGTGTGTATCACACATGGTACATAACTGAAAAAAACAAAAACAAAAAAACAACTGGAATTGGAACTCTGCTTTCTAATTCTGAGCCCTTATCCATTACATTACTCGCATATCCAAGCCTACATCTGGTATTCCCAATCACCCACCTCAATGTTGCTTAATTTCAGTGATCATACAAAAACCAGAGTTTCAACAGGATATGGTAACCAAGCAACAGGCTTCTCTGATTTATTTCTTACCTCCTCTCTTGCTGAGCTTCAAAATGCCACCCTCTTGGTAACTCTAATCACTGTGGTATCTATTGATATTTCATTCCATTCATCTATTAAACAAGAATCGCCTATACATAAGACCTCTTTCTGTTACAAACATGTAAACTGGGACTCATTCTGTGATTTTCTTGTGCCACCCCTTGGATTGACATCTTTAACCTCCAAATTGAGAAATGTGCCACTGAGGTTTCTTCTTGGCTCAAAGCAAGCATGGGTGCTTTCATCCCTTCTCCGAAATACCAGGTGAAATCTCAATCCTCTCCTTAATTCACAACCAGTAGGCTCAGCTGCTATAGCACACAAGAATCACTATTTTCGGCTATACCAGCATGACAGCTCTTTTCACAACAGGTACCTAGTCACTACTGCTCATAATCAATGTAAACAAGTCCTCGAAGGAGCTAAGTCTGTTTTCCAAGAGAATGAAGCACCACATAGCATCAAACATTTAAATAAGTGGGAGGCCTTTATTCCTCCCCTATTCAATCAATTTGAGGTGTTAACATCTTCTGTTGATAAAGCTGAATGCTTTGCTTATAAATTCTCCTTAAACTCTACTCTTGATTCATCTAGAGTATCCCTGCCTAACTTCCCACAGATTCTGTTAAGTGATATGCATAAACCCCTTCTATGGTTTCTGCTATCAACTAACCTAGATCCCTATAAAGCATGTGAACCCAATGGTATCCCCGTAATAGTCATTAAGAAGTGTTCTCCCAAACTGGCTCCTGTTCTCTCTAAACGATATAATAAATGCCTTTCTGCCTGCTGGAATCATCTGTTTCAGTTTTTAAGAACTCTGATGAACCGTCAGACACTTGTATTAGATTAGTCTTCTATGTCCTTTTGGGAAACTCCTAGAGGCCCTAATCAATACCTAACTGCCCCTGCAGTAAGAGGCAAGGGGTAAAAAAAAAAAAAAATTTCTTGACAAAAAAGCCAAGTAATATATCATGAAGACTGAAAAGGCAAATATACTATTAATTCTTACAGACCAGTTTTCTCATTTTAATAACAATATTTTTTTATGGAAATCAGAAAGGGATTTTCAGTGGTCTGGAATAACTGAGAGAAAAGAGCTTTTATTTCTGTTGCCAAAATTCTAATTCTGTATGCAACCAATTCCAAAATCAAAGTTAGAAACTGACAATATTTTATTAACATTATGACATTAATTATATAAAATAATTATAAAAAAATAAGACAAACACAAGTTTACGTTTTCAAATATTTCAATTTTTTTTTTTCTCCAAGGATTTCAGTTCTTTAAACAAATATCTTTCCTGAGTTTTTGTTTTGTTTTTTAACAAAGTCAGCCAAGGAGTGGGGAGAAGAGAGAAAAAGAAATGACAATTACTCAAATGTTACAATATTGCTTAATTTATAAAAATTTAGATACTTAGTTATTGAGGTTTTAAAAAGACGAATGATGGCCGTTTTAATGTTTGTAAATATATAATCTTTGTTTTGGTCAATATCCAAAATAAGTTACATTTTTGTTTAATTTTCACTGACATATTGGATTTTGATCTATTCATTTATAATATATTAGCATATTTATCTACACTTGACCAGATTTTTAAATATCTAAAATAAGTGTTCACTATTATACTTCTTTGTATGAATTGCATTAAAAAGATGCTTACAATTTTCAGTTGATCTAGGAATATTGATCCTATGAGAATTATTTCTTCCTAGCAATTAATAAAATAGTTCAATCTTAGTTTTATAAAAACTTCCAAAACTAAATGTAAACAAAGGACTTGAAATGAAATTCTAGTCTCAATTTTCTGGAGAACAAGAACACGAAAAAGTAAAACTTTTTCTTGCAAAATATCAAATAAATTATTTCCCAAGAGCAATGAGTGGGAAATGAAATGAATGCAGATTTATCTTAAAAGTTTTAATTCATTGGTTGAAATAACTGCTTAGACACCAGCTCCATTGGTGTGGTTGTTGTTTTTTTTTTTTTTTTTAAAGTAAATATTTAACTATGCCTGCAATTAAGATGCATCCAGATTATGTCATCTGAAAAAGAGGTGCATTTTTGCTATCTGGCAAATCTAAATAGATGTGGAAACTTCTAGTGACCTTCCAATCATTCCTTACTTACTAGTTTTTAAACACCAATGCCAAACTGTCTGGCTGGCCATAAAATGTATACAAAACAATCACTAACTTTAGACATTGTCAATATGTTTAAAGTGATGGGCATAAAAATTATATAAAAGTTTTAAAAAACAATTCCTAACATCAGATGACTAGCAGGTAAAAGTTTTAAAAAACAGTTCCCAATATAGCATCAGATGATTGATAAAAAAAAAAATCAAAAAAAAAAAAAAAAAATCTCAGAAATTAAAATTTACCAAAAATTTAATCTTATTCCCCACCACCCCTTCAGTTTTTTTTTTTTTTTTTTTTTTTTAGTGAAAGGATTGAATTTAAAGGAAACATAAAACAGACAATTTCCTGGGGGGAGAGAGAAAATATTGTTTAGAATCTTTTTAAATATGAAATTTAGTTTCAGCATTAATTATGGTTTAATATTCAAATTTTTTTCGGCTTAATTTAGCATTCTTATTTATCTGTTATGAGAAAAATATAAAAATAGGTTTAGATTTACTTAATTATTAATTGGTTAGAGTTCTTTGTGTTTTTTTCAAGAATCCAAATTTGCACTTTTCAGAATAAGTGGTGACTTTTGTAAACTGAAAAAAAATTTAAAAATCTCAAACTCATATATATATATATATATGCGAGTGAGAGGAGGAATGAAATGATAATCATCTCAGTTTGTAATTTTTATAAAAACAGCTAAGAGGATCCATTCTCTCTTTAAAAATGCAGCCAAATTTTCATTTGTTATTTTTTTTTATTGTATTTTTTTTTGTTGAACTTCACAAGAAAGTGAATATTGTAATTATTTTGAATCAAGTAGTCCTACTGCTTGTTCTATTTGTTCAAGGTAGACACTTTTTACTGGAAGAAAATATCTTGATTCCAGAGGAATGTTGGTGCACTAAAAAGATAAATACAAATCATTAGGTTTTTTTATAACTACTGTAGGTGACATTTCAAGCATTTTTTTTTTTCGAATAATAAAAAATTAAAAAAAAAAAATTAAACAAAATCAACAAAATTATTATTTATTATGAATAATGCTTATTTCCAAGATTTAAAATTATTTTAAAATAATCAGATTTTCGGTTTCAGCATCACTTCATATTTGAATGAAGACATTAAAGGAAAAAAAAAAGAAAAAGTAAAAGAAATTTAAAAAAAAGAAAAAGAAATTTAAGAAAAAGTAAAAGAAATTTAAAAAAAAGAAAAAGTAAAAGAAATTTAAAAAAAAGAAAAAGTAAAAGAAATTTAAAAAAAAGAAAAAGTAAAAGAAATTTAAAGAAAAAGTAAAAGAAATTTAAAGAAAAAGTAAAAGAAATTTAAAGAAAAAGAAATAAAAAAAGAAAAAGAAATAAAAAAAAAAAGTTTATTTTCAATTCCCAAAAAGAAAAAAAAATGTACCAAGTTAGCTACAAGATAAAAATTGCTAAAAATGCTTATACAAAAATGATTAAAAAGAAAAAAATGAAATTACTTGAATTTATAGGTGCAAGATATTCCAAGAAAATTAGTTGCTTATGCAACCCATGTTAAATAAGATTTCTTGAATGAATAATATTCACTCAAATGATAATTTAGTTGCATAGAAAATACAAAGTGCATATCTAAAAAGAAAGATGTCAAAATTTCTGTAATCACCATGAGTATGAATTCAAAAAGTGGATCATTGAATATTCTGCTTGACAAAATATTAACTTAGGTGGCTATATGTCTGCAGAGTAGAAAGGGCATAATTCTATAATAGAATCAATAGCAAGGTATAAAACATAATAGTCCTTTTCTGTTAATTTCTAACCGCTGACAAATCCTTATCAATTTTCAATACACAATATACAGGGTGAGTTGAATTTTTTTAATTTATTAAAATAAATTTTAGATCAAATATTGTATAATTTATGTTTCAAACTTCCCCACTCCTCAATGCAACCAGAAACATCAAATTATTTAATTCAGGAAAGGATTAAAGTGAGTGTTGACATCAATAGCTGGTCATAAGAAAATCCAAACTATGTATACTGGGGTTCAAATGCAGTTGATGTTATTAGGATTTGTCTGCATTGACTTTTTTTTTTCTTTTCATAAAAGAAAAAAAAAATCTAAAAGCTGCTTCCATTATATTGTTACTAGGATATATTTTCCCTTTTCTATAAACCTTTACTCCAAAATTTATTTCATGTACACATCTAAAAACTATAATTCCACTATATAATACTAGCAGCCATACCCAGTTGGTCGATCAGAAAAGCATTCAATTAGAATGGAGCAAAAACAGCATCAGGTTTAGATGTAACAGAGTCTATATTCTTCAATTGATTTAAATACTTTCATTAAAAAACATTTTGAATTAATGCAGATACTGATATAACAGAAGTAGTCTGTATTTATTCAATTGAATTTACCTGAGAACATGAAGGGTAAAACAGGCAACATGAAGACCACTTCAGACAACAATTATTTTGGAGGTTTTGAAATTCAATTTGTCAGTGTGCTACCAGGGATGTAAAAGAGGATAAATTGTTAAGTTTGATGAAAATTGGTTGAAAGATCAACAAAAAATAAGAATTAAAGGAACCAGTAAAAAATCACCATTTTTTGCTATAGGGTGAACTCAATTATCAAGTTAAAAATGACTGTTAAACAATTAACCTATTGTTGGCTACAACTGAGTGAAGTTTATATTAGATTGCTTGAAAACTGAGGAAGTTTTTAGTTTAAAAACTGTGTTGAAATCAATTTTTCATTTTTTGCAGTTTTTTGCTAAACAGTGAAAAATGAGGTATCGTTGAGCTTGTCATGTTGGAAGTTTGAATGAAATCAGAGGAAAAAAAGTTGAATTTATTGATTTTTGATTGGCTTTTATAGATTATCGATTTTTTTTTCCCAGATCAATTCTGTCGACATGAAAAAAAAAAAAAAATCTCTTACTATAAAGGTAATTTACATTAACCAGAAAAAAAGGCTTGGACAGAAGTGTCTATCTTTTTAAATTTGGATTTTTAATGTAACTATAACAGAGATATTTTGATTTCATTTTTGCCTTGAAAAAGTCGAAAGACAAAATGCGTTGGCAAAATCTAAGATTTTTCCAATTGTCATTTTATACCATATATATATATCTCATTATAAATACTATTAAACTGTACATGATTTCAAATGTTATGATGAATGCGAGTATTGAGATTGACAATTGAAAGCATTATTTTAAACTGAACCGTAAAGCTGCTGAATCTAATATCAGTTAATTTTCTAAAGAGAATCTACTGTATAAAACTTATCTGGTCTGGTGCTTCTACTATGTGCTTAGAGATTCTTGATGAAATACAAAGAAAAATGCAATGGTCTTGACCTGGCATCTTGGCTTTAGACACTTTCCCACCACTGTAATGTAGCTTCCCTATATCTTTTTTATAAATATTTTAGTGATAATTGTTCTGATGAACATTCCTCTATGGTACTTAGACTCTTGCTTCACAGTCAACTGAGATCTTGAAAAAAAATTTAAATTCAGCATTAACCATTATCTTCTGTTTTCTTAATTCCTGTTCTTTTATTGTTCTCTCTCCTCAATCATGTTCTTTTTCTCATTATCTCACACCCCCTTATGTCTTAGTGGCTTTATTGCCTTGCTTAGAGTAAAATGATTAAAAACAAAAAAACTTTAGATATCTGCGATTTAATTTTAAAAATGGGAGAAAAACCTGAAAAAAGTACTATAGTAAAAGAAAAAAAAACTTGAATTTTACAAATCTAAAATTAGCCTTGTGCAAACATTGGATGAAAAGAATGAATTTGCATATATCAGGAAAATTTTTTTTTCAAATCTTACCTTAGAATGGTTTTTAGGAGCAGAACCTACAATACTGAGAGATGATTTTAAACGTGTTCGTTTGGGAATATCTTCTTTGTATTTCTTCTGCCTAAACTTTCCATTGATAGGGAAGACATGTCCTTCTGTACTGAATAAGTATTTTGTGGCCTCTTTATTTAAATGGTTATCTTTGTCAAATAACTGAAATGAAAGGAGAAATGCAAATTGAAAACATCTGCTTCAGAAGAAAAAGTTTTTGTGTGCCAATTTGATCTGATAATTTACAAGTTAACCTAGCTTAAAGCAAAGCCAAGTTCAAAGCTCAGATCAAACAACTTTGTAGAGAGACAGTTTGGAAGTAGATAAAGTTTTCCTAATATTTTTTTTTTTTTTTAACTGAAACGCTACTATTAATTTTGGACTAAGCTCCCTTTCATGACACAGATTGTGTTGCAGTCTAAGGCCATAAACTAAACCGAATAGATTGAAAATAACTATCCCCTGGTGATATGAAAACTTTCAGCCCTCAAAAGCCTTTGTTTTTTCTTTTTTTTTTTGATTTGACCACAAAAATCTATCTGCTCACAAAATTGAGTTATAAACTAGATACTTTTTTTTAAAAATTAGATTATCACAAGGATACTAGTTCAAGTTTCGGGCAAACATGGAAAAACGTGCCAGCAATAAGACAGCACCAAAAGGACGTTTTTTTTTCTTTCTACAACACTGCTTTTTTTTTTTTTAAACTACCTTTACTCTACAGCAAGGTTTAGTGTTTTAAAAAGTGAGGGTTAGAAGTGGAATAAAAATGTAAACATACGATCAAAGTGAATCTATACACGTTTTTGTTCTTGAGAATTTACAAAAATATTAAACACTTTATTAGATTTATTTACAAGAATAATTTTATATTTACAACATTCTAAAAACTAAATACAATTAGAACTACTGCAATACTTATCATTTACCAATTTATAAAAAATTAAATTGGAAAAGAATTTTTATTCACAGACTAGCCTAGAAGCTGCCCTTTGGGGCGGACTTTAGGCTAGCTCCTGTGGAGGGCTTTTCCGCCTTCAACTTCCTATGCATGTAAAAGTTATAAGAATTTAGAAATAATAAAATTATTTTATATTTATTCAACACCTTAATTAGGCATAATCTTTCTTTGTATATGCAACTGATCTCTGTAGTTTGTTTGCCTTTTATTTTGCACCCAATTTTTATTTTATAAAGTCACTCTTAAAAGACATTAGGGAAAGTGAACAATGTAATATTTTGAATACGTCACAGCACACGTGCTAGAAAAAAATAAAAATAAACATAAGAGTGACAAAAGCAAAATTAATGTTAAATCTTTAATTGCGAATTGCTTTTTAAACCTTTCACCGTTCAATATTTAAATTTAACTTTAAAGGAGTTATTTAATTTTTAATCACATGTAACTACAGTAGTTACTACCTGTTACTTCAGGTTGTTTATGATTTGCCAAAATTGAAAAACAGATGGACAGACACTGCTTTATTTATACAGATTTATAAACATTTACCAATTATTAAAATATGTGAACCAACTCATTATTTACCATTTTATAAAGTTTGAATTAATTGGCAATTAGCCAATCTTTTGCTAACCATTCCAATAAATAATAGGATAAATAAACAATCTAATAAATAAATAAATAAATAGTGTTTTTTTTGTCAATTCTCAAGAACAAAAATTAAATGTATAGATTCACTTTCGTATGCTTAGGTTTTATTCCAATCACTTTTTAAAACAATAAATATTGCTGAGTAGTGAAGGTAGTTAAAAGAGCAGGGTCAAGGAAAAGTTTGAGGCTAATCCTTTATTTTATGGTAATCCATCGTAATTGGTTAATGGTGATACTGTGGAAAACAACTTGGATATTGCAATAAAGAGAAAACTAAAACTAGTAAAAAAATAACAATTTTTTCTGTTCCACCTCATTACCAAATATATAATTTCCCTTAAGTCTTATTGTTCTTTTTTTACTGAAAGATTATTTCTGCCATACATTGTAACAGTGGTTTCTAAATGTCTGTCATACTGTATTGTAATTAAGTTTTCAGATAATTCTCAATCATTGTCTCAACTTCAGAACCAACATAGGAGATGACAAAAAACATGAAAACTATATGCAAATATTTTTTTTCTGTTATGAAACCACTGGTGATCTTTCAAGCCATGATTTGTATACCCATGTCAAATGCCTAAAACTTATTTAATTCAAAGATCAGCAAATATCAACCTAAATAAAAAGAATTAACAATCTGTAGTTCAATGACACTATTGGGATGTCCACCTTTTCCAAAATGTAGTACAAGGCCTTTATTATGTAGGAGCCCCTACATGTACATGGGACCATAATCAAAAACTTCCTACTCATACCTCAGGTGCTGGTGATTAATTCCAGCTATCTTTGAATATCTCCTTCTTGCCTTCAGTATATACTGTGAGTGTTAAATTTGGCAGGCATTTTTTCCTCATTATGCGTCCTAAAAAGGTTAACTCTTTCTGATTGTAAGCGTAAATGTTCTTTCTGTTCTTATTTTCCTTAAAACTGTGTTGATCACATGTTCAATTTTATGGTATTCTCAAGCCCCCTTATGTAGAACCACATCTGTTGCCTTAAGTTTCCTCTTCATCTGTGTGGAAATTGACTAGCATTCACATAGGCAGATCAATATCACAGCAGTTTAGCACTTTTCTTTGTTTCTAATTAAATTTTCCTACTCATAATACTTTTAGTTTCTAGGAGGCATCTTTCATTATTCCAATGTACCCTTGGATTTCTGTGTCATATTTTCCATTATCTGTTACAATGCTACCCAGATACATTTCTGTACCTGCCTGATGTTGACATCAAATTGTACTCACACCTTGTGCTCTCTTGATGATGACGACTATACATTCAGTCTTATGGCAGTTATAATATGTAGAAATTTATCCAGATTCAAAGATTTGGCTAATGAATAAAAATGACACAAAGCAGATCTCAAGCATTAATAGGGTAGTGTTACAGACTGTTGCTACTATAATGATTTCGCTTCTCATTGGGTACCCCACACTAATAGTTTCGTACCAGACTAAGCAAATGTCTATCAGAAGGATGCTTCATCATAGAGCAAAGCTTAGCAAACTAGTCTTGCCCACTTTTACTAGTGTAAAGAGCTTAGTACTCTAAACTTATAGCCTTATGTCAGACAAAGCTCAGTAAAAGGAAAACTGAGTATTTTTGTGCTTACCAAATATAAATATTTACAAGTTTCACTAAGAAAGAAGCTTTCCATTCGATCTTCCTGATCCATTCGATGAACATTATGGATTGTTGCATAGCCACATCTGAAAAAAAAAAAAAAAAAAAAATTGATAAAATACAACCAATCCAAGCGGTTATGGTCTCAATTTTTCCCCTCCATTGCACTAAAAATATCATTTTTTTTTATAAACTATGCTTAATGATATTTTGCTTAACTATCAAAAATGTTATAAAACAGACTTAAAAATATCCCAACATTGAAGTAGAATTTCAAATTCAATGTTAATCTTCAACTATTTTAGAATATTAAAAAACTTTTCATAAACTATTTTTAATTTTACCATAAGCAATTTATTAAATTATATTAAATAATTTTTTCATGTGGAATTACTTTTATTTATTTTTCAGTAAATTACTCCCCCCCCCCTCACCAACCAAGCTTATGCCCATACTGTTTATAATGGCCTGCAACAGAATCTGGTAACCACTGCTCTCTGGCAGGATATTTAATAAGTCTGATGAACCCTATGAAAACTGAACTTAATAGTTAGATGTGAGACAACTTTATTAAATATTGATCTCTAAAAGGTTAAAAAAACAGCTTGCCTATTTTTTTTTTTTTTAATCAGTGCTCCCCAAGCAAAGCAATAATGCCAATGAGATGAGGTTACTGAGAGTGAAAGAATCAGAAAAAAAACATTAAGGAGAGAGAACAATAAAAGAACAGGATTCAAGGAGGCAGAAGGTGACAATTGTTTACATTTTTGAAGATAAAAGTTGACTGGAAAGCAAGAAGCTAGAAGAGAATTCCACAAATGAGAAGTGCAAGAGAAAAAACTGTTAGCATAGAATTTAATATAAGTCAGTTACCAAATTAGGCTAAGTAAATATCTATAGTTGACAAATGCTGTCAGAATGAAACATTGAATTAATCTATTTTTTCTTTTTCAGCCGAGCCATGATCCTTCTTGGGAAATTGTTCTGTACAAAGAGAATCAACAGTACAAATGCAAATAGAATCCATTCTGTTATTTACTCACTTGGCCTTGGTGTGAGCATTCAAGCTGTTTATTATTTCTTTTCCAACATGGAGGTAGAACGGGTTTTTGGTGGCTTGGTATAGGAAGTAGGTTGATTCAACTAACTCAGGGCGAAGAGGGTAGAAATGCAAATCTGCAGCTTTAAACTGCCAATTGAATCGCTCAGGGAGAACTCCATACTTTTTCCAGATTGCATGGAAGAAAGCATGGGTACAAATTGCTTCTTCAACATCTCCATTCAAAACCTAACAAATAGAAAGGAATTTTAACCTTAGAAACAGGGAAGGAAAAAAAAAAAATATCAAGTAACATTTCAACTCTTTTGCACTTCACACATTACAATATGATTATAAGATAAATATCAGTTTTATCACTTGTGCTACAAATACACAATTCATTGTGTAAAAAAAAAAAAAAAAAAAAAATTTATGGAAAGTGAATGACAGATATAGATTTCGTGCTGCTTTTTTCAATAGCTTGAATTGAGAATCATCCTCCTAGACTGGCTACCACTCAATGCTTAAGAGTGCAGTTTACCCCACAACTAAGAGAAGGGTTCATGCATTCTTAAAGGCATTTGAATGAAACCATGCCTAAAAAGAGACTAAAATTTGGATTCAGCTTGGCAATTCTCCTTTCTGTGCCATTGTTGCAATATCTACACATCAAAGTGAGTATATTATTAGGGATGAGAATCCAGAGGAATAATACAACCTGAAGATTATTGTCTTCAGCATACACCAAAGGATGTGATCAAAATAATAAACAAGATGAATAAATAGATGATCATAATAAAGTAATACTGCCTCATATCCAAATTTGAGATAATAGAATTTTTTGGTAAATTTACCTGAACTGCTGACCATGCAGCTTGTAGAGAATCAACCCAGTTGTTGACAGTATCCCCTGTTCTCATGTTGACATTAACATATAATGGAGGATGTCCAAGACCTTTGTTACAGTGAAGTCTCCTGATAAAAAGAAAGAGAAAACATTGTTCTTTGGTCGTGAGACCGACAAAGTTCAGATAAGTTAATATGAAGAACATTGTCTTTCAACCATTTTTTTTTTTTAAAACTCCTACCACATTTGAACTTATAGTTAAACTTCTAAGGCACACATTATGATAAAAAAAGGTATACTTTTTATGATTTATTTAACAAATAAAATTTATTATTTGTACTAAAAAGAAAAAAAACAAAACATTTTTCTATTTATTATACTGAGATATCTGAGCCTGATTTTTTTTTTTTTGTTTTTTTTAGAGTGACTTCTTTGCAAGGTTGAATTTTGAACATGCATACTAAACCTTCTTCCAAGGATTCTAGCCATGACGGATTTTTGTTTTCAATATTGTTTAGGTACCTCCACCTTTTCGCTGAAAAAACAGCATAGCGTTATGAAAAAAGCCCCCAAACTTAATAAAAACAATGTTTTATTATCAAAGTGTCGAAATTTTGGTTAAAAACTTTTTTTATTAACATTGTAATATTTACAATTAGTGTTTCCGTGCTTTTTTCCTGGTGAAAAACACATTGATTTGGAATTCTTGCAAAAATTAAACAATCGTTGGATTTTAATGAAACTTTCAGGACTTATTCACAAATAAAATTAATTTTGGCAAATTTTTTTTTTTTTTTACGTTACTCCTCCACCCCACCAATCAATTTTGAGAAATTAAATCATCATCCCCAAAATTTGTTATATTAGTTAAGTCTGCTCCAAATCATAAAATAAAAAATGCAATAAAACTGACATTAATTTAGAAAAGCTCTTAATTATTATTATTTATTAAGGACATTATTGTATTAAGAAAATTAATTTTTTCGATGAATAATGAATTTTCACAAAAATCATTGTCGTTTTGTAATTTTAATTAATTATAAAGCTTTTAAAATTCTACATTAGTTTAATCTCATTAAGTGATGCTGTTATTAAATGAAAACTATATTTACTAATCAAAAATTGAAAAGTTTAATAATTTTGCACCAAGATTTTTAAAATTTTAAATTTTTTTTATGTATATAAAATATTATGTAACATGCCTATTTTTGAAAGTATGGTCAACCTTACACAACATCAGAAAATAAGAGCAATGACTATAGTAAATTTAAAGTCAATTAAGATTACTGAGTACTTAAAAATTATATTAAAAAAAAAATCACATCAGTTTCTAAATTATGTTTTACAGATAAAGGTTCCATAAAACAAGGCGATGTCTGTTAAAAACAGTTATGGTTTTGTTTTAAAAATATATTTCTGTGTTATTTTAAACTGAATATTTTTTTTTTTTTTTTAAATCAGATTAATTATACTTTAAATCAACTAATACTCCTCAAATAAAATTTGAAAAAAGTATATTTGATTCTTGGAAGATTTTTTAATGCAGAGAATTACATTGTGAAGAAAGAGGAGTAAAAAAAGGGCACCAATCAGTTATTTTTAGCAAAAAAATAATTAAAAAAAATAAATAAATCGATTCCAATTGATATTTCTGTTTGAAATACACTACAGGGTATTTTGCTTACTGGAAGTAGTAAAAAGCTAGAAAGAAAGCTTTTTCTTTTATAAAAATTCATTTTAAACCTTAGGTATCACAAATTAGTGGTAATACCTAATATTGTTTCTTGCAGAAAAGCTTACTTTTATATTATAACAATGATATACTCATATAATCAATTAAGGGGTTTTAATTTTGATATATTTATTGTGCTTTGGATGAAGATAATTACCTTTAAAAATTTTCACAGCACACCTATGATCCTCTAATGTAGATACCTCCACCTTTTCGCTGAAAAACAGCATAGCATGATGAAAAAGGCCCTAAACTTAATAAAAACAGTTTTATCGTCAAAATATTTAGGCTATTATTAAGAGGAAAGACCAAAGTATTTTTTTTTTTATTATTTGATTAAATTTTTTTCAATCCTTTCTAGCATGTTTGAAATTTTGGTAAAAATTTTTTTTTTTATGTCAGCAGTTGATGTAATAATTAAAATTAGTGTTTTTGCACTTTTTTCTGGTGAAAAACATTGATTTGGAAGTTATTGCAAAAATCAAATAATTGTCAGATTTTAATGAAACTTTCAGAACTTATTCAAAAATGAATGAAGTTATTTTTGAATTTTTTATTTTTTTTTATTTTTTAGAAAATTTTCGTTTTTACATGTTACCCCACACTTACTTAATTTCATGAAATTACAAGAAACTAAATTTTCTTCCCAAAACTTTTTTATTAGTTAAAAGTAAGACTCCTTGGAAAATGTAAATCATCCAATTTTTTTTTTCAAACTACAGCTCCTCTCCAAAAATCTGCTCCAAATTGTAGAATAAAAAATGCAATAAAACTATGACTTTAATTAGAAAAGCTTTTAATTCCTTTTATAAATAAGATTTATTAAGGACACTATTGTCTTAAGGAAAAATTTTTTTCTATGAATTTTTACAAGAATTGTTTTCATTTTTAAAAAAGTTTTAATTGTAATAATTTAAATCGTTTAAAATTCTGCGTTACTTTCTTCCAATTAGATGATACTGTAATCAAGTGGAAACTATATTTACAAATCAAAAATTGAAAAGTTTAATATAAGTCATTTAGCACCAAGATTTTTAAAATAATTTTTAATTTTTTTATGTATATAAAATATTACATAACATGCCCCTGTTTGAAAGTATGATGACCATACACAACATAATCAGAAAATGAGAGTGATGCCTATAGTAAATTTAAATTCAACATCCCTAAAATTAGATTATGGAGAATATTTTCCAACATTTTTAAGATTACTGAATACTTAAAAAAAAATTATATTTAAAAGGCACTCACCCAACATTTTCTTAAATTATGTTTTACCGATAAAGTAATACATCAACACCTTATCTATACATCTTAAGAGATCGATGAGTGATAAGCACATAATCACTGCTACTGTTTATTTTAAAAATCCATTTCTCCTTTATTTTAAACAGAAAGTAAATATTTTTTCAAATCAAATTAATTACACTTTAAATCATCTAATATTCCTCAAATAATGTTTCCGAAAAGTATATTTTATTTTTGGAAGATTTTTAAAAGCAAGAATTAACTTTTGTTTAAAAATGTGTCAAAATGGTTAAATTTGAACACTTTCTGAAAGCAAGCAAAAAGTTTAGATTCTACTAATCGATATAATTTCTATTTGAAATACACCAGAGTATTTTGCTTACTGGAAATAGAAAATTAAAGCTAAAAACAAAGCTTCAAAAATGCCTTTTCATTTTTTTAAATTCATCGAAAATTCAGTGGAGGTGCCTACTCTAATGGCACATGAGTGTGCCGCGGAACACCAGTTGAAAATCACCAAGTTATAAAATAAATAATCACTATAGAAAAAAAGTGGTTAGCTTCCTTCCACTGAGTTGTAATGAAGTGAATATAAAATTTTTTTTTTTTCTTTTTAACTTTTCTGCAGAAATTATTTTACATGGATTTATGTTACAGGGAAGTACAAGCTCTTTGCTGCATACATCAGACTATTTTCCTGGCAATGAATACTTACAGATTTCTATTTATAAAACTTACCTTATAGTACAAAGTCAGGTGGCAGTGAAATTGGGGTTTATATCAATCTTTTGCTCTCACTTAATAAAACAATGCACAGCCACTTTGTTCTATAGGGTAATTATTAGAGCTAAAAAAACAAAAAACAAAAAAAAAAATGGAAGAGAGATATAAACCAAAAAGGGAGGTGAGTGCACTTGGTGAATTTTAATTTCCTAAGAATACATCACAGTAGTCACCGTCTTATCACTAGATACCTTTCATTTAAGCCTATGAGCAATAGCATGAAAATAATAACTTTCTTTTTTTCAAGTTTTGAAGTAATTTTGGTCGATACTTTAGAATTAAAAATGAACACCAGTTTATATTACACTTACCCTCTGCGCATATGAAACTTTATAGTTTCATAAGATTCATTGAATCTCTTCAGGTCTTCAGTGCCACCAAACATTATAAAAGACTAGAGACAGAAAAGAAAACATGTTGGATATATATACTGCCTGAGATATGTTAAAAAAAAGAAAAGAGAGAAAGATAAATAAAGGTTTTATTTAATATACATTTGAATAAAACACTATAGGTAAATAGTCAAGATATAATCATGTCATACTTCACTTAGGGATGAAAAATGCAAAATACATAAAATGCATTTTATATCAATTTATAAATAATTGCCTAATTTAAAAAACAAAATTACATAATGGAAGTTTTTAAAGGTTTGAGGAAAAGAAAAAACTGCATGTACAAAAAGAAATAATTACAATGGTTCGAGCAATGTTTGGTCTTCCAATGTTAAAGAGAAAAACAATAAGTGTCAAATAAAAATAACAAACCTTGAGCAAATATTCATAAAAGGAATCTAACCCAGCGCCAAGACCACTCATGATGCCAACCCATTCACCTGTCTGGATGTTGATTACATTACCTTAAATAAAAAGATAAAAATCCCCCCCAGAAATGTAGGAATTTTTTTCAGCTGAACAGGGTTTGTTTAAAAAAAAAAAAAAAAAAAAATCTTCATTTGGAGGAAGAAAAACAAAGTTGCCAATTGGGTGCACAAAAGAGACATTCAAGTTGTAATATTTTGTTGGGTTCCTCATGAAAATTAATTCCAGAATACAATTTACAAACATTCTTAAATTTGGTATCATCTTTTCAACTTATATTCTATAGCATATTGGACTCTGTCTCTTCAGCAGATATGAAAAACAATTAATATAGGGCACATCAAATGTTACTGAGATTTTGTCTAGTTTTTCATTCATTTGTTATAAATTTAATAAATTCCGTCATGAAAAAGTGTCTTTTTAGCACCACCAAATTACTACTGCTACTAAATATTAAACAAACCGTTTGACCACAAATATTTCCTTGGCTAAATTTGGTTTAGGCATTACACCCCCCACTAAATTGAAGACAAAATCAGTTTATAATGTGATAAAAGTAAGAAAATCTAAAAAAACACCACCTTACTACTAAATTATAAACAAAAAATATGGTTTAGAGAAATTCAGAGGTAAGTGTGGCAAAATGACTTCATTCTGTGGCTGAATTTGTTAAAGCATCATTTATATACCATATATACTTGCAGATACGTTGTCCCACTGGATAGGTCACACCCCTACTTTATGGCATAATAATTGATTTACTGTAGGTTGCACTATAATTGGGGAGTTACACAGCCCTTTTTAAACATAAGAATTATCAGATATCTACCTTTATTTAAAAACTTAGGTATTAATACACTTTTGCAGTTAAAATACATTTCCTCAATCATCATGTAATAAACAAAAGGAAGTAACTGTTGTACCAGTATTTTTATATTTCTTTCTTTCTACTTTCTCCATCCTCTGACAACCTTTTCTGAAATTCCTTTCTGCTGATCGATTTCCATGTTGTTCTGCATAATTTAGTACTTTTAATTTAAAACCGGCTTCATAACTTTCTTTTACTCATGATTAGGATTTGCAACAATTAAAATTATAAACTATAAATTTGGCTACCAACTATATTTCTACGCAATGCAAAATAGTGCAAACATTTTTGGTACTAGATTCATGAGCTTTGTTATTTGTAAATAATACTTAAGAACGCCTTTTAATGTTATATGGAACAACCATGAAAGAAAATTATCTCAAAGAATATATTTCATTTCTTTAAGTCATATTTTTCAACATATTTTTGACAAAATATATATATTTTGCAGAATGAATTGTGGGACTATTTTTTCTTTGTCAATAAACATCTACATGTAGTTCTTTAAATTTGTATGCATGTTCTGGATTTCTATATCAGTCTAGTGTGAGGGCCCCAACTGAACGGAGACTGATGGATCAATATTTTATGATTTTATTTATTGTGATGGATATGTGAATCTAGCAGCATGAGGTAAGTTTAAAGCAGTGATTCAGTATATATGATAGATAAATTGTTTCTATACAGAGAAAAACCACAGCTTTAGTGTTTATGGGTATCATTTCCAATTTCTCAGAAATCATGATGACAAGGTAGTGTTGTTTCACATTTATGTTGAGCAGATAGGTTGCACCCCTAATATTTTGGTAAAAAAAGTGCAACCTATCTGCAAGTATATATATATATTAAGACTAACTCCTGAGAATGAGTCTAAGTTTCATCAGAAGCTATTATATGTGTGTGTGTGTGTGTGTGTGTGTGTGTGTGTGAGATTTCATGTCATCTACTTCAACTGCAAAGATTAGAGTCTGTCTATATTTCCGAGATGAGGTATTATGTACAGTATTTACATTAGTCGGACTATTGTCCTCATCTTTGTCACCATATTTGTCACAACGTTTCGGCCGTTGTACGCTCCGGCCTTCTTCAGGTGGTTGGAATTTCGAACCGAACCCTTTATTTCGATCACTGGGGTAGACTGTTCTAGTTCCACGAGCCATGTTTGATGGATGTCAGTTATTAGTTATCTCCTGGTAATTTTCCCTCTGAAAGTTCTCCACTGCCTGAACCGGGTATTGAACTCACACTCTTTGGGTCTGTCACTGGATCTAACCAACGCCTTTATCCACTGTACCATGTGTCCTTGAATTTCTGAGTATTATAAACCTAATTTTTCAGCAATCATATTTTACCAGTACTCATATTGTAATTTTGCTGTTATCATTGCATGTTTTTACCAGATCTCATATTGCAACTTTTTTGTTATCATTGCTGTTCTCTGGCACTCCTTATTACTGGTTCCCATATTGTATTTATTTCTATGCTTGGCCGACTCGGGAGATTTTTGTGGCCTAGCATATGTGCTGATTCCTTAAGTTTACGAATTTTCCAATGGTGTTCCCTGTCTATGATCTCAACCTGATCCCACAGGGGACGGTGATCCCCCTTCTCTCTCCATATGTGGTCAGCCACGCCTGATTTTTCTACTTCCCCTCGCATTACAGCTTTCTGGTTTTCTTGAAGCCTTACCTTGAGGGGGCGGCCTGTTTCTCTTTTATATTCCTTTCCGCAGCTGCACGGGATAGCGTACACACAGTCTTTAGTCCTGTTCTCCTCTATGGGGGGGTCTCACTCGAGAGAGATATCTGCGAAGTGTTGTCACGCTTTTGAAGGTTGTCCTGATGTTATATGGACCGCAGATCCCTTGAATTTTCTCTGATAACCCCTTCACATAAGGCAGGCAGACTGTTTTCTGAGTGTTGTTCTCCTCCTCCTCCTCTTGTACCCGCCTATCCCAGTTTTGGGGGGCTGCTGCCATGTACCCAGGGTAGTTGTTATGTTGTAGGGTACTACTTATACTGACCAATTCCTTATCTAACGTCCCTGGGTCGCCACTTATGACTTTTGCTCGGTGTTGTAAGCAACGGACGATCCATACCCAGATGTCCTCAAGGACACATGGTACAGTGGATAAAGGCGTTGGTTAGATCCAGTGACAGACCCAAAGAGTGTGAGTTCAATACCCGGTTCAGGCAGTGGAGAACTTTCAGAGGGAAAATTACCAGGAGATAACTGATAACTGACATCCATCAAACATGGCTCGTGGAACTAGAACAGTCTACCCCAGTGATCGAAATAAAGGGTTCGGTTCGAAATTCCAACCACCTGAAGAAGACCGGAGCGTACAACGGCCGAAACGTTGTGACAAATATGGCGACAGAGATGAGGACAATAGTCCGACTAATGTAAATACTGTGCAAAGATTAGATATGCTTGAGAATGTTACAATAACCCACTCCCTAATAGAGTTAACATAAAATGGAGTCAATATAAATTTCATTGCTGAAGCACATACATCTAAATTGATTTGAGTGAAACCAAGCTTTGGCAAATTTGTTTTTATAATTCCTACCTAAATTTGTAGTCATTTTGCCACATTCACCCTTGAATTTTTCTGAACCATATCTTTTGTTTACCATTTAGTAATAGTTGTAGGTTCATTCTTGATTTTGTTACTTCTATCACATCATTAACTGAACCTGTTTTTAGCAATTAGAACAAAGAGTATGAAAGTGGAATCAAAAAGTGACTTGTTAAAACTCCAGTTTATATTCCTTACTTTACATATTCATCTTGGATGATGCCTAATTCAACAACAGAAACATTTCTGTGATCAAGCAGTTCTCTTCTAGTGACAATTTTGCCATCCATTTCCAATCTTTTTCATTGTTTACTATGTAGTAGTAGTAGTAATGTGTTGCCCAGGAGATTCTGAGGTAATGTCTTATTATATGACATTTTAATAACTTTATTAAAAAGAAAAAAAAAATATGCACCTCAATTGCCTGAATTTCTTCAATTAAGCATCTGTCAATTTATCATTTTGTTTTCTCTTTTTATTTAAATTAAACATTTTATATTTTACAATGATTAGCCTGGATCAAAAAGACAGATTTAAAGTCAATCTATATCCTCGGTAGCCTACCTGACATGAATAATGTTAAGACACTATCTATGTTAGACTACCAAGAATATGGTTTGAAAGTCCAAACTTCCCCTACCCTAGCTATGTTACTTAATGGTCAATCGTTCTTAAGCATTGTCTATGAGTACTTATGAACATTTGTCTTGGAGCAATGATGAACAAATTAGCTTCTCAAATCATATGACTTGTATTCTCACAGGATGCCTACACTTATGGCTTTGAACCATTTTTCTGAAGGAAAAAAAATAAGACTTTTTGGGCTGGTCTTATGTGAGCACACACATGTATAATGGGTGGGGTATTGTGCTATGTTCAGAGTAGGTGGCATTCTGTTAAATATACACGAGACTGGACTATTTTGTGATTTTGGTCTCATGTATGTCAGAGACTGTCTCCACCTCGTTAAAAAAGGCCTTGTGCCACATTCATGAGTGGGCATTCTGTTAAATATCTAAGCTTCTTAAATTTCTGAAAATGGATCAATACTAGAGCAACCAAAATTCACCATTAATTTTCATCTTAATCCTTTCAATCCAACTTTTGCAGAACTTCAAATAAACCCTATTTTTGGATCCAATGTTAAGTTTTTAGAGTCAGGACAAAAATGTCCAACAATACTATTATGCAACAAACAACTGAAATAATTAACATTTTATTGAGATGATCCAAATCAATTAAGATCAGGGTTAATATTGTCTGGTAATTTATAAAGTCACAAGCCAAATTTCAGAATCCTTACAAGATTTAGAAATCAGTTCATTTCACTAAGAAGTGTAAGGGGCGGGGTCATAATAAATATAACCATACCTAGTAAGCCAGTAACATTTGATTTGTATTTCCAGAGAGAGTTAACTGCTCTACGAGCCACAGATTCATATATTGGATCATCAAGGAGACGAGAGAGTACACCAAACTCCAGCAGAAGAGTACCAGCACCAGATGTACAAGTCTCGTTCAGGCAGTTTTCTGGGACACCTTTTCTTAAATTTATCTGAAATTTGAATAAATATTTCAAAATTTTCAAAAATGTTGCTTTTGTTAATTACTAGATTAATAAACAGGTTTTAAAAATACCAAGTTCAATTTAAAAAATGCAGCCAATAAGCTTGGAAAAAAAACACATACACAAATATAATGTCTGGGCAAATAATGGCCCATGAGGCTCTGATATTTAATGTACAGAATGAAAATATATTAGCTGAGTTCACTTTCCCATCAGCTAATTTAAAAAGAAAAAAATACAGCTCAAGTTTTATAAAGTATTCACTGGGCATGAAATTTGACCCCATGAATGTTATATGGTTAATAAAAATATTTAATATCTTAAAATTCTAATTTTAATGTGAGATTTGAATGAAGCATTTTTCTTCGGTGCAGAGGGAAAGAAGAGAAAAAATTAAAGACACATTTAAACCAATAAAGGATTATTTCAGCTCTCAAACATCTAAAGATTATCATCTGTGACTTTTATATTAGGCAAGTTTGCCCACTTCAGCAATATAACACCACCATTTTCTTCAGTTGCAATACAAGTTATATTTTACATTTGAAATGGTTAACTGTAACTATGGTAACTGTTCTATGCTAATAGTTTCTTCTTACACTTCTTGTTTGTGAAACTCTTCTGGCTTCTTTCTTGTTATTACATTTCAGTCATTGTGCCCTCCAGATTTCATCAGATGTATATCTATTCAGGTAACTGACAGTGAATTCTGAACTGACTTCTTTATTTAATCTATGGGGGCAGATTGTATTTCATTCCACTGCCCTAGGGATATCTTGTCTAGTTATTTTTAGTACTGCTCAGTTAGGTAGTAAAATTAAAACAGTCTACCTCTAGATTAAATAAAATGTTTGGAATTCCCTGTAGGTTATCCAGATCAATATACAACTGATGAAGGCCAGAGAGCACAACAGATGAAATGTGATAACAACAAAGATGAGGACAATAGTCCGAATGTAAATAGTGTAAATCATGGTAATTTCTCATCCCAGAAATTCAGACAGAAATTGATTTCTAATCTGATTTTGCCATTTCCAATTATCTGTAGTTTCAGTCAATTTTTTTTTTCAGATGTATTTTCCAAATTAAAAATCTTTGTAATGCAAAGGATAAACAAAAACAGTAAACATTAAATTTAAACAATAATAGCAATACTTAAAATGTTATTCCATATTCAGCAATGTATGCATTCCATGATTTCAGCACAAAGATATTCTCAATTTCCTTTGTTAAACAAAGAATTACATACTGTGCCCCTGTTGAGCAACAAAAGTGACTGAGTTGAAATCCACACTGGTCTGATTGATGATATTAGCCAAAAAATGCATTTACACTAATTCTTTCAGTTGTCAAATATGGTAAATTTAAAATTCTTTTGATACCTACAATTCCAAATCTTATTAACAACAGCCTAAAGCTTGATCTCACCCATCCAAACTACTTTTTTATTGAGTCAAAACATTGTCTTATTAAATATCTTAATATTATTGTGGAAATAGAGTTCTTCGTCCATAAGGGAAAGGTAGTTATGGGAGAGTGGTTTGTTCAAGTATTCACTCCTCCACTCTTCTCTATCAACCATCCAATGATGAAACATTCTATCAAGATATCTAGCAATGTAACAGAAGTAAATTCATGCTTTTCCTAAAAGTATTAATGCTAAGGTGGCAACCGCAGTCAAACTTTAAACTATTTACACATTACATTCTCTACAATAGCCATTACCCTAATTGACACCTCCACCGTTATGGTCAAATCATTGAGTTCTTATCTGATCAAAGTTAAGCAGTTATGAGTGACCAAAACTGCTTATGAAAATTTAGACACTCTTTGCATCAGACTAAGCTAAATAAAAGCATTCTGATAATTTTTGTCTAATTTCTAAAGTTAAGCAGTGTTAAACCTAATCAGTACTTAAATGGGTGACTGCTTAGAAACAAGTACCATATGCATCTTGTAGATATATGGCAGACTAAGCAAAGCTAATAAAAAAACTTTTATGTAAAAAAAAAAAAAAAAAAATTATATTAAAATCTAAGTACTATTTAGTAATAAAATGATTAGTGACCTTGTGAAGTTCTTATGTAAATGAAAAGATTTAAAAAAATTCTACTTTATAAATTGGACCCATAGAAATTTCAAAGGTGTTGATAATTAAGATTATTCATTATCTCATGCTCCTACCTTTCTCTCCTCCTCCTCCTCCCTTCCAATCTTTGTACCCCAAAGATGTTTTTGTTATACAAACATGGATTAGTTAAGATAAAAAATGCACAAATGTTTTCTGTTACATATGTGACACAATAAAACTTGGCCGTCATTAGAATACAGAAAGTTAAGTGAGCCTTAAATGATTTTATCTGGGTCTCAAATGTATGTTTATGACTAGCAGTAAAGTCTACGAAGTAGTATCTTCCAAAGTGGCCACCCACTTGACCAAAAAGGAACAAAATAAGTGAAAACTTTTGGGAACATGTGCCAGTAAGCTTATATAAACAGTTACAGTTAGAATTGAAGAGAGTTCTGACAGTCTGTTGGTAGGGTACAGGCTGCCCATCAGAAAGATTTCTGGGACACCTGTTAAACCATGCATCATGATGTAGAGATGAGCAGAGTGGTGGTAGGAGACTATCAAAGTTCTTGATAGTTGAAAGGAAGAGCTGATCCGTTAGTCTGTCATGACAGAAAATAGCAGAATCAACTACCTACCTCCTAGACCGCACATGTAAATTCCTGAATAAACAACCAAATAGATTGGAAACAGGATTTGCTTCTTCATTTCTCAGTGTGGCATTAATTCCACCTTTCATTTTTCTTGTGAGGTCCCAACTCTCAGTTCTGTTCATGTGCAAAAGTCAGGAAAATAGATTAAAACATTTTATTCAGATGGCATGAAGGGTTTGCCACTAGAATGTGTCAGGAAAAAAAACAAAAAAAAAAAAAACAAAAAAAAAAAACAAACAAAAAAAAACAGGGTTTATTTATTTACCCTATTTATATTGTTTGGATTGTTGTCTTCACATTTGTTGCCATATTCAGTACACTTAGGCTGTTGTATGCTCCAGCCTTCTCCAGGTGATTGGAATTTCAAACTGAACCCTTTATTTCGTCCACTGAGGTAGAGTGTTCTAGTATGAAGAAGGCTGGCATGTACAATAGCCGAAACATTGTGAATATGGAAACAAAGATGAGGACAACAGTCTGAACAATTTAAATAGTGTAAATAATTACAATACCTCATCTCAGAGATATAGACAGATATTAAAGGATTTATTTAGCTGTTGAGAATTTATTGAACATCATAAATAGTTAGCTAGGGTAAATTTCAAATTGCATTAAATGGCAATTAATAGATTTAATGTGGTGTATATCTTTTGGCTGATATAATCATTTAGTCAGGTAATGTACAGATTGATTACATGCAGTTACATACATAAAATGTGATCAATATCAGTCAAAACCAGAATATACATTCCTTATACAAGGATTTGTATAAAGTGACATTTTTTTTTATCATATTTTACCAAATTCAGAGACAAGAAAATAAACTGGCCTTATATCACCAATACTTGCACATTTGCTAACTCCATAACATTTACTTAAATATCATTTTTTATTACTATTTTTACTATTATGGATACCTTAAAAAATAAATTATCATAAAAATTAAAAATGTATGTTCTAAAAATGAAGATCTTTATTCAGCACCTAATTAAAGATATTTTCTGCTATTCTTTTAATTTGCTGTTTTACTATTGCATCCACTGTTCTTTGCTAAATCAATTTGTAAGCCCACCTGTAGAATACAAAACTCATCAATAATGAAGGTTATTTCAGTTAGCAAACATAAGCAGTATAAAGCAAAATTTAAAAGAAATAATTTTTAGTGGAGAAAAAAAAAAATATAATGAAATGTGTAAACATTTCAATATTTTCATTAAAGCAAATAAAAAAAAATCTGCTGTTATTTGAAACGAAAAAGGAAATCAAATGCAAGATTCTCACCCGTGGGTAAGGAATTCCAGTCATTGTATCCTCAAATGCTGGCAAAAGACGGGATGCAAGATCATGAGAAAGATGAAGAAGTTCATCCTGGTAGTCATCCATCCGCATGTCTCCAAATGGCTGTAAGGGGTCAGTGATGATCAAGTGAGCAGACAGCAAAGCCCCCAGAACCCTAAGAAAAAGGGATTTTATCATAAAGGTTACCTGGCATAAGAATGATAGTTAACAAGTTAGCATTGTCAATGTATGGTGGACAGACTTAAAAGAAAATTTTTTTTTTTTTTCTGTGGAGTAAGACACTTGAAGTCTTGTGCTAGATCAAATTAAGTTTTCCTTGCCATGGAACATTGGTTAGTAAGCTATTCCAAGAGTCAACCAGAATTCTGTTCTCATTCTTTATGTTCATATTTTAGCTGTTAAAATAGTAAGTAACTTTCAATGAAGTTGCCTGGATGTGGGATAAGTGTCTTATTGAATTCTATTTCTGCTTTACATGACTTCAATACTTAACCGAAAATGTTCAGACAAAAAGAAACAAGATGAAGAAAAGGTAAAACAAAAATAATATTTAAGAGAACTTACAGACTATAAAAATAAATAAAACTTGTAAAAAAAAAAAAAACCTAAGAGGAAAAATCCAAGGTGTCATAAACCCCTGCTCCTAATTCTAGAGTATATTTTTCACAGAAAAATGTTTTATAATTCAAAAATATTTACACCAGAAACCCAAGTTTCAAATGCTTCTGAGGCAAGCCAAGATTGGTGCAACACAATTTTCTTTCTTTTCCCATCCTGCCACATTTAGCCTTGTGCCAGACTAATAACATTGTCACCAAGAAAACCTATAAAGATTGTGTCTGTGATGATCTCTCTGGAAATAATCCAACCATTTAACATTAACAAAAGGTTACCAACAAAGTTAATGCTGCCTTAGTCCTCTTCAAAGTTTTTCTCTTGGGACATCACACACTTACTCCAGCATCTCTTCTACTTTTCAAAGCAGTTCTCAAATTCCTTGTTAGGAATTACCATCAGCTGCCTCATTGTTCTCTATGGCCTTAAATCTCCCCACCAGTAATTTTAGCTTTGGGGAAAGTAGAAGTTACAGGAGCCAAATTTGAACTGGAGAAGAGTTCCTAACAGATATGGATGGTGTGATATTTTGCAAAAAAAAACCTGCATAAGTTGTGAAGAAAAAGCAGTCAATATGTTCTAATTCTCATTGTTAATTGCCAATTACCTTTCACTGCAGCACATACACAGTCAACATTTGTTGAAGGCCATTCAGAATAGACCAGTTCCAATAGATTCCTGGCCAAATTTGAAGCATCAATACCAAAATTTCCTTTGGGCTTTGCTCACTGAATTGTCCCCGAAAAACTTTAATCACTAAAATATTTTCTGCAGGTGGACATCCAAGCTGCAAGCAACACTCACACATATTTGCTGTTAAGGAAATAGTAATACAATACACAGGTTCACTCAAAATCCACTGAACACCAACAAAATAAACCCACAAGGTGGTATCTGTTTACATATATACAGTAAGGTCATCCTCGATTAGTTACCAAGTTACATGATGATTATACAACAGGTTACCGAGATATTCAATATAGCTGGATAGTTTCCAGACAGATCACATATACAGTGGTTGATAGATAAGTAATGTTTCCAGTCATATATATATATATATTTTTATAGACCAGATAGCAATTTTATTATTCTATCAAAATCTCTTCAAAATTACAATTTTATTTTTCAATAACACCATTTAGTACTGCACATTATTTCAAACATTCCATTTTTGTCATTCTATCAATGAAGAAAGTTCCTGGTTTATTTCTAATCCAATTGTATACAACAACTTCAAGAGTTGTCTTTTCAGTGCTCCTTTCAGTTGCAGGAAGAACAAGTGTGATGGTCCCAAAATAGATTTGTATGATAGTGTGTAACAACCATTAATTTTAGGCTTCACAGCATTTATTGATCGCAATATAACCATGTGTTGTGATGAAAAAAAAAAGAAAAGAAAAAAAAAAGCAACATTCTTTTAGGGATTGTCTTGCAGATGCTTTAAGTGCTTGCAAGGTTACATTGCTTTCATATGTCTGAATTTCAATTAGTAATTAATCTTCTGGTGCTATAAATTCCATCACCACTTACTCTTGTGTACAAAACAGTACTTGTAACAAATGCTATTAATCAATGGTGCCAAACAGAAAACTGATACGAAGTGTGTTTGAACAGGATCTTATATACAACTACTGCTGCTATATACATGTTCAAACATATTCCTATTATCACTATTAATAAGGCCATGCGAGACATTATCAAATCTTATTATCCACACCCGACACACACACATATATAACAATATATAATTTTGTATAATTTTAATTTTATATACCAACGGTATTTAAAAAAATGACAAACTGGAAAAGTTTTTGGACGAGTTTCATCCATTAGGATTTCATCAGACTGGGCTTTGTTGAAATTGGCACATCGACACATGCACATGAATGATAAACTAAGAAATAACTACTGAAACAAAAATTCAACAAAGAAATTAGGAAACTGATTAAAAAATGAAAATAAATCATGGTATAGACTCATTGAATATCACCCTAGAACACCAAAACTTTATGGTCTCCCTAAAATCCACAAAACTGATATCCCTATGCACTATCATTTCTGGAATCAGAATGGGATCCCCTCTCAGTGGAGGGATAGCATGTATTTTCTTGGAATTTACTTCTTTCCAAAACATTTTACCTAAACAATCAAATTACTTCTGATATATTGATGATGCTCTATTAAAATATCCCTGTGATCTTGTAGATAAATTAAACTGAACACACAATAGAATCCACATACGAAATAGAAAAAAAAAAAACAATAATTTACCTTTCTTAGACATCATGTTACACAGAGTTGACAACAGCCTAGAATGTAGTGTCCACCGAAAATCAACCATTAAAAATGACAAACTTCTATTCCCATCATAACAAAGCAAAATCCAGAATGATCATTGGATTCTATTTAAGAGCACTCAGAAGTTGCAGCCCTCAATATTTACACAAAGAGGTGAAATATATTGAAAATACATTCAAGACCCTTCAATACCCTATTTCATTTTCATTGTGAAACAAAAGGCTCATAAAATATTCCAAAATAGAAGAGTTGTCCTTCCTAAAAAACCCAACGAATCAAAAAAATATATTCTACCCACTATTACAACTACAACCAAAAAGAATTTATCTAAACTCAACATAAAATTTGTCACAACTAATTCTAAAACAAAAAAGACGTAATAAATAAAAAACAAAACACCAGGCAAAACTTGGAGGAATTTACTCTATCAAATGCAGGAATTTCCAGAATAAATACATTGGAGAAATCTCAAGAAGTTTAAATAAGAGATTATATGAACACAAAAGGTACATTTTAAATAACACATAAAACGCATTGATTGTTCACTATAACAAAACGGACCACAATTGTGATATAGGGAATGCTAATTTGATTAAAAGAGAAAATAATATACTGAGACAAAAATGTCTGGATAGTGCCTTGATCACTAGTTCAGTGATGATAAATTTGCATCTAGGTTCTTACAATATATTGCCATTCTTGGTAGATTTTATATTGTCACAGTGTGGGATAATCAAGGACAAAGGTGATGGAAAGAAAAAGAATACAGATGAAATTGGCTAGATTGAAAAAATAAAAATTTCTTTCAAAACATTTTGAAACTGCTTGTGTGTTTTGTTTCATGCACATGTGACATCAACAAAGCCTAGTTCGACGAAATTCTAATGGATGAAACAAGTCCAAAACTTTTACAGGTTGTCTCTCACGCACACGCGCACACACTCTCATGTGTGTGAATTAATTAATAATATTCAAAGAACTTATCTGAATCTTTGAACATTTGATAATTTATAGTCCATTGTCATACTATTTATCTATTGAGCACATTTTGGAAAAAATTTTTTTTAGCCTTAAAAATATTAAATTCTATAAATTTTTATGTATTTTGATAGGTGTGCATGTGTGATTACCACATCTAACTCAGATGAGAATGGCTTCAGTCTCATTCCAACCAATTTTGTCCACGGCCCCTAAGGTACCTCTTGAGATCAATATTCGATTTCATATGTATCATGCATATATGACCTTGATTGGGTTGAATGGATCTGCATGTCTTCTCAGTCCAGATGATCTGTAAACCTCTTTGCAAACACATGAATTGGTTTGCTTCTAGTTATGACCTTTCAGATGGTTTAAATAACCTGCCCTTGACAGCCACACATACACTGACATTTCCAAGACTACACATTAGTTGGCAAATCAGAGTGAGTGCTTCTTCGTAGATCACGTTTGATCTGAGCATGCAGGAGACATTCCTCCACAAAGGCATTGCATCCCTCCCTTTATTAAGTGCTTCCACTCTGTAAGATATAAAATCAGTTCTTCCCAATGCTGCACATCCATGTGCAAGGCATTCAGATTACCCCCCAAACTTCTTCCCAGGCTTGCGCCAAGGATGCTTTTCTGTTTTCAGTTCCCTATAGACAAGTTGTTTGGGAATCATGTTATCACTTATTCTCTCATGTCCTGTCCATCACATCTGGTTGAGAATTATTGTTCCAATGCTGTTGTGTTCAGGTTTGGTCGGTTTGTTTTCTACAGCTTATTTAAAGCCAGAAAATATTTGTAGATTAATTTTATCAGCATTTGCTTTTTTCAACCAACATTTATATATGTTACAAACTAAGCATAACCAACTATTAAAGGATTAAAAATTTTCACAGACTTTGACAATTGTTTTTTTTTTTGTCCAAATCTGTGAATTTGTTTTGCTAATGGTAAGTCTCAAAAAAAGTTTTATATATATATATATATAAAATTCACTATTTTTTTTATACATAATGTTGAATGTGTTATATTATTCAACTTTTTAACAAGAAAAATCTAGAGTGAATGTTAAAAATTACCACAAAAGATTGTAGATTTAAGATGGAATAACTTTTCCTTGTTCACAAACATGAAATTGTAAGAGTACACTGGCAACCTATCACCCACTGATTTTGGGGTCTGCATATAAATGACAAGTGGGTGATTGAAGGTGTCTAAGTAACACAGGTTGTTGACTTTCTGAACAGCCAGTAAATTTCACCACATACACTGAATGAACACTGAACCACTTCAAGTTTTTCAATTGGGATAATGAAGCCTAATACCTTGAAAAGATCTACAACTTTCATTCTGATACTATCCTATCATAACACCCACTGAAGATGTCAGTTATCCCAATAAAATCTTGTATCTTTGTTCTAAAATTCACTCAACTCCAGGAACAAATTCTAAACAATTTGCACCTTCTTCGCAACACCGAAGCATCCATGCTCACATTTCATTACACTGGTCAACATGATTTTTGGTGCCAAGAAACAAAACACGTATTTTAGCTAATTTGATGGTACGATTCCAAAAATGAATTTAGTTTTTCATGGTTAGCTACCATTTTTGCTGTACAGAAATTGCTTATTTTTTGGAAAAAAAGATCAATTCATGATCTTGGCTGATCACAAAATTTAGTTAATAATGGTCATAGAAACCAACTGATTTTCAGGTAGGCCGAGCAATTTATGTCACCTGCCTGAAAAACTATTTTTATAAGAAAAATTGTTTTTGTGTCAAAAATTTTAAAATAGAAATACCGAATTTTTCCAATTTATCGACAAAATTCAAATTAACTGATAAACTTTATCAGTAATAGACTTTAGTAAACCTGATAATTAAGGTGACAAAAAAAAAAAAATGAAACCCTAAAATCTTGTTTGATATTCATAAATTTATCCCATCACTTTTATCCCTTCAATATGGAAGGAAACCAAGCATATTGAGAGCATCTTGTTTTCACAGTTGCAAAGAAACTAACTAAAAACACCCCAATTGAATGCACCGATTCCAGTGTACATGATACTGCTGAGTATCAATAACTCAGAACATGAAAGACAATCAAGAAAGAAAATTTTTTTTCATAGTTCTTATGTTCACAAAGGTTTTATTTCTGCTGTTAGTTCATTAAATGATTTAATGAAAATACTTATTGGTATATTCAATTATGTTATTTTTAAAGACTTAGGGTCTGATTGTTATTGCAAAATTAAGCAGATCAATATTTGTTGGTTTAAATACAAATTGAGAGGTTTCTACAATTTTATTTTGAGAAATACTGCAAGCAGTCAATATCATATATACAGAAAAATGAAAAAAATGCTTTTCCAAAAATGAGGTATTTCTGAACAGCAAAAACTGTAGCTAACCAAAAAAAGTAAGGTCATTTTCAGATTCAGTGCCTTCAAATTAGCTAAAAAAGATGTTTCGTGTCTCGACACCATTTCAAAATTTTTTTCCTTGACCAGTGTTATCTATAGTAAAACACTGACTTGAAACACAGCTTGAAGATTCTAATGTGCCAATCAAACTAATATTCTTTTGTCAAAGTTCCTCTTCAATAGACTGGAAAAAGGCTGTTGTTCAACTGTACAAATACACAACCTTTATATATGGTACCACAAAACCAGTCAATTGCAGCCTTAGTATTCTTCCATTTCTTCATCAATAATATTTGTGCAATGTGTTTTCCAGTTTAACTTTACCAAGTCTACCAAGCTGACTTTTTTGTAGAATTTAACCTACAGTGAACAATTTTTTTTTTTTTTTTTAAACTTGAATGCTTACAAATTTGTTAAACATTTCATATGGCTGTCAACAAATTAACTTAGCAGCAATATTAATATTTCATTCCTTATTACAGAGCACCAATTTATTATTTTTTTTTTTTTTAATTTCCTCATTCAACTACTTGGATCCATTTTACAAGTTTTTCTTCATTTTGCAGTTGACCTTGCTCAAGTTATTTTTTATTTCTATTTGAAACTTTTTGACACCTAAAACGGTGTCAAGCATATCTCTCAAGCTTAAATGGGGGGGGGGGGATTTGTTCAGTCTTAAAGCTGGCTTTTATTGTAGCATACTCCTCAAAGAAACAGTAAGCCTTCCACCTTGAAGAATTTTAACTTTCATATTACAGGAACATACATCAATGAATACTTAAATTCAACTTCTAATGATAGTGCTTGACTGACAGAAAGCAGGAGCTTACACGTGTAGTGTGTGCACATGCACACATTTGTAAATGCACTCAACCTAAAGCTTCTCCATTGATTACTTGGAACAAACATTATGCAGTGAAAATCTCAGTTTAAAATTCAGCAATCAGCTTAGGGATTTAATTATCCACCATTAAAAATATTATGCACTTACATGCTAGTCTTTGTAACAGTTATCATGGAAAATGAAATTAGTAAGAAAATTCCAAATGCCTACCAAGATTGTTTATTTTGCAATCATGTTCTAAAAAAAAAAAAAAAAAAGGCATGAATCCACTTCTCCCTGCACCACCCCATTGCTAGATATTTTGGTAAAATACCTCATCATTGACATGCCTTGATATTTGATAGAGAAGGGAGTTAGTGATTGAATTACTCATCCATAATTACCATACTTTTCAGCAATGAAAAAAAAAAAAAAGTTAGCCTAAATAAATATACTTAGCATTAAATATGCAAATGACAATGTTGATAGCCGATACAGAAAGGAAACTTCTACAGAAGTTAGCAAAGGAAAACAAGAAGAAAGGACTAAATATTAAATGTAAAAAGATAGAATGTATGGTTGTCAGTAAAAAAAAAAAAAAAAACCCAAAAAAACTCAACATGTGAATTACAAATTAGCAATACCAAAATTGAAAAAGTGCAAACATTTAAATATCTAGGAAGTGTTTTAACAGAGGATAGAAATTGACACCAAAATTCAAAGGTGCACTGGGTTATTGAAAATAGCCTTTCAAAATGTAAACAAAGAATTAAAAAAAAAAGAAAAAAAAAAAAGTTAAATTTCATTTGTAGACAAAGAAAGAATAATGAACTCTTATGTAACATCAGTTCTCCTATATGGCAGTGAATACTGGACAATCTCAACACAGATGGAGAAGAGACGTATAGCAACAGAAATATTATTCTACAAGAGGATACTGAAAATACCATGGTTTGAACACATGAACAATGATGAAATTTTAGAGAGAATGGAAACAAAAAGGACACTTATATGTAGCATCAGACTGAGTTGAAATTTCTTTGGTATATAATGAGGAAAGAAATTGTTACAGAGGATTTGGTTTAAAAATTAAAAAAAAATCAGATCTTAAAAATGATGGCTGTGTAATCATTTGGAAAATCAACAGTCTAAACTTTGAAGATTTCTTTGTTGTTGAACTTAAAAAAAACATTTGAAGTTATAAAATTACATTAAAAAAGAAAAAGGAATAAGAAAAGGATGTTTATTTTCCCTTAAAAAGGTTAAAAAGACACAAACATTTTATGAAATTGATTGAAAGTAGACAGTATTGCTGGGGAAAATTTTTTTTATAATTTATCAACCCGTTACAAGTTATTTAAAGGCAAAATAATTTTTAATTGTACAAGAATAATTCTTTCTTTCTGTGAGTAAATATTGTATTAATAATTTAGGGAATAAATATAAATTATAAAACCGATTTTTCCAGATACACCTTGCATAAAGAGAGATTGTAATAAACCTTTTCCTTAAAAATAGATCATAGAGGACTTTTCCAGGTATAAATTGTACAGTCAAGGTTGTTTGAAAAAAAAAAAAAAAAAATTTAAAGCAGGCATTAAAGTAGATACAACAATTAACAGTCAGTAAGCTAAGCCAAGTAAATTGCTGCTATATTACTCATATGTTCAAAGAAATTTATTAGAGAAGATGAAAAGAACAAAATTTGAACATTTATAACCAAAAATGTAAACAATGGAATGTTTGTAAAATGTAATCAAGAATTTTAATTTTACAGCCATATATTCTTGAGATTCTACACACACATATCTTATACATTTTCAATTTCCCTTCTAAAAGGAAAACATAAGATGAAAATTAAAATATAAAAAAATGTTATAATTCTGTGAATCTAATGTACAGACGCATAAAAGAGAAGAAAAATGTTGCTATATTAACCAGCAACTTAATCTACTTAATCAATGTAAAGAATGATAAAGCATATTCTTTAATTCAAGGCGATCCATAACACAGGCCTATACATTGTGATTGGGGGGGGGGGGGAATAATTAGCATGCAAAAGTTCATTGTTGGAATTGGATTAAGAAATTTTTTTTTTTCAAAAGAAATTTTTACGTTTTACCTTTGGATTATCTTAAGTTTATTATTTAAGATACTGAAATAAGTATAATGTTTATTTTATTTCAACTTTGCATATTTTATCTTTAAACAAACTTTCTTGGTGTGAAATTCACAAGTGTCATTAAGAATTTATCACAAAGCTAATCTAAATTTAATATTTTTCTTCAACAATGACTATATTAAATATAAAATTAATTTTTGAGGAATAATTTGTTTTTCTTTAACATAACATTTTAAAAAAAGTATGTTGAATTTTTTTGATCTTTGGAAATAAATAGAAGACATTAAAAAATAAAAATGTAATGTTTTTCACAGCAAAATTAATGAAAAATGACTTATTAAAGAATGTATCACAATGTCAAAAATTCAATTCAATAGTAAATTTAATATTTTACAGTTCTTAAAAATATACCACAAAAATGTAAGAGACAATATTGTCTTGTCAATAGTCTTTGTTTTATTCTTTTAAACAGCGAAATTTGCAAAAAAATGCCATTAAGAATTGACACAAAGTTAATTTCAATTTTTTTCTTTATACTATTACTCTTTATAATGACGAATATTTTGATCATAAAATTAATTTTTTAATGAATAATTTCTTTTCTTCATAACATGTGAAGTATGTTGATACTATCTTGTATGGAGAAGAAAAAAAAAAAAAAAAAAAAAAAAAAGAATAATTTTTTTGCACTGCTAATTTTCCTAAACAGAAATTTGCCCATTTGAAAAGAATTGAATAAAAATTTAATTTAATATTTTGTCTATGACATTATTCATCATAACAACAAATATATTGACTTGAAAATTAAAAAATAATTATTTACAGATATTAAAAAAAAAAAAAAAGAAATCTATGTCGAATTTTACTAGTATTGTTGTTAAAAATGTAAAACAAAATTATTAGCCAGTTTAAAATTTTTACTGTAAAAATAATAAACTGGTTAATTTTGTTTAGATAATCATAAATATATAGGAGAGGATAAAAATATAGGGGAGGATGTGATTGAAACAACGCCTGTAAAATATGATTATCCAAAATTTAGTTTTTCAAACTTTAAAATTCCCATGTCTGAATCCCAAATTTCTTTCTTCTGGCATTTCTTAATTCATATTAGTCTCTAGAAGATTCGCACATTCATACAAACTTTAAATTCTGAAGTCTAAACTCTCCAAGACCTTAGAATATAAGTTTCATATACTTTTTAGAAGCACCATATAATTTAAAAAAAAATAATAGTTTAGTTAGTATTTTTTTTTTTAATTTCAGTACCCAAAATTTTTCTCAAAATGGTCAAAAAGTGCTATGTAATAGGTTGTCATTGTAACTATGATGACCAAAATAAGGTTTGTGTATTTCGTCTTAACCCAAGACCAGGATGAGCGAGAATAATGGTTAAAGGCCATACCTTAATTAATGGCTTAAATGTGAAGGTTTGCTAAAGAGTGGTTTTAATTTTGTTATGGTTGGTGAATTTATCACAGACTATTCAGAAAATCAATTTGGAAAATTAAGACAAAGTCCTGGAGGTGCATATTTTATAACAGTTCAAAATGTCACTGAAATAAAAAAAACAAAAAAAAAACAAAACTAAACAACTACTTAAATTAAATGTTAATGTCAAAGAATACAACTTTGATCCAGCCCATAATTGCTCAAAATGTGGACATTTGCTGAATGAAATAGGATGGCAAACATTTGATAACTTACCAGACCTTAGGATCCCTAAAGATATTAAGATGTCACTTTTGTATATAGCATGTTATATTACAAGAAAAGATTGTCCCACAGAAGAGGAAATATTTAATAGTACTAGTTTTTATTTTCAAGAATATGGATATTTTTTGAAAGAAATAGATTGTGGTAATTTAAAAATCCCATTGAATACCACAGTTAAGTGGGCGTTTTCAGTTTTATAATGTTTGGTGTTGTTAAACTGAAGAATTGCAGAATTCCTTTGACAAAAATTTTTTTTAGTTTCTGATAGGTATCATTTCAATATAAAAAGAGAGCACAGGATTATATTGTCAAATATATTTTTCAAAATTTACTGTTTGATTCACCTACGACAACTCAAGAACTGGTACTAAAAGTTTTGAAATTATCTTAAAATGTTATTTATAAGATAAAAATGTTTACACAATTCTCTTTAAGACTACACAATCAGTATTAAACATTCATATTATCTTCAAGTAGTAAAAGTATGTACATACATATTCATTCAGAAAAATATTTACCAGATATTTTTTTTATTTTCAATTCCTCCCCTTTGCATATATTGAATTGGTTAACTCCCCAAATTATCCTGTTAATTTTGTGTTCTTGTTAATGTAAATTGATTTTAATTATTAAAACTATGTATACTGGTAATATCTATTATTGTATCATAGCAAAATAAATATTTTATCTTCTGTGAAACAAATTGTACATGTAAGAGAAATCACAATAAATTTTGTAAAGATTATCAAAAGTGTTTCGCTGAAATTCACATTTTTTGTAAAGTATTTTCAGACTTTGTTGATACACGAGTTTGTAAGATGCTGTAATTGCTTTCTGATTGTATTATACAATTTTATATTTGCTGTAATCAATTGGTATAAACAAATTAACTCATTATTTTTGCAATATCATCTAAAAGTGATTTTTGTGCATTTAGTCATTTTATAGTAGAAGAGGGTATTTTTGTTTTTTCTTTGTACATTTGCATTTATGGAAATAAGTCAATAATTGTAAGCCACTTTCTAATATTATGTATAATTGCTAATTAACTAATTACTGGACATTACTAATTCCTTGCTAAAAATATTCTCTAAAATTGTTATTTAGCAATAAATTAGGTCTTCACATGTTTGCCACCCAACTCCCAGTTGTGGACCACAGTTGTATGGTTGCCAGGCCTGCGTTATGGACCGCCTTGGCTTAAATACATAATTTTAAAGGAATTCAAAATATTGGCCTCATCCCAGATTATGGTTAAAAAGTATACTTTAAAATTATTAAACTATTTATAGGAGTTCCCTTTGCACAACTACTGAACTTACCTTATGGTAGCTTCAAACACTTGTACAGTATTGTTTTTATCAAAAGAGACACTTTCCACAACCAATTTGACAGCACGTTGGAACTCTGTGTTGTTACCCATAATCTGTTAATATAGAAATTGAAAGTTACAGAATAAGTGGCTCCTGTTCATTATAACTCAACAGACAATGTGTTAGTGAAACTGCAAAGATCAAATAAATAAAACAATGTATTGTTAAATACATTAATAGCATCTCAACACTTCAAATACTTTTATTCCTACCAAAAATTCTTAACTGTTCAGTAGCAATAAACTAAGTTAAGAATATTCAGTCTGCACTTAAACTGGAAATATGTCAGTTATAATTTCAGCCCTATGTTACTTGTGAATACTTTTAAAAGTTATTTCTCTCATGGAGAGATGCATAGAGTAATCAAAGCAGCATATCTGGCAAAAGCTTGCATAAGCAACACTAAGGACATGAGTTTACAAAAGGTCAGCACAGCTATTGACAATATGGATACATTTGCTCAGTAAAGGAAAATTTGTGCAGAAACCCACACACACACACAAAAAACACACAACACAATATTAACTGAATGTACTGAAAAAAAAGTTAGTATCTATTAATATCTTTTGACCAACTGGGTAAATAGAGACAGATTTCCTGCCCTCAAACACAAATGATTACTGTCCATCTCCTCTTCAAATAATCAAACAAGTACTACTGGCTTACAAGGGACCAGTAGTAGGGAAGATTTTCAGGATATAATGCTAGGCCCTTTTAGTATTCCTAAAGCCAGTTACTTAGCAGTACCTGCCAGGCTTCAAAAATATATAAGACAAATGGTTATGAGTAGGCATCCGAAAAAAAAAAAATTTTCTTTTTAATATATCTAAAAACTTTTAACAAATTGCTTGACAAAACATAAAAATTGGCACCAAATGACCATTGAAAGTTTGTCAGAATTTTCTGTCTCTCATGTGCTATTGGGTCAGAAGCCAAATTTAACAGTAACTGAAAATGCAGGCTTCAAACAAATGAAAAAAAATGTAATATTAAATAGGTATTCTTGAAATAAAAGCTAATATTAATGGAATCAATAATTATTGGATCTGACCAGCCTAAACATTAGGGAAAATAGTGTGAACTAAAACAAAATAGTTTAAAAATAAAAAATAAAAATAAAAACATGACAGAAGGGTAATTCTGACTGTTCATATTAAGTTTCATTTCAACGGTTAATGCCTTGCAATTTCTTGCTGTAATTCATAATCTAATTGGGATGAAGCTATATTTTTTTAGTAGTACATCAATAAAAAGAAACAAACAATCATATTTTACAGCATGTAAAAACAGTCAGAAAGGCAAAAATATTCTACTCTGAACTTGTCATAAAAAGCATTCATTACAAGTACATGCCTAAAACTTTACTGATTTTAGGATGTGGAATTCAGCAAAACAATTCTTTTTCTGTAATATGAATTATCTTTTCTCATACATGTGTCAAATTTTAGAAAATTGTGTAATTATTCCATTTTTAACTTGTCAAAAAAGGACAGTAATGACTAGAAAACTTGGAAATTTGTTTCATGGAATGAATCCTTGGTCAATCCTTCAAACAAATAATTATTGTAAAGCTTTAAACTAGTTTAGCTTCAAACTAAAAACACCGAAATGAATAAAATTCATTGGAACTCATGAAAGACTTTCTGGACAGCTAGAATGGTCTTTCTGCATTTTCTCTTCTAATAGTGATTTGCAGTCTGATTTTGTTTATAAGTTCCTGCTACAGCCAATATTCCTGGAATACTCCATATCCTATCATCACTTGAAATTAGTATTATATCAAAGTTCCACCTAATGTCAAATGCTGATGCCACTTACAATATCATCTAACAAACACTATCATAAATAACCAATTTAGCCTTCGGTCTGAACTAAATTTGATTACAACACTGGACAGACATGTAATACAAATGATTTAGTCATTGTACAAGTTGGCATAATAGCATACTGCAACCCATTGGTATTGATGCTCATAAGTAAAGGGCATTTAAAGTGGTTCTTCATCACAAAAGTTATTTGAATACTCAGATTCACCGACTGCCTTTTCTTTGTTCTTTTAGATGTAGAGATGAAGTTTCATCAAAAATAATATCTATTCCATTCATCACTAACTATAAGCATAAATTACTACTTATCAGGATGTGAAGGTCATCATCCACTGAAAACAAAAACAGATGTTATGCTTATTATTTCCCATAATGGCTTAATAAAAAAAACAATGTATGTTTGCAAAAGTTGTTACTATAAAATGTACCCATTTCTTTTTTTTTATAAATCATATCCAGGGACATTTTTTATTCTTTAAAAAGAAAATGTAAAAACCTTTTCAATTTAATCCAAATCCTAAGATTTAAGGAAAATATTGCCAGCCACAAATGGAAATGAATGGCCATTAAAAGGAAAATTGTACAATTTTTTTTTTCAAGTGTGAGTTTGCAAAATTTAAAGCATTAAAAAAAAAACAAAAAAAAACCTATAATAATATATAATTTATTTATTTTAGAATATGAATTTTTTTTTTCTTTTTCTAAGAAAAGCATAAAAACATTTGAGGTGAAGTGATTTGAGTGTGATTAGTTTGGACAAAATACAATAAGTACTTTACAGTTTTAAAATGCATCATTAAAGAAAATATAAGAAAAAGAATTAAACTGTAATATACATCGATGAAACAAGTCTGATTTAAAATCGGATTCAGCTAACAGTGTTCATTCACTCGATAAGTAATACAAGTTTTGATGCATAGGACCCAACAGTTTTGCATGAATGAAACCAGTATACCCACTTTTTGATTGCCGTGCACCTTTGAGTTAAATGAGCATAGAGATATGAAACCAACAAATTATTAAAAAAGTTGAATTTCTCTGGCATATCATCCAAAGATTTCAACTTAGAAATTTTTTTGTGAACGACAACTTCAAACCTTATCTTAAAGCCCACCAAATTGGGGAGAGTCTTAAGATTGGACTATGTTGATATGTGTAGGAAGACAACTGAGTGAAGAAAGTTTGAAAACACTATGAAATTGTCAGTTTTAAAAATCTGGAAAAAGCAGTAGCTGTCATCAAAATAGTAACAATTTAAAGAGATGTGGAATGAAAATTAATCATTATGCACAAGAAAGAATTTTATCTCTACAAAAAGGAAAGATTAAATTTTGTTACATACTAATTTTATTAAAATAACCTTGAAAATAAATGAGATACCAACAGCTGAAATTGAAGATATTTTCACTATTTTGACACATTTTCAGTGTAAACCAGGGCAGTTTGGGTTATCTATGATTAATGCGGAATGTTCAGAAAGGAAAAATCTGACTACATTCTTTTTCATCAACTATTCGTGGCATGCCAGTAATATTACTTTTATCAAAAGGCACATACATTTTTCTTTTAAATTTCAAATCAATAATTTCCTCATTAAAAACTTTAAAGAGAGTTTCTGCACATTTATGAAAAACTTATAAGCCACTTTTACATTTTCTGCCCTTATAAAAACTGATCATTTTTGTATTAAATCTTCACTAAACTATACTGGGAATGCACAGCCATTTTCAAAATGTGCCACATGAGGTACAGTACAACATAAGGCAGGCTGCACTGCAGCCATTTTACAAAAAAGAACATGCACATAAGAATCTGTGTTAGAAAAGGGGGGTAGATTTGGAGAAAAAATTCCTTCTATAATTAAAAAACTGAAATCTTTGTATATTATTACTGATGATAGTCATTAGAACATGCGGCTGCATGCGTTTTTAATTTATTCATTTGAAAATACAAAAAATATTTGTATAAGAAGCAGCATGTTTATTCTCTAGAGAAACATAATAATCATTGATTCTTCCCGTTTCTGAAGCAAAAGATGTTAACATGTATGATCTTGCTTATTGAAAATCACCAATGGTTTAAAATGCTGAAAGTATTACCCTCAACAGAAAGTTATAAAATTGAAGGGAAACATTGTATTTAATCATTGTATGTGGTTATGCATGGGAGTATGCGAGTGGACAAGTGAGAATGAAAGGAAACATTTTAATAAACATTATTTTCCTCATGAAATTAGGTGTGCCATTCAGGAAGTCAATCAGGCCGCAGTTTGCCTATGATTGAACTAGATTAAGACTGTCAAAAATTTAAGTTGCAATAGACGTTACCAATACCAGATGAAATTCATATTTTGGAAGGCATGAACCAAATACTTATCTTGCTTCATAAAAGAAAATGACAAATACTCACAGCAAGTGTGTCCAAAGAATCAACAAGTGTCAAAGCATAGTCACCTAACACATCATTTATGTTGATATTAGATCTGCAAAAGAAGAGAGATTAAATTAAATCATTCCTTAATTCAGATTATAGCACCAAAATCTTTTCACAATTACACACATACATATCGTTACTTACAATAGGAATAATCCTGTAGTTGTGTAAAAATCTCACATCACCAAATAAGTTAGAAATATATTATCAGATGGAATTCACAGGTGCAAAATAAAAAAAGAAAAAAAAAGAAAAATATTTTTTAAATCTATTTATAATTTATTTGGTGGTGTCAGATATACAACTGAAGGATTGTCCCAATTGTAAATAAATATATTGTGATATTTCATTTTATTTCAGATATATAATGACTGCTGTCAGTTGTAAAAAAAAAAAAAAAATCTCAAAAGAGAAACAAGCTATTGTAAAGTTATTATTGAATGATGATAACACAATGTAGGAAATTACAAAAATTTGAATAGTGATCATAGTACAATGACAAAAGCAACTGAAAACATTGGCAAGATAACAATAGAACTGGCTTTAAGAATGTAACAAAAAAAAAAAAAAAAAGATTTAAAAAGAAAAAAAAAAATGCTCAAAGGGTAATAAGCAAAAATGTAAAGTGAGCAGCAAGAAAATATTTGAAGCTGATGTTGCAATTAAGGGGAAAAGATGCAGAATAACCTATTAGCTTTATATAAGTATCACAAAAAAAGAAAAGGTAAGGAAATACATGAAAATACAGGTTTCCTAACAATGTATTTTTTTTCTTATGATTATAGAGTTACATTAGACGCCCCCAATGGAGTTGTAGGGAAATAGCCAATTCACAACAGTAGGTATGGAGGGGGGTAGTGTCTTCTAGTAATGGAGGCATTAAAATTATTTTTCTTGAGTGGAATGGATCACAACCAGGAACTTTTAAACTAAACTTTCTGCAAAGCTGGTCCCCCTTACCAAAATATGTTTCAACAACTAATGGAATAAACCCCAGCTTCTCCAGATATTAATTCAATAGAAAACTTATTGACCAACACTCAAACAGATGTATATGAAAAAAGAAAAACAATATTAAAAAATGTCTCTTGATAGGAAGCAATAAAGAGTAAAAAAAAGAAGTTTAAACAACAGGGGGGGGGGGATGCCTGATGATTTATTTATAAAATTAAAATTGTACTTTTTGTATAACAAAACCTGATACCTGCAAAACAAGTTATCAGTATTTTTAATAAGGATAGATAAGCTGAAATTCACACAACATATTGTTCATATAAATATATCATGAATATTTCATTCACATTGGTTAGTTAATACCAATTTTATTGTGAAAATATTGATTTGCATAATTTCAGAGAGAGAGAGAGAGAGAGAGTGTGTGTGTGAGTGAGTGAGTGTGTGTGCGCGCAATTCCATATCAACTCAACCAATAGTCCCATAAGCACCATCGCAAATTTTCATGAAAATTTAGTATATTGTACCCAACCATGTGAAACTAAAAACCCTAAAATTTTAGCTTCCTTAAACTTAGTTCATGAGTTATGCCCTCTTGAAATTTGTTGTCAGTTTCTGCCAATTTTAAAACATGACGATTTTCCAAATTTAGCATTACTCTGCCTTCTTAGACAGGGTTGATATTTGGTAGTCCTATAGTCTAATACATGGAGAAAACATTCATGCTTTTTATTTTATTTTTATTTCCAACAGTATTATAGTTATGGGCTGCTAAAAATAGGAAAAATTTTTTTTTAGACCTATTTCAAAAGCTTAGCAAGTAGTGTATACAGTTAAATTCAGGATTTATACTTTGCTCAATCCTTACCCATCCCTTACCTTTCACTCATAAGACTTGAAAAAAAAAACCCTCACTCAATGTAAACTTAGTTAATACACCATTGAAAATGATACACACAGACAAAGGCATATTTTCTTAATATGAATGGGAATCTTCAAGTTCATGTTTTTGCTAAACTTAAATTATTTCTTTTGCATATTTTTTTTAATAGCAGTTATAGTAATTGAAAGCTTTATTATTAAAGAAACAAATTTCTATCCAACTGCATCTAGATTATTGAAAAAGAAAAAGAGATGCCTTCTTGTCTCAGCTAAAATGCAGGCTGTAAAAATTCATCTTAAACCAAACAAACTTTTTAGCCAACCCAATATTTGTTCAGAAGATATTAACCAGGTGAAAAATAACTCCTGAAATAGTTTATTGAGTATAAACTATTTCAGGAGTTATTTTAATTAATTTAAATTTTTTTAATTATCTAAAAGCATTAATCCGGTTTAATAAAAAATATTTTGTTCTAAAACCACAAATTTTGGGAGGCTTTCTTCTAAAGGGTTAAATTATTATAGAAGTCTACACCAATTTTCAAAGAGGAAAGACACTGGAACAAGGAATGTGATATTTATACTTGGAATGATATCAGAAAGAGCAATGTAAAAGTTTAATAGATTATGTAAAAGTGTTTGATAAGGTATGTCACAAAGAACTATTGGAACTGTTAAGTAAGCTTGATTTATTTGGGAAGGATATCAGAATATACTGAGGGCAAACTGTCTGCATGAGAATAGAAAATTCATTCACTAAATACACAAAAATAGAAAGAGCCATAAAATAAGGGTGTGTCTTCTTACTTATTCAACCTTTACAGTGAAGCAATCCTAAGAGAATTAGAAATCTTACCAAATTTCATTATTTGTGGCCACAATCCTAACAACATTAGATATGCAGATGACAGTATTGATAGCAAACACAGAAAGGAAATTCTACAGAAGTTAGTAAAGGAAAATGAGAAGAAAGGTCTAAACATCAACTTTAAGACAGAATGTATGGCTGTTAACAAAAACAACCCAACATAAGATTTACAAATTGGAGATACCAAAATTAAACAAGTACAAAAATTTAAATATCTACAAAGTTTGTTTTTTTTGTTTTTTTTAATAGAGAACAGAAATTGTAACACAAATCCAAAGGTACATTTGTATATTGAAAAATGCCTTCCAAAATGTAAATAAAGTATTAAGAAACAAGAAAATTTCATTACAAACAAAGAAAAGAGTAATGAACTCTTATGTAATATCAGTTCACCTATTCGGCAGGGAATACTGGACAATAACATTACAGATGGAGAAGAGACGTATGGCAATAGAAATGTGATTCTACAGAAGCATCTTGAGAACACCATGGACTGAACAGGTAATCAACAAGGAAGTTTTAGAGAAAATGGAAACAAAAAGGACATTTATACATAGCATCAAACAGAGTTGAAATTTCTAGGAGACATAAGGAAGGAGGGATTGGGAACTATGACAATCACAGGGCATCCTGAAGGTAAAAGTGACAGAGAAAAGTAGCATATAACCTACCTAATGAGCTTGGATAAATAGTTGACAAAAGAGGGATTAGGAGATATAGCAAAAAAGACTTTACTAAGGGCTACAAATAACAGAAAGTTGTGGAGAGCCATGGTCACACATGTCCTGAAAGGACACAGCACACAGAATAAAAATGAGAAACTTTTTTGCTGGTGATTAAGAATTTATTAAAAAAAAAAAAAACACTAGAGAAACACAATCAAATGTGTCAGTATGGCTAAGATTTCTGAAATGTAAACATCTTATCAAGTTATTCCTCTGTGGGATTTTGCACAATTTATTCCACCAATAGACGAATATGGATGGAAATTGTAGATGCTGCTTAGGAATATTTTTAGATAAACAATGCGATAAAATAAAAATTATAGAAATATTGGACATTTTCCTGTAAGTTTACTTATGATATCCATATATTAACAAAAAGAACATCATATATATTCCAAATTGGAGATAATATACGTTATGAAATATTATCTTTCTCAGTACGAGTCTTTACAAAAGTATTGTTTTAATCCCTTTACATCTGATAAAAACATTACATCCCTACAAATTGTTGACAATGATATTGCTGATAAGTTATACATGAGACCAAGACAAAATTATGTGTTGTTTTCAAAGACTTCTAAAAAATACCCAGTTTGAATTTTAAAGAAAAAATCATTTTCTATGGCTCGTTTACTAAGTTAGCAATGAAGAAAGTTGTTTTTGTTTTTTTTAAACGAGTGAATGATAAAGGACAAATCTATGATTTAGCTAAATTTGAATCATGAATTCAACTATGTGTCAAGCTTTTGAAGAAAAAAAAAATTTTTTTTCAATGGGGTGGTAGTAAATTTCAACTAGGAATTATATAATTCTTGTAAAACCAATATTTTATCATTGGAAAGAGAGCAAACAATAACTGATATCTCTAGACATGGACAGTGAAAGAACAATCTACCCCCATAGATTAAATAAAAGATTCAGTTTGATATTCCCTGAAGGTTACCAGGATTGATAGACACCTGAAGAAATCTAGAGGACACAATAATTGAGATGTCATAACAGTTTGAACGCAAATAATTAAATGACAATAATATCCTTAGATCACTTAAGTCCAAATGCAGTTTCATTATTCTGTTCAGGTGAGGAGGTTAAGTAAATTCACTAATGTCTCAAAAAACTTCTTTATTCATGATCATCAGAGCAAACAAGTTCATCAAAATTTATATTCTGTCACCAACCAGCTGATTTCTGGTCTTGTTTTCATCAATTTTGATAGAGTTCAAAATTGTTTGCATAACTTATTTTCCACTCTACAACCTCTTTTCCTACAGACAATGTTACAAAGCTTGTTGCTAATCTATTGCTATTATCAAGGCAAATGTTTATGTAAGCTCCATTCTTTAGTTCCACTAGATCAGACCTTTACATCAAGAACCTGCCCTGGTACTTCCAGAGTCAAATCATCCTCATTTCCGCTGTACTCCAAATGAAAGTTTGAGTATTACTCAAAATCCATGTGCTTAACCTTTAGCATACTGCATAATTAATATTACTTCCCTTTCCATTGCATTCTTTTTCAAGGCTTCTCAATTGCAATATCCTTGTTAATTTCACTCAAAGTTGTTTTCTGTTGTCATAGCAGGATATGACAACACAACTATGAAATTCAAACATCACTTTCAGTGGCAGAATAAACATTTTGTACAGCAAATGAAATCAGAGTTATAAAACAAAGTTAAACGTTAGAAAATAAGGGTCTGTCAGTGGTTAAGAAATAAAGCAAATAATGACAGAACAGTGCTATTAAGTTGAATAATTTGTGCAGAGATCTACAATTTCTAGGGCACTTTTTAAATCGTTTTTTTTTTATCTTTGCTTTCTTTCAGACTTTATCAAAATTCCTCCTTGTCAATATATTCCGGTAGCAGTTACAACATAATGCACGTTTTTCTAAAAATGTCTTCAGCTGCTGATAAATCTTTCAACAGCTGCAAATAAATGCCAACAACTAGCTTCATTTATTATTGTCAAGTATTCCTTCCCACAGATTGAGCAGGAGATATTCAGTTTGGCCTTTCTTATACTTATAAAATAAAATAAAAAATATATGTACAAGTTGATAAAGAAAGTATGATTTTTATTATGAAAGAAAATCTAAAAAATTATACATCATAAAATAAAATTATTATTTGATATTTTATGAAGATGTTTATCATTCGAACAAATAAATTTCTTTAAAAAAAAATTATATATTCTTCAGCTATTGCATCATTAAAGAAGAACATTAACTTGAATTCTAAAAAGTGGTTTTGCGATAGCAAGAAAATATTCATTCTAATAAATAAATAAGGACCTTAATTGTTCAAAGTTATTTCAAACGTCATAGTGAAGAAAAAAAAATAGGTCGGAATGCCAAAAAGACACGTGTACAAGTGAAATCTTTAACAATCGGCTGCAAGTCGTTTTCGTCTACTTATCAAAAGGGCGTCCAACGAGAGGAAGGAAAGAAAACCTTGTTTCACAAGAAAAGAATAGAATTTTTAAAAGTAAAGCCTACGTCAGAATTACTGGCTTTGAAATTAGCAATAAAATCTTTTTTCAAGAAGAAACCAGATGGCGATATAGTTCACACGATTTTACGATATTCACATACCTCACAACTTGAGTACATGAAACCTTCCACGCATACAAAAAACCTAAAGCTTAGCTTTATCAGCAACTTTTTTTTCACGCATGGCATACGAAAAATCATAGTTTACTCACAGTTAACACTAACACTTGAAAAAAAGAAACTTTACTGTTTCTAAGGAATCTTTGAGCTTTTTTTTTTTTTTTAAATGTGTTTAATAAACTAAAAAGGATTTGTTTATGTCTGAATTCTGATAATTCGTGATTTACTCTGCCCGATTACATAGAGTTTCATTTCAATTGTCTGTGGAATTAAAATTAAATAAAAAAAAGATGCAATTAACTAACAACAGGAATCGTAGATTAAGATTCGCGAAGGTGGGAGGGGGGATACAAAATTATAAAGTGTTTAGAAAATTTCCCTACATTGCACTAAGTTCAATAGAAAATCTATAAAAGAAACATTAAATTTAATATTTCATATTTGTAAGCTTAAAAAGCTTCACTGTGCATTACATTTTTTAAATGGAGAGTTACTTAAAAATTAGAAAAAGTAAAATTAAAATTTTAAAAAAGCTGAATAAAATTCACGGCTTAGATTTGTTTTTTAAGCATAGCCTGAATTTTTTTTAATTAAAGAAAGAGAAAATTGCTTTCTTTTATTAAACAATTAGTAAAAAAAATTACAATAATCAATTTTTATTGTGGTAGGTAGGGTTCATTTTAAAACAAGAGTTAAAAATAAAATTTTTTAATTTCGAATTAGAAATGAGTGTAGTAGTCATATTGCTATATTATTCGGCTATTTTAATCAAGTTATCAATAAATAAAATTAAAATAGTCACTAAACTAAAATTGTCGGGAAATACAAAGATATTTTCATTGAGAGAAAATAAAATTACTTTGCCAATTTTTTATTTTCTCCTTACTTCCACTTCACGAAAAGACGAGAAATCCAAAAAAATTCCCCACACCCAAACAATTGCTTCATCTCTAGTTACAAACAGAAATTTAAGTAAATTTCAGAATTGAACCAAACATTAAAAAAAAAAAAAAAATAAAAACGATAAAACTGCAAGTAAGTTTGTGTTATAATTAATTTTTTTTTTTAGTGAACACACTTTTTTTTTAATTTCTACAATTGATACTCATTCTTCGGTTCTTTCACACCAAATTAAGTTTTGAAAAAAAATAAAAAATAAAGGACATGCTTGAATTTTCAAATGCCATATTATTAAATATGAAAAGGTTAAAAAAATATGACTGCTTAAAGTCCAGAAATGAAAAATTTGTTACGCTCCTTGATGCTCAACAAAACGAGAGTGGAAATGTGTTTTTCAGTCAAGGGAACTTTTAAACCAGGAAATTAGTAAAATAAAAAAAATAAAAAAAAGAGATTCAAATTTGAGAACTAAAATGTTTTCCCGGTAATGTATTTATTTTAATTTCTTAATCATTTTTTGGACTTCAATCAGTTAAGAAAAAAAAAAAAATGATTAGTCCAGAGTGCAATTGAAAAAAAAAGGTTAGTTTTCATTCAACAATTCTTCGGGAGCATTTTAATTTTTTTAAATAGTTTTTAAAAAAGAAAACATGTTTTAACATTATTCCAGAAATCTTTCGGCTTTAAACTCTTTCTTCAATATGTGAAGTGAATGTAATTATAACCATTGTAATTTCAATTTATTTTCAAACTATTGGCTAAATTTAAAATCAGAATCTATTTATTTTGTTTTTGTAGTTTGATGTAAAAGTAAGAGTAAAAAAAAAAAAAGTAAATTAATACAAAATAAAACATTAAAAAAAAAAATTTGTTTTACAAATGTTTTAAAAATATACTTTTACTTAAAAAAAAAAAAAAAAAAAAAAAAAAAAAAAATGTATATCCAACATACAAAAATTACCATTTACTCAGAATTATTGTAACTAAAAAAATATTACAATGATTCATAAGAAATAAAGTTTTGTTTTGAAATATGGATTGATTAGTCTGTTTTCTTTAAGAGACTAACTAAGAAAGTCGTTTTATTTTTAGGATTGGTTAAAAATTCTTTCTAATTAATTCACAAAAGCGTTCTGTTATTTCATTAAAAGGAATTCCCTTTATATTGAAGATACAGTTGAACAAACTTACGGATTGTCATAGTCCGGTCCACGACCACGACAGGTATGAGGGTTCAATTCATCTTTGGGGAAGGCATATTTCATGTAACTGTCATAACCAAAATTGAACATCTCTCTCACCATCTCTAACATTCGTAATCGTTCCTTTTCTGAAAAATGTCCATATTTGACGTCGTGGGGCCCCCAATTTTTCTGAAATAGATACAATCGACCACTGACAGTCGTTACAATAAATATTAAACAGAGCAGCAGTACTAGCGAGTGAAGAACCACTGATTTGCCCAACATAATACTGATCCATGGAAAAATATGTATAGAGAAGGGTTTTTTCCGTATTCTTGGGCCAGAAGTTGTTTCACGATTTATTAAGCTTAATTTTGGTTTTCTTGTTTTAACTAAATAAATGAAATGTTAATATTCCTCTTTTCAGTCTTGTATTTTTGTTGTGGGGGTTGTTCGAGTGTGTCAGTCGCCTTTAGATATAAAGGGGGATATTTTTAAAACAGACATTCCAGTTAGTTAGCAATGTTTTCCTTTTATCAGTATTAGAACTGTTAGTTTGTTTTTCGTGAATCCCCTTAAAGACGACATTGCCTGAGTGGCCAACATGCCACCCACACTACACGACCACGGTAAACAGGAACATGACCCCAACAAAAATGTAGTATTGTAGCATAATATTCTTACGCAACAAAAAATAATAACTGCCTATTGTCATCCGATTGTGCGTATCCGATGAATTTTCTCCTACGTCGCTTCTGTTCCAAAATTATTTTATATTTGCTTTCTTTTATTCATTAACAAAATTTCGCAAAATAAACATTTTTTTTTGTGAAAAGCATGATTACAATTCTCTTGATTTGGAATAGTCATGGTGAAATTCAGGAATCTACTACGGATGTATTTATCCGCACGTGCAGTTTTAACCAATCAGCTTGAGTATCGTGGCCGCACCTGCCATAGGCTGTATCATTTCATATGTGTATCTGATCGCTATAAAAAAAAAAAGAATGTTGATGAATCCTGAAATTTTTATAAAAGTTCATCAAGAGTTATGAAATTAATACGAAATCACTCACTCGTTTAAATCCCACAAAGGTGAATATTACATAGTACAAAAAACAAAACATGATTACGCTATGAAACTTATGTCTCAACTGTCTTTTTCTGATGAATTACCCGATTTTAAATCTTTCCATAATTCAACTTTGTTATAATTCAAAAAAAAAAATAACATAAAAAGAAAAATAAGTTCAGTCAATCAATTGTACAATTACATCACGGAAAAGAAGGAATGTTTTAATTGTTTTGCCATGCGACCATAAACTGTACTGTAATGTCACAGTAAATGTGTAGTAGTATAAATTATAGACATAAAAGAATAGGTTCTTTAATTTAAAATTATCTTCCTTTTAAAAAATTTCTATAGCAGAATTTATTCTGGAATGCAATTTGGTCTATGTCAAACTTATGCAGGAAAAGAGGGTAAACAAAATCTATACTCTCTGTATTGAACTAAATTCACTGAACATATTGTATTTTACCCATGAGCAAAAAAGAAGAGAAAACAGACCCTCTCTCTATATATCTGTCTCTCTCTCTTTTTCTCAGAGAGAGAGAGAGAGAGAGAGAGAGAGCTGTATGAAAACAATTCTTAGGCCATAAAAAGTTTTACCAACACCATTTGGTTATTATAGATCAATCAATCAATAGATAGGACAATTATGCATATATATGAGTTTCATTTTTACTTTTACTCCAAATTCCCTAAGCCAAATGTCTGACTTCTTAGGATATCTGCTATCTTTGAATATAAAATAAAATAAAGAAAAAAAAGAAAAAATATTTCTGAGATTCCCAGTAAAGTGTGAATGTGATAAAGGACTGAGAAACAATATAAAAATGTATGAATGAGTTGATCATGTAAGGAAAATGGCCACAATTGAAATTTAGATATGTTTCTTTGTAAATAGAATTAATATATTGGTTGTAAGAGTTAGCATAAAGTGGACTATGGTAAAAGGTTGAGAAATATGATGATTTCATGTATCTTTAAAGATGTTCACAAAGAAGGAACACTTAAAAAGAATTTTTACAGGCTAAAAAGAAAAGTTCAACATTCAATCATACTTGATAAATGAAGGTAAACAACTCAGATTTCAACATTTCATTAACATCAACTTATGAAATCCAAGATAATAAATAGTTTAGTTTAAGGTTACTTAAGGTTCTGTTAGGCATGGTATACACATTCTACTATAACAGCATTCTGATGATTATATTTTATACTGCCTTCTGGTGGCTATAATCTTCAATTATCTGAATCAGAAATAAAGAAATAGCTTCTAATGATACTTGACTCACATACAACATTTTGAGAGCATACACATCACTTTTACCAATTTGATCATGGAGACTTCATGTCTAGTTGTAGTTAAATCAACTGTCATTCCTATTATTTAACATCTAACAATAGTAGTAGTTTCTTATTACTATAAACATTATTTTTTGGTTAGTTGTTATTAATTTCACTGTTTAATAAAATAAAAAACAGAGATAGCAACTCAAAGATGTGCTGACTAAAATTAAATTTATAGCCATGAGAAATAATGTTGGATAAGACATCCTTTCAAAATATTTCAGCTCTTTTACAATTGGGCTCTGAAACTGAAGATAGCAGATATAGATTTGTAGAAGTTATAATGAGAAATATCCTTTCCTTAAATAGGTAATTCAAAATTTGCCCTGTCAGTTTGGCCTCCATGGCTGAACTGGTAGAGGCACACTTTGGCTCAAAAAGTGGTTTCTTTGATGAAAAAATGCAGGTTCAATTCCTGTTAGAGGAACAATTTTTATTTAGTACATCTCAATTTAGGCTGGTTGTTATTTTGCTGTTTAATAAAGAAAAAACAGGCATAGCAACTGAAACATGTGTACCCACTAAAAATAATGTTTATAGCAATAAGAAATAATGTCAGCTAAAAACATCCTTTCAAGAAATACCAGTAGTCTTTTAAGATGCCTGAATTCCGTACATAAAGTGTTTTCATTAATAAATAAACATTTTCTATGTATCTTGATAGTAAAATTATTAACAGTGCATTTATGTTTTTTATATAATAGCCTTATTCTGCAAGTAATATTTGCTTTGATTCCTGATCACTGATCAACGGTCATATTACACTAAAAACACTGGTTCTTGTTTGATCACTGAAGTTAAGCAGTGCCAAGCCTCATCAGTGCTTCACAGGAGGACTACTGAGTGTTGTGGACCCAGAATAGGTCCGAAAGAAAACTCGAACGCCGCAATTTAGTGAAAACATATTATTAAACAAAAGAACGAATACAAAAGTGTTGCACGTCCGACTGATGGCAAAGTACAGTAGTCAACTCGTCAACTGTAGACAGTGATATTTACTCCTCCTCCAACAAGGCACAAGGCCAGGTTTCATATGGGTATTCCAAGCCGATAGGCTCGGCCAAAAAATGTCCGTAGAAACTGTAAAAATAGAATCGGGTTGGTCAACCTCCCCGAACAAGACTCTGTCCTTCAGCGGAGCCTTGTCCAGGTTCCTCTCTGCTCAAAGGCAAAGAGTTTGACCATCTTGCTGGAACAGGTCACAGCAAGCAAACTGTCAACTGTAGACAGCTCGATATTTACTGTCCCTTCCATGAGGGAAAGATGTGGCACAAGGCCGAGTTTTACATGGGTATTCCCGAGCCTGTAGGCTCGGCCAAAAAATGCCTGTAGAAACTGTAAAAACAGAATCGGGTTGGTCAGTCTCCCCGAACGAGACTCTGCCCTTTGGCGGAGCCTCATCCGAGTTCCTCTCTGCTCAAAGGCAGAGAGTTCGACCGACTTGCTGGAATAAGTCGCATCAAGGCTGTCAACGGTGGACAGCTCTGCTGAGAGGCATAATCACCCCATATATATAATAATTGGACGAGTTCATTTAGTCCATAAAGGTAGGTCCCATAACACTGAAGAACATCATGTACAGTAAGCAACCCCCTACAATTCAAAATGTGTTTCAGCTTTAAATGACCTCTAGCACTTTCACCCCAGCCCTTCAACCTCCGGTGTCTTACTCTCTGGGTTGAGGTGTCTACTCGGTCCTAACCGAACTTAAGGGAGTGGCCATAAGTCCCCTGAGCATCCGTAGATTATTTGACCGGTCCGCTGGTTTAATCCTGTTTCCTGCCCATGTTGTGATTTGTTTGATCCAGAAAGCAGAAGTGATGTCCGTCCATTTACAGTCGACTGAAGATGTAGATACGGTTGGAGAGTCTGTGCTAAGAAATTTAGAATGCACCAAAAAATATATATATCTGCAGAAAGCCGGACAAACAACTATTCAATGGTTGAATTGTTAATGTCTTTTATATAGCAGAAAAGAATAGTAAAGAAAAGAAACGGGTTACAGAAAAGAAAAGTATTTAACGTAAAAACTCATACACTGGATTCTAGATAGAGAGTATATAAAAATTATTTCGACCATTTCCATTGTCTTCTGATGACCGAGATTCAGTGGGTACAACTTCTGCCCTACATCAGATTTCCCCATCAGTAAACAAAATGCTCTGATTTCACTATTCAAATCTACTCCAATTTCACTAAAAAAAATATATGTGTGTGTTTCCCAGACTCACTCTCTGTCGCAACCGACAAAGGTTGATAAGCCATAAAAAACAAATCAACCAATCAATCTTGATCACTGTTAATTCTTTTCTTTCTACTTGTCAATGCTCAAAATACACACTGAAATCTGATGCCTGCTAAAATAATAATTGTAAAATGTAGTGTTTAATCAAGACTGTTTTGAAAAGGGTTTTGAATATCACTTCCAGAACAAGAATGATATATGCATCAATGTATGATGGAAGACAGACTGAGAATGTTATTAAAGAATTATACACTGATAAACTTTTGACTAGTGCTCTACACGCAAGCCACCAATCTGCCACTAGTGTTTACTGCTGGTGGCCCGCTGTCAGACTGCTGGCATGTTCATCTCAGCAATGTTATCACTGGAGGTCTGCTAGAGGCCCACCAGTGGCTGCCACCAGAGGACTGCTGACGTTGCCATCAGCAGCCTGTCAGAGGGTCACTAGTGACTTGCATGTAGGGTGCCTTCATTTTGGTTGTTATTGTCCCAGTGTTTCAGCCATTGTACACTGCAGATTTCTTCAGTTGTTAACTTTCTGGGAAGTTCAAATTAAATCAGAAAATGTTTAACCTTTGTGTCTGAAAAAACAAAAACAAACAGTGGGTCTAAAGAAATGTTTTTTCCTTTGACATTGCTATTATTTCAACTACTTTCACTCCTTGGCAATGTTTGCTTTTTTTTAAAAGTGATGATTAGAATTTTAATGAAGCCTAAATATATGAAAGTGAATTTATACATTTTCCTTGTCCCTGAGAACAACAAAAATATTAATCACTATTTATTTATTGTTATTTACATTATTTATCTGACTTTTTATGGTTGGCAAAACATTGGCTAATTTCCCATTATTTCAAACCTTATAAAATAGTAAATAGTAAGGATTTCCTTATAGTTGGTTCACATATTTTTATAATTATGAATAAAAAAACTGTCTTCATTTTTTACTTTATAAATTGGTATTGAATTACATTAGTTTTAATACAATTGTATTAGTTTTTAGGATGTTGTAATATTATTATAAATAAGCAATTGTTATACAATTTACAGTGGTAGATTGTTTGGTGTGACTGTACAAAAGTGGGTCCATGCACACATGTACCGATAAGAATAGAATTAAATAAATATTGTTATTTTAAATATTCCTGTTTTTTTTTTAATACACAATTGTAAAGTTTAAAAATGAAGGAATACACATATTAATGTTACAACTGTTTTTATTTTACTGTCCATGACAGGGAATAATATTTTATATCAGTTGATTCTTTGTAGTTAATTCATCCTTGTAATGTTACTTGTCTCTTTTATTGAACCAGTTTGTTTATTCCACTGTTTTATTGGAAGCGTAAAGATCTTTATCCCTATTGAATAGATGAGGTTCCTCATCACTGATATTGTATATCCCTTTATGCTAAGTTCATGGATTTTTGATAACTGTCATAGATTATTCTTAGTAACTAACTCATGAAAACTATATAAAGATTAAGCACACTCTCTGTCTCTGTAGGTTTCCTTATATATTGTCCTATTAGTCATCACTTTTGACTAATTGGAACAGTTCATTGAGCAGGGGTGGGAGAGTACTATAAAAATTTACACAAAAAAACTCTACCCTCTTCCACAATCTAGAGTAAAGACATTTTTAACCAATGAGGTGTTTAGATGGAAACTTTTTGATAAGCCTAGCTATTGAGTGTGATTGTCATGCCACAATGCCTGGTACACAGTAATAAAAAAGGACTGTTCTGGTAAAATAAAATAAAAACCTTAAGAATAAATTTTCAAGATTATTTCCAACCAATCAAAAGAACAGAATTTGGAACCTGAAACACTTTTGAAAAGTAGTTTACTGGTCAGAACAATTAAAAGGTAACCTAACAACCAGCTTAATCACTATTTGTCATGATTCTATTTGTAAGTGAATAATCAGAGAGAGAGAGAGAGGGGGATGTCAATAGAGAAGTAAACTTAGCAGTGAGGTAAGAAAAGAAAACACTGGCTTTTGAGATAGCTGTGACCTTCAAAGTACTCAGGGATAACATACAAAAACTAAAAAACAGTTAATACTTAACATGTTTGTTTAAAACAAACACACAATCAGACCAAGGTTTCTTTAATGATATGAAACCAATTCACTCTTCAATTATAATTCCACAAGGCAGTACCAACTTCTGAAAGTTTTCCACAAATGTCAATAACTCTACAACTCCTTCCATTCATCAAATTGTCATTCTTACATCTGTGTTGACCATCCAACTTCCAAATGACCCAACAAAAATTGACAACTCTACATTCTCCCATGAAAGGACCATTTATGTACTTTGTGAACTTTGCTCTAACAAGGACTTTTATAAGTCCCCACTTTAAGAACATTTTTCTCTATGTAGTTTAATTTCTTTAAGTGCCCAAAAGAATATTTTAGCAACTCTTATATGTATCTCCCTTTTCACATCACAAATTAATGTAAATAAACAATTTTCTTTTGTCTAAGTTTCACCCTAAGTAAGAATCTTTTTTTATTATGCACCCAAAAAGTTATTGATTTCTTCTTTTGTATTTTTATGTGGAAAAATCCCTATAACTGACTCATGAGAACTATATAAAGAGTAGTCTACCCATGACAACTGTTAGGAAGTTTTAATAGTAGGATGCAATGAAACAACAGTCTTGAAACAATATATATAGATATTCAATGAAATGGAGATAAAGAATTCACAGCTAAAATAGAGGCAATGGAGCCATTTAATTAATCTGTTCTCTTTATATTTTTTAGATGTTCAAGGGTGTCTATGATTTGTTGATTACTCCTGGTATTATATAAATTGCTTTTTGCTCAATATCTTTTCATATTAAAAAAAAATTATGTATTTAATATGACAGTGAAATGGAAATATCTCTCAAAAGAAAAAGATTAGCAATAGAGTAACAAGCCTATTTCAAGATCAAATTGAAAATCTAGATGATTGTTTAATTGACAGAGGTACCTGAGTGCTTCACGTGAATGGCTTGAAGAAATAAAACTGCAATCTAAGAAATGTAGGAGTAAAAGAACTCATTAATTAAACGGTCCATTTTGTTTGGGAACTAATTTTGTCTAACTGCAGATAAATATTTTATTTGTATAGCTTATTAAAATGACTAAGGAATGTAATCACTCATAAATTTACTAACTTAAATTGATTTACCTCCATTCCCACTACAGATGGGACAAGAAATATATAAATACACATTGATAATTATTGGATGGTTTGATTATCTAAACACACTCACTGCCTTTGTAGGTTTCTTTATATGTTTTCCTACTGGCCATCTCCTGTGACTCTTACAAGTACTGAGAGTTAGTTAGGAAAATAGAGAAGATGGAACAATACATTGAGCAAAATTATGGTACCCAATACATCATATATGACTTTTAACTTAGGATCTGCTCAGCAAAAGCTTTAATTGATTAGGTCATATTATGTAGGACGATTTGGCATGGAAAATATATAGTTAATAAGTTGTGCAACAGAAATCCCTTAAACTAGGACTATGAAGACATAGCAACAAAGGAAGAGAGGATAACACAGAATAGTTTTCTGCAATAAGAAAATCATTCAGGTCAAAAGAAAAACACCAACACTTTGCATCACTGTGTGAATTATGGCAACTGACTCCACCCTGATGGTCATGTCATGCTTGAGATAGACTTTATGTAAGAAAAGTTCACTTCCAATGAAGACTGTAGATACCTCTCAAGACTTATGAAAGAAAATGTACTCATACCAAGGTTTCAAGCAGGACATCAACACTCTCATCAAGTGCATCTGGCATCTACTGAACTCTAAGGTCTTACCCAAGTTAAAAAAATTAGATTTTTGATGTGATGCTGACATGATTGCTTGATGTAGCAAGCTTCTTATGAAAACATCATGCAGAATCCAATGGAAAACCAAGCTCTCAACCACTATGCAATGAAGTAAGAAAAAAGAACGGAAGACATTGTCACTTTGGTATTTGCAACTGATGACTGTAGGAACAGACTGTAACTCAAGTTGTGTAATTACTGCAAATTTTCTTCTCATTTCATCAGCAGCAACTATTCCTGCCAATTCTTTTCCCCTTATATTCTGAACCACTCAATCTGTGTACAAGAGATTTTAGAGTATTTGAAAGTGACTCAACAAAAGACATTTGCACTGGAGACATTTTATTCAAGGTAATAATGAGTCCTCTTTAAAACTAATAAGCAGATGTTTTCTTTCACAGTGGCTCTGTTGAAGTTCTTTTTTCTTTTATACATTTTATTTTTCTGCCAATTTAATTATTGATTGCTTTTTTCATACATTTATTACCTTGTCTATGTACAACATTTTATTTTTAGTTTTAACTAGCAGCATGGCCCGGCATTACCCGTGCTTGATTAAAAAATTGTACGACTCATACAACAATCACTATCACTTGACTTAAAATATTTTTTCCCTTCCTTGCCTTTAAAGGAGTGCCCTTTGCCATGCTGATGTTGCTACATGCCTTACTTCATCCCTATCTCACACTGCGAATTTTTTCTAAGCTTTATACTAAACATTAAATCTGTTATGAAAAAAGAACTAAACAAAATGAACACAAAACAATCAGCTTTAAAAAAGGACTCGTAACTGGAAAAACTGAATGAAAAAAGAATGTTAACAACAAATACTTTTTCACCCCCAACCCAGTTTTGCGGAATCACAATCAATGTTGAGTTTAAGCAAGCAAATGAGCTAATTGGAGTAAAGTGCCATACAGATTTAAATTTTTCCCACTTGTGAAGAATGCAGATATCGATTTTTTTTGCATGCTAGCATGCTAGTTAACATTCGTGTCAGTCAGCTGTTGGCTCTCACATTGGCCAATAGAATCTTCCTGCCTATTTGTGGAAGCCAGCTATAGGCTCTCACTCTGGCCAGTAGAAAATGGCCACAAACTACATGAAAACTGCTGTAGAAGCATGAAAAAATCGATTATTTCCACTATCGATGGGAGTAGGGAAATGCAAAGTCAGTCTTGTCCTTTTTGCTAACTTGGAGCATGTGCATGTAAATTTTGGTGCAAATCCGTCGATAATTGTGGCCATGTATTCGTTACACACACACACACATCCTGCCTTTTATAGATAGAGATTTTATTCTCAAGCAATGGGAGAATATGATATATAAATTTCTATATACAGACAAACCTCTCATCAATGGACTAATAGGGGGAAGGGGTGGTCCATTAAAGGTGATTGTCTGTAGATGGGAAGGGATTATTTTTGAGTTATAAAACCACTATAGTAATTACCAGTAGTTATGATCATAATGTAAATACTATAAACATGTATATATGGCATAGATAAATATATACTTGATATGGATATATTAATCAAAATAACAAAAATAACATAATTCTCACAGCTACTTCCTCATGCACACACTAATGTATCATACTTTATATACTGTACACCCATCTTTGTTTACAATTGAAAGGGCTACCACTGCCACCAAGTGGTCACTTTGAGAACTAATACAACTTGTTCTGCAAATTTTGAAATACATTGCTGACGATTTAGGAGTTTTTTTTCATGCAAATTTTTTTTATTTTGCCTGCAGATTTTGTCCATTGCATCCGAAGTCTGTTGATAGGCGGTCCGTAGATGAGGTTTGTCTGTATAAGCAAAATGTTACACAAATTCTATGTAATGCATTTCATCCCCTGAACGTATTTCATTGGACTAAATTAATATTTTTGCTAATGGAATTATATATATGTGTAGTAGGGGCAGATATAAAAACATGAGCATTGGTTACAATTATATTTTCTTCCATGTGCCATGTCCCTCCATGATGTTGGCAATCATGTCACTCCACAATTTTCTGTCCTTTGTAGCTCTTAATAAATGTTTGTCCTTTTGCCATCTCTCCTAAACCCTACCCCACCATCCATTCACTCAAGCTTGCCAGGCAGCTTATGCATTGTTTTCCTCTGTTCCATGAGTATCAAATTTTCCAAGCCTTCTTTCCACATTATGTGCCCCACAAATTTCACCTGTTTCTTCCTGATGTTAAGTATTGTTTTTGTTGCCATTGTTTCTAGAACTACATTGTTGCTCACATGTTCAGTCCATAATATTCTCAGCAACTTTCAGTAGAACCATATTTCCATTGCTTCAAGTCTTTTATTCATCTGCAATGAGATTGTCCACCATTCACTGCCGTATAGGAGGACTGATATAACATAACAGTTCATTACTCATTTCTTTGTTTCTAATAATACTTTTCTGTTTCTTAATACCTTGCTTAGCTTTTGGAAGGCATCTTTTGCTATCCCAATGTACCTTCAGATTTGCATGTCACACTTTCTGTCCGCTGTTAATACATTTCCCAGATATTTAAATTGTTGCACCTGTTTGATTTCAGTATCTCCAATTTGTAATTTGCATGTTGGGGGTGTCCCTTTTGCTAACAACCATGCATTCAGTCTTCTTGCAATTGATGTTTAATCCTTTCTTCTCTACCTTCTGTAAGAGTTCTTGTAGTTTCCTTTCCATACTACTGTGTCATCTGCATATCTTATATTGTTAAGTATGTAACCGCCAGTAATGAATCCTGGTAGGGCTAATTCTCTCACAATGGCCTCACTGTATAGGTTGAAATTTTAATATCCTTCCCAAATATGTCCAGGTTACCTAGCAGTTCCAGAAGATTTTTGTGATGTACTTTTACATAATCTATAAAACACAGGTATAAATCCTTTTGTATTTATACTGCTCTTTCTGAGCGTACAATTATATACCAACAGGAAATGCAGAAGATATTGAAATGCTGAAATTTTTTTTTAATCAGACCTGCCTGGACATGCAGTCTAACCAATCCCATTCATTTTCCCCATGCTTTTGTATTTTATCACTTTTATTATTAACTATCCTACATTGTGATAATAGAAGATTTGCTAAGAAAGGTTAAATGTTGTAAGAACCCGAATAATTTAGCAATGAAAACACTTTCTATACACTTTTGCCTTAGTAAATTACTTTCTCTTAATTAAAGTAGCATTTTTGTAAGAATGAAATTATGGTCAAACTCATTGAGTGTGTTGTTTTGTAAATGTTCATAATCATTTATTTAAATTCCTTGGGATTTTTCCTATGTATTCCTTGTGGCAATTATTACAAGTGTTAGAGTAAATTCCTCCTTAAATTCTAGTTTATTATTATTATTATTTTATTTTATTAAGTCTTTTATTATTTTAGAAGTAGTTTAACAAATTTTATGTTAACCTTAGATAAATCTTTTCATTTGTAGTTGTAACAGAGTTGATGGGTAGAACAATATATTTTGATTTATCAGGTTTGTCAAAATGGTTTACTTTTCTATTTTGAAATGTGTTATAATATTCCAAGGAGGGATGGCAGTTGTATGCAGTCAGTATTGGTTCTAGAGTTCAAGTACCATTGCCACTACCTTATATAGTGAACCTATACATAATATCTATTGATACTCATATGCTAATTAGTGATAGCACTAACCAACAGCTACTAAATCTCTCTGAAATGAAAGGCTTTATGCCCTTTGTTGATTTCAAGCATCTTCCTCTATTTGTATTTCATTTTGACTTCCTTTTCACCCTCTCTCTAGAGATCTGTTTGTATTTTTCTCTATGGGAAATCTAGATCTGCCTCATTTGTTGATGAAGTCCTGTTTTTTATAATCAATGCTTGAATTGTCCAAACTGTCTTGGTCTTTCATTGAGTCCTCTTCCTGGCTCAATTTCCTGTTGGTTTATAGGGTCCAAGCTGGACTCATTTTCTAGCTCAATTTCCATTTTCCCTTTGTGTAACCCACAACCCTGCATTGGTCTTCAAACTTCTTCAAACCAACAAGGTTACCATCTAGCTAATTCCTCATTTGTTAATGAGTTGCTGGTATTATGATGGGCACAGTTCCACTTGACTTAGCTGGCATTTGTTTGGTCATGACCATTCACTCCATTCTCAACATTGTGTTTTTGATCTCAGAGGGTGAGAAGATTGCTAATGAAGCAAACTGAAGTGAAAACAGGTTGATGGCTGGGAGCTACACAAAAAAAAAGGATTCTTTGGAATAAAGAATTAACTCTGGTTAAAAATGTAACAATGATTTGGTTTATACATGATTTGTTGTACACAGTGGTTTTAACTCTTTTCACTTACTGTTAGAATCAAATGACACTGGGATCCCCTGTTGGAGTTTTCAGCTTGTGTTAGTAATAATTTAAATTTTTAAGTTCTAGTGTTCAGAGCTGGTACAAGGTCTTGGTCAGGAGGTCTCAGTGAACAATGTGGATTCTAGTAGCAGTAGTGTGGAGACTATCCAAGTTGTCCAAACCTCTAGTTTATATGGAGTCCTGTGTTCAGCAAGGGTGGGGTTGACCAGGGACTGTGTTCGGTTATCTTCCACCCTTAGCATCAACCTTTTAATTAATGTCGGATATGAAATTTTTCTTGACAAATTAAAGTGAACAAACCAATCAGCCTAATCTCTATCCTTTTAGGGACACTTTTCTTCTGAGTAGCCAATTCAAATCAGATGGTTTATCCTGGCTTTTTGTCCAGAATGATCTTTAAATGTTATTTTGGTGACTACCTGGGTAGTCTTGGTTTTGCTCAATCTTACAGAATTCCGTCTAGTTAAATTTGGGTTTGATTTTCCTGGGAACTGTTCAGGAGTTCTTTTACTAATTTGAAACATGATTTTTCAACTTATTTCGTTTTTAAATTTTCTCCTCAAATTTTCAATCCATCTTCCTGCAAATTTCAATAATTATCATCTAGCTAGTAGACTTTTTCTTCTTCCTTCCTTTGTTTGATCGACCCCCAGAGGTCCAAGTGTCACATTTGTATTCTTGTCAGGATCTTATCTGATCTGCACAGGCAATAATATTATTGCCCTTTTTAAATATTACTGCTGTATTGTGTCCCTTCTGCGTTATATAATTCATCCCTTCAGGTGCAGATTCTATATTTTTCTGGTACAACATTTTTTCATTAATGGAATATAACTTGGTTAATGGGGCTCCAATCTCTCTTCCCATTAACCATGCCATTAAGATGACAGTAAATTCTTCCTTCAAGTTTTATTATAAATTTTCATATATATATATATATATATATATATATATATATATATATAAAATAAAAAGATGTAAATAACATGGCAGTCTGAAGAAGCATTAGTGAATAGGAATTATATCTATTCTAAGTACTGAAATTTCCAAATTTACTAAAAATTGTTTTGTGATAGATTTACTACAGTAATACATTTCATTGTTTATTTAGCAGTTGTTTATATAACACAATATTATTGATTGTATTTACTAAACATAAACAACTACATCAATTTAAGCTTGCTTTTACATGAAAGAAAGCTAAAAACACAATGTGACATATTTTGTACCTTTTGAAACAAACACTATTATATATATATATATATATATATATATATATATATATATATATACACACACACACAAATTATCTGTGTCGATTTATTATTCCTGTTTTTGCTATCTAATGTAAATCCAAAGTCTATACAAATTATGAATTGTAATATCCTTCAGCTGGTTTATAGAAAAAGAAAAAAAGTCAGATTAACAGACTTGATTGTTAATTTAAATAGTTAACTTAAGTAGTATAGAGTAGGAGAAGATAATTCTCTATTTACCAAAACTCTCACCTCCACACATAGACAATTGGTCAGTAATTCTTCAATGTAAAAAAAAAAAAAATATTTAGTTGTCTTTATTTCAATAAAAAAACAAAAACATTTTTTAATATTAAAAGCATCAGTAAATTTTGTTTAAAACAATGCACTACATAAAACACTTATTTTCTTTCTTTTGCTTTACTATTTCATACCCCTAAAGATGACTTACAAGAGTCAAAAGCTCAGACTTAATCTTAATTTTGAATATTTCTCTTTACATCTGCAACAGCCAAATTTGTGAAAAATCATTCACAATTTAGAAAAGACAATGAATAAATTCAATAGACATAGAATCTCAGTCCTTTTCAATAATTGCTGCCTAATTATACTAAATTTTACTAATAGAAAAGTATTTTGAATGTGCAAACTGAGAGATGTAATACACAGTTTAATAAATAAAGATGTTGCTTCTTGTTCAAATATGAAGTATCTACTAAAAAATTATGTTTGAAGTAGTAAAAATGTTGGATTAAAAATAAAATCCATTAATTCTTCAGAAATTGCTTTGTTTACATTTTGGATATGAAACTAAGCAGATATAAAGCTTTTGTGAAAATAATCTGAGTGAAGAGAATGTACTTTCCTAAGAAAAAAAGAAAAAGAAACAAAATATAACCTTGCTTACTATTATGTTCTTTGTGGTCAAGTCGTAAAGCATACTGTATCAAATGGTGGTCTCTCCTACAAAGGGGGATGCAGGTTCGATCCCCGTTGGGGGAACATATTTTTCTTTACTAAGATTTCTCAAATACGCAGGTCAATAGACAGTACACACTGTTTAATAGATATAAATTAGGAATCTATTTCTAATATGATGTATCTATTATAATAAGATATGAAGTAATAAAAATGTAGGATTAAAAATAAAACCCATTAATTCTCTAGCAACTGAATTGTTTTTATTACAATAAAAAGTAGCACAGATTTTAAGAACTTATATTTTTACTCATATAAAATCATCAGGTAATCTTATATGCCTTAATTTTGAATTTTAAAAGTATGAATGATTGCTAAATTTTATTATTCATTATATGAGGGTCATTCAATAAATAAGGTGAATTTTTTGGTATAAGATATTTGGTATACAGATAGAAGCTTACTCTTTTTTATTTTTTTTTTGTTTTACTTCTTTTTCACATGGATTTAATTTCTTTTGCAGATTAAATAAAAACTTTGAGAGTTTTGGCGATTAACAAAGATGGCCGACCAAGAAGTATGTTTCAGGATTGAACAGCGGTCAGTTATCAAGTTTTTGGTTGCTGAAGGATGCAAACCAGTTGAAATTCATAGGAGAATGTCAACTGTGTATGGTGCTACATGTTTCAGCCAAAAAAATGTCTACAAGTGGGCTAAATTGTTTAAAGAAGGATGGAGCAGTGTTGAGGATGAAGACAGGCCTGGGAGGCCTACAGAAGTGAGATCTCCTGAGGTGATCGAATCAGTCAATGACCTCATTCAGTCTGACAGAAGGGTGACAGTGGATGACATTGCAAGGACTTTGAGCTTATCTGTTGGGACAAACGCAGGGGTCATCAGTCAGAAGGAGTCATCTTGCATCATGACAACGCAAGGCATCACACAGCAGCCCAAATGGTGCAGACCATCAATGAGCTGGGCTGGGAACTGCTCCCTCATCCCCCTTACAGCCCAGACCTTGCCCCTTCAGACTTTTACCTGTTTGGTCCCTTAAAAGTGTTCACGAGAGGCACGAAGTTTAAAAGTGACGATGAAGTCAAAAGTGTTGTGAGCGACTGGCTGAGACATCAGTCCAAAGATTTTTACGCTGAGGGAATACGGAAGCCTGTGCACAGATGGTAAAAGTGTGTGACAGTGTTGGGAGACTACGTTGAAAAATAAAAGAAAAAGTAAGCTTCTATCTGTATTAGAAGTCCTTATACCGAAAAATTCACCTTATTTATTGAATGACCCTTGTATTATTACTAAACTTTAACTAAATTCAGTTGATCAGTAATCTTTTCATTACAGATTTTCAGTAAATAAAAACAATGGTTGATGTTCATTTTAAGAAAGCTATAATTGTTAATTAAACTTCTTTAACTCTCAACATGCCATGGGAGCATATCATTTCCTTTAGCAGATATACCTGTTATGTTGTAATGGAAAATACTAAATGTGAGGGCTCTGTGCATATTGCAGAGTTTGTTGAAAACTGCTAGGCAAAATTTGCCACAGAACAGGAGGAAGCCATCTCCAAAATCTTGACCAATATCCAGAACATGCAAGGTGGGATATTCTTTTTGGATGCTCCAAGAGGTACAGGCAAAACCCTTTTACTTAACATCCCATTGTCAAAAGTCAGGTCACACAAGGAAGTTTCCTTTGCAGTAGGTTCAAGTAGAACTGCAGTAGCACTATTGTGAGGAGAAAGGAGAGCTCAAAAATCCGAACATAAATGATATAAAAAGGGCTCATTCAATTTACAAGCTCCCTCTGGATATAAGCATTAATCAAAATCCCCTTTATAATATTTCAAAACAGTCAGCACAAGAACAGATTTCACAGAGGTGTCAGCTGATCATATCAGATTATGGCACAATGAGTCACAAAAGAGCATCAGAAACATTGAACTGAACAAAGCATGATCTGAGAATCAATACAGCTATCATGGTTTTGTCTGAGAACTTCTACCAGAAATTCCCAAAGGAACATGTGTAAATAAAGTCAATGCAAGATGTGAACTCTTAAGGCATGCATTGTGAAGATACAGCTAACCAATAGTATGAGAGTGCAGCTGCGTAGGGACCATTCCACTAAGGTGTTTGTGAGACAGCTGTTAGACATGGGCAATGGAAATATCTCTAGACAATTCTAACAAGAATAATGTTGCTTTTTGGTCAGGCTGTCAATACAAAGAAAGAGCTCACAGCAAAAATTTCCTTAATGTCCAGATCAGAAACTCTGATCTAAGCTATATATGCAAGAGGGTAAACCTAGCACCAAAAAATTAAAAAAAACAGCGTAAAAAACTAACAGGACATTTTTGTTACACATGTTCCCTAGTACATAAAAGAGATACAAATCCATTGACAACTGTAGACAGAGATCAGATCATCAACCAAAATTAGTAACCAGATGGACCAGATAATCAATCTGTCAAGTGGATTCTACAAATTTTCCATTTTCCTGGTTACACTCCTTACAATTTAGTCTTGAAATTTGTTACTCCTTTAGAAATTGGATCCTCCATAGATCTTTTTTTTTTCACTCAATACAAGGCCCAAGAGCCACTCAAGGTAGAGGATTACTGTGTAGCTTAGTGTAAGAAAGGACAAGAATGTCAACTGTGTATGGTGCCACATGTTTCAGCCAAAAAAATGTTACAGAGGTGTCAGCTGATCATATCAGAAATTCCCAAAGGAACATGTGTAAATAAAGTCAATGCAAGATGTGAACTCTTAAGGCATGCAGACTTTAGAAGGAACCAGAAACCCAGTCCTAAACAGGAAACAAGGGATAAACCTCTACTCCTGTTCAAAAGACCAAGGTGGAGTATGGTGTAAATTTTATCTTTCTCCATTAATTATAACATTCAAACAGATGATGTCTCATATCTTCAGGGCCAGATTTAAACCTTTTAGGGCTTCTAGGCTAATGAAATTATGCTCCCCCTCCAGATGTAGCCACCTTCTAACTCACCCACACCTGTCTTGAACATTTGTTACTCATGATATATTTTAGCAATATTTACATAATTTGAAGTAGACTTATTACAAATTCTTTAAATAAACTAGAATAGCGATCTTTTGCTTGTTAATACAGGTATACCTCACCTCTACGTTGTTAATTGGTTCCAGATCATGACAAGTTGTTTTTCGACCTAAGTTGAAATAACCACACTATAAACAAGAAATAAGCACTCCCCATTTATGATATGTACATACAGTATTTTGAATAAAATAACTAATTTCCATCTTATCTTCCAGTGATATAGCCTTACGCTTAGCATTAGCACTGGGACTTTTCTTCAAAGCCATGGGCAAAAATGTATTCTAAATCACAATTGAAATGTAATTGAAAGAACGTCAATGGCAGAGCACAAATATAAATATCTGAATTTAAAATCGATGTTGGAGTGGAAAACAACACACAAGTGCCGCCTGTCAGCAGAAACTTGAAATAAGAACATCTGCTGAACATTATTATGCTAATTTTTTTTGTTTTTGATGATTTTATGATCATATATATATATATATATATATATATATATATATATATATATATATATAAAATGGAATCTCCCATTGGTTTCAATGTATGAGGATGTGACAACTTAATCCATTGATTCAGTTATGAATTTTGTGCAATAATCTTAAGTGGCACTTAAGACCTACAAGTGATTTGCAAAGGAGGTCGCATATAGAGCAAGAGTCAGGATTGTGGGATGTCACTGTTAGATTGGCTGACCTTCTAGATCTTGCTCTTGAAGATGATTCAGACTAGCAGATTGAAAACTGCTGAGTCCACTAAAACACATTGTTCTCCACTCTACCCACTACAAGGCTAAGCACTCGATGGTGTTATGAGGTATATTGACAGCTGACAAGTTGCTCTTCAGTTTGTCTTTGTATCTAAGCCATGGGCATCCTACATTCGTGTAGCCCTGATTTAACTGGTTGTACATTAGGATCTTGGGTATCCTGTCATCAGACATTCTCAAGACATGACCAGTCCAGCATAATTGAGAGTGTATGAGAAAAGACTCAATCCCTCCAATATTACACCTGTTAAACAGGTCTACATCATTGGATGTCCTGTCTTGAAGGCTAACTCTACAGATGGCATGCACACAGCTCTTATATATATATATATTACACACACATTTTAAAATTTATTTAAATCTGATTTTATGCGTTTATTGTTATTTTAGTGTTTGATATGTTTAAAGGCCAACATAAACTCAAGTAAAACAACCTGAGGCAAACCTTATTTTACTATATAATATTTAAGAACAACTGATTTATCTTTGAAAATGACTTAACTTGAAACAACTTAAGCCAAGCTATCACTGTAAAAATATTCTTTAAGAAATAAGTTTTACTATTTATTGCAAATCAAATTAGTACATATTTCAACACAACCATAGTAAAAAAAAATAAAATATAATCAGCATTATAACAATCAAAATAAATATGAGTTTGTTATATTGATACCATTTCAGTTTCTGAAACTATTTAGAAGTCATAACATCTAGAATATTAAAATCACTGCTTTATAAAAATTTCCAAGATTTAAACATTCTGAACTAAAAATCAAACATTATCTACTTCAAGCACAATGACACAAACTAAAGCATTCTTTTCCTTGCTTTGCTTCCTGAAAAACCAAATAAATGAGTTTGTCATATTGATATTATTTCAGTTTTTGTGAAACTATTTAGAAGTTATGACATCTAGAAAATTAAAATCTTAGCTTTATAAAAGCTTGAGGGGCCCTAAAGCTGCAATCTCTACTAGCCTAAAGGATAATCCGGCTCTGCATGTCTTAGAATCCACTATATTGACAGGCAAGTTTGCAATGAAGAATGTTGTCATCACAATAATATTAATTAAACCCTTGGATCTCCATTGAAAATTAAAATGAACTCAATTTCTTATTAAACTGTCTTTTGAAATGACAACAAATAAAACAGAAGTATAGACACTGAAATGTGTTGACTTAACCTCCAATCACCAGTCTTCTCTCAAGGACAGCTGTATATTGAATCTTCAAGGGTTGAAAAGCCAGACCATTTCTTCATCCTGGCCAAAAATGGAAAAATCAAGAATATTGTCTACCCAGAAGCATTTAAATAATTGGCCATCCATTTTGCTTCAAATGACAAAAATAAAAAATGAAGTGTGTTTTTGAGTAAACTATTATCAATTACAGTTTACATTTTTGCCACTGCTTGTATTTTAAGATTTTTGGTGAAGAGCAAGGAATAATTTTTTTAATAATCTATGGTTCTTCTTTACACAGATATGATGACTATTCATTACTTACTTTATTTCTGACACACTCACAGAGTGTGTTTTCATCAATACTTTATAATGACAATTATCAAAACTTTACCCTAATCACTGGAGAACTTTCATAACTTGAAGTTCAGGAAAATTTTGAAAAGCCATTGTAGATAGATACCTCGACTTTTGTGTGTGTGTGTTTTGAACTGTCTACACTACTTGCAAAGCTTTCGAAAAAAGGACTAAAATTTGATTTTCAAGGGGTGGGTTGCAAATTTTTGTCAACTAGAAATCATGTAAAACAAATATTTAAACATTTTGTTTATAATGTAAGTCAAATAATCAACTTTATTTTTTATTCTATTGCTAATGTTTTAGTTTTTCTGGGTGACAAAACACAAATGCAAAATAGCAATTTTCCCCATTTTTAGCAGCATATAACTATAAAACTATAGGAAATAGAAATAAAATAAAAAAGTAATGTTTTCTCCATGCATTAGACTATATGACTACCAAATATCAATCCGGTGCTTCCTTAGAAGACAAAGTTATGAAGGGCCAAATTGTTATATTTTGAAATCTGCCAAAATTGACAACAAATTTCAAGAAGCTAAAATTTTAGCATTTTTAGTTTCTCATAGATGGGTACAGCATACTAAAATTTAATCAAATCTGAGCTGGTTCCTATGGGACCATTCATTGAATTGATATGGAATATAGATATTTATAATTTTCTCAATTATATATTCATCTTTCTACTCATAGATTTTTTTTTCAAAAACCCTTTATTTGAGGCTAACTTAGTAAACACGCCATTAAAAATGATTCCAACAGAGAAAGATTTTGCTTTAAAATCCAAACCTACTTTGATCCTTACACTCCGATACAGTGAAATTTCAGAGAAACAATAATTTTGATAATCTTTACAAAATTTATTGTGATTTTTGTTACATGTTCAATTCGTTTCACAGAAGATGAAGAAAATATTTCACTATGATACAGTAATATATATTACCAATATACATAGTTTTAATAATTAATATCGATTTACATTAAAAAGAACACAAAATTAATTAACAGGATAATTTGGTGAGTTAACCAATTAAATATATGTAAACAGTGGGGGAGCTGAAAATAAAATAATATCTGGTAAATATTTCACTGAATGGATAAGTATGTCTTTTTAATGCAGCTTCATGAACATATTTTTACTACTTGAAAAAATATGAATATTTAATACTGATTTTGTAGTCTTAAAGAGAATTGTATAAACATTTTTTATCCTATAAATAACATTTTAAGATATTTCAAAACTTTTAGTGTTAGTTCTTGAGTTGTTTTAGGTGAATCAAACCAATAATTTTTGAAAAATATATTTGACAATATAATCCTGTGCTCTCTTTTCATATTGAAATGATATATATCAGAAACTAAAACATTTTTGTCAAAGAATTTCTGTAAGTTTTCAAATTAACCAAAATTATAAAAAAAACAAAAAAAACACCCACTGAAATGTGGTAGCCAGTAGAATTTTTAAATTACTACAATCTATTTCTTTTAAAAATATCTATATTCTTAAAAATAAAAACTAGTATTATTAAATATCTTTTCTCTGGGACAATCTTTTTTACACTATTTTTTAAAAATTTACTGTAAAAATATTAAACTTATTTTTATTACATTTTTTAACAACAATTCAATGTCTCTTTTTTAAATACCTGTAAATTTCTAGTTCTAAGTCAATATTTCTTGTGAAAAATAATATCAAATTTTTTCAAATAGGCAGATTTCTTTATTGTACTTTGGAAAAATTAACAGTACAATAATTGCATTAATTTTTTTTGTTTTCTTACAAGGATGGTATCAACATACTTCATGTGTTATAAAGAAAACACAAATTATTCCTTAAAAAGAAAAAAAAAAAATTAAATTTTCTGTGACAAAATTCTTAATGACTATTTTGTGAATTTTGCTCTTTGAAAGAAAAAAGTAAATATTGATTTACAAACCTTTTGAGAAGAGTTGTAAAATATTAATAAATTTATTGAATTTAATTTTTGACATTAACTTTGTGATAAATTTTTTAATAAGTGTCATTTCTCATTAATTTTGCAGTAAAAACCGTTACATTTTTAATTTATTTCCGAATGACAGAAAATAAAATAAAAAATTTAAATTAACTTTTATGCAACAAAATTCTTAATGACTTTTGAATTTTGCACCAAAAAGATAAAATAAATAACTATACTTCAGTATCCTAAATGATAAACTTAAGTTAAGGTAAAAAGTAAAAATTTCTTTTAAAAATATTAATTTTTTAATCCAATTCCAGCAACGAACTTTCGTATGTTAACTGTTCGACCCCAATCACTGAAGATCTAAACGCGGTATAAAAGGTCTAGATTAAGGATTGCTTTTAAAATCAGTTATTCATAATGCACACATTAAAATAATTATCTCCCTTACATTTGTTTATGTATTTATCAAGATAAAAGATATGTCACTGTGTGCACTCGGATATATGCATTCATTGAAAGTATTTAACAAAAGATACAAATATTTGTTCTCTCATGTAATAATAACCAACTTAAAAATAAATTGCTTGCTGACAGCAAACCGATCAAACTTAAAATTTTAGTTCATTTAAAATACCACATTTACTAGAAAAGATATTCACTTTACACAGGAGTCCTAGAATAACTTCAAAGTGCCACATACTTTGGCTTAAAACTCTTTTCCCTAAAAATAACTTCCAATGTCATTGAAATTATTAGTATACATTTGCTAATGCGCACATATAATTCAGTGACAGAAAAACAAACAAAAAACATTTCGGCAAAAAAAATTAAAATAATTTTTATTTATTACAGAATAATTTCTGAAATGTTCAATAATTTTTTTTTTTCAGGGTTTAGAAAATTAACTTTTTTTTTTGCCAAGAAATTCATCCTGTCATTTTTATCCGAATTCACTTTTTACAATTTTGTTTCAACACTACTGATGTCTTATCAAGTGATGGTGTATGTATTATGCACATACATACAAGTAGAGTAGACTGACATATGCCAGATATGAATAAACTGATAAATATGAACAGATTGAAATAGAAATTATTAATAGATAGAAACTATGAAATAATTATCAAAATACTAAAACCCTATCAATGTAGGTAAGGAAAAAAAAAAAAATGATAATTTTTATTTCATCTCACAGCCATACAGACATGTAAGCAAAGACACAGTTTGGAGAACATATTTGGACTCCAACCTTATTCTATTCTCATCCCAGAGTAGGGTGCTGTCCTAACTGAGTGAGAAGTGAATGCATTATTTGAAACATAGTCGAAATGCATGTGTGTGTACTTAAAATGATACAAACACATATAAGTGACTCACACATATGCAAAGTCACACACAGACAGTGTGTGACACACAGAGAATCTTTTAATATATTCTCTAATTGTTGCAGTTATTTTACTGTACACATCCATCCTGATACTTTGTGTTTAAAATATAAATCGGTTTAGATGTCGAAAACAAATGCAAATTGTGTTTTTTTTAAACAATAAAATGAACATGTTACCAGGAAATAAAAATTCACCTTGTTTTTCTAATTTTTTAAAGACAGAAAGAGAATGGAGGACAAAGTAAAAGATAGAAAAAGAGCATTGGGAGAAAGAAAGAATGAAAGTAAGAATAATTATATTTTACTCTGAAAAATTCCATATTTCAGTTAACTTAAACATCCTGAATAACTAAAAACACAAAACTCCCAAACTACCTGCTAAAAAGACGCTATAGGATTTTTTATTTGGTAAAAAAAAAAAAAAAAAAAAAATGACAATTGACATACAACAAAGAATAATTTAAAAAAAACTGCCAATAAATTTATTAAAACACAAAAATGAAAGAATTACACAAATTAAGTGCTTTGTGTGCCAAATGATGGCCAATAACATGTAAAAATAATCAATGCAAATAAAATATGCCTCTTTTACAATAAATATTACTGTAAATGCTGGTTGTGTTGAAAAGGTTGATGTGGCTGCGTGTTGAATAGCATTTAACAATTATACATTTTTGTATCAAGGAAAAACAATGGAATTTTTGTTTCAACGATAAAATATATATTAAAATCAACAAATACAAAACATTTTTTGTAATGTGTGAAACAATAAGATAGAAGTTGTTTCCCTTTATCTGTTAGCTGAAAGATTAAATGTAAATAAACAAGTTTTCTGAAAGAATGTTCAAAGTTCTGTATTAGATAGAATGATGTTTTTAGAAGAACATGTAATAAATCAGTTGTGGATTAGATATAACTAACAGAGCTGTTGCAAATGGCTTGTTACATAGAACTGATGGTGAATGATATTTAAGTTCTGTGTGCGTGCGTGCAGTGAGTAGAATGAATAGTCTGTGTAGACGCGTGTGAGTTGCTGAGTTCTGCTTCTACTGTCTATTTTTGGAATGGATTCCGGTTTATATAACCATGGGTAGGCTTCCAGGACAATGGCGGGAGAAATTTCGAGAGCACAAAAAATATCTGATTGGATGAAAAATTACCCAATCGGTGATTTTGTAACAAAAGCATGTTTGTGAATTAACAGTAGGAAAAATTCAGTGTGGTGAATGCGATCAGTAAATTGTCCTGTGATAGTTAGTATTTATTATTTAACCAATCACAGTTGAGAAAAATGTAGGAGTGTCAAACATAGTAGTAATTGCGATATTACCATGCTCCTCAGAAAAGGCAAACAACATAAAAAAATAAATGAAGAAAGGAAAAAAATACTTCTCTGAATAGTTTTCAAAGAATAGGTACAATTTTCAAAGCAAAGTCCATGGTAACAGCAAAGAACAGAACAATCAAGCCAGCCAAAGAATTTTCTTTGATGTGGAGGCAACTTTGACATTCCTGTCAATTTTCATCTGGTGGTCATCAAATTTCTTGTGATGTTTTTCTTCCTGGATTGGGATGACCTGGGTTCATGTAGCACAGCTGTTAGGCTCCAGATATATTTCTCAGAATTTGAAGGGAAATCATTTGATTGGTTCTAAATGAAAAACCAAGGCAGCTATTTTCTCACAAATTGAAATGTATCAAAAATATTTTTGAAATTCAAAAGTTTAAGCAAGAGCCCCAGGCAGCATCTGTTTTCTCTCAGAAAATCAGACGATGCCGGCTCAAGCAGCTTAAATTTATTATAACACTGATCACCAAATAACTAGGTATCACCAAAATGGACGTGTTTCTTATGAAATGAAAGCAAAATCTCGCTATCTCCTTTAGGTTTTAAAATTTGACAGACATTAGGCTCTCAAGGAGTTAAATGAAACATTCAGTACTTATACATTAATGAATTGTATACTAAATAGGCTATTTTATTAGAAAGCTTTATGGAAATATTGGTAATTATTCCCCCACCTCCCTTATATATCGTGTGTACTTTTTAATTTTGTTTGGGGGTCACAAATATTTATGCTGATCATGCAATGGAATATGAGTGCACCTCCAAAACCCTAGATAACCAGAGCTAGGCAGCTAATTTCCTTTGACCTCGCCCTAACAGGAAAAACTGGTGGTAGGGGGGGGGAACTGGCTGGTCACATTTAATGCTTCAAAAACCAAACTAGTGACATTCCACCATCACCAATTGGACCCTGAACTTTCACCAATCCCAATGAGCAAATGTTCCCTTGAGCCAGTGCCAGACTTACCTATAGGCTTAGCAGGCTGAAGCGTAGAGCCTTGAAATCTAGGGGGCTTCCAGTCAAGGCATATAATACTTTTCACATTGTCATAGTCCTTTCTTACACATGCTATCATAACGCATTGTAGAATCTAAACCCTTCAGTAATTTTCCTTACATTCCATTTCAAATTAATCTTGTCTTAAGCCAATAACTCGATGCTAGCATTGATTTCTTTATAGATTTTGTCCTTCCAGGAAAGTAATGAGGTAGATAAGTAGAAAACAACTGTGCAATTATCTGAAAAAAAACCCCGTAGTTTTCAGTCAAGTTAGTAATAAAACTGCACTTATTTGAGCATCATTGTTAATGACAGGAAAAGGCAAACTCGTTTTGTAAACGGTTTTGAAAGCATAATTTGCAATCAGGAAAATAAAAACATTGAATATTTATTTTAAAAATCACTTGTAATTCTTCTGTGCAATTTTGAAATTCATTCAATTGTTGTTTGTAACAGGTAATAAAGTCTCAATTTTGTCTGGAAAAAAAAAACATGGTTTTGCAAGTGACAAGTTTGGTATACATATACCCATTGTAGCCAATATTTGAACTACACTTATTACTGCCAATAATTTCCATGGCAGAAGGTGTAGTGGAGATCCAAGATTTCCACTATTCACACTGTCTTCAGGGTTATAGGGATACCAATGTACTACAGAGAAAAAAAAAAACAAGTTTATAGACTGTACCTAGACAGATCATCTCAACATGACCTCACACTAAACACCTGCTTAAAAAGTAACCTGAACTTCCATTATGCAAAGATCTAATGTTTGTTCTATCTTTAAGCAAAATTCATTAATTAAACATTAGTTCTGCATATTAGTTTATGGAGACCGATTAATATATTAACCATAAAAAGTGAGAATTCGATAGTTAACCTTTCTATTAAAGAAAGATGTAGAAACAGTGCTAACGTTGTCCAGTTTTTTTTACCTGGATTTGATATCTGTATTTCTGAGAGGGATCATAATTATTTACACTATATGCATTCTTCAGACTGCTGTCCTCATCTTTTTTGCTATATTCACAACATTTCATCATTTCCAATCACCTGAAGAAGGCCAGAGCATACAATATATGACAAAAAAGATGAGGACAATAGTCTGAAGAATATAAATAGTGTAAATAATCTGGATATGAGTTTATTATTCTTATGATAATGAAATAAAGGCAGGTTTGAAGAATTTTAAAATTGTTTAAAGTTTACTGCCATATCCAAATGTGCACCTTAAAATTTTTGCAACATTTGATTATTTTTTTGTACTTGTCCTTTCACTGACTACTCTTCTGATAGGAAAGAGTAAGATAATATTCTAATATCACTTTATCATTCTTAGCTTTTTCGTATTTTCCAATTCAATATGTGTGTGTATTTTTTTCGTATGTCTTTCTGCTTATTGAGAATTTTTTTTTTTAAATTTGGTGGTAGCATTTTCAGTGTCAAACAAAAATTTAACTAGTTTTTAATTAATTTCTTTTAGTTCAATGTACTATAAAAAAAAAAAAAATTTAATTTAAAGTTCCATAAAAGTGTATCGATAATTATAGAATATAAAATTAGTATATAATTATAGAATATTTATAAACAAATTATATTAAACTGTATTTTTATTATACTTTAAAACAAAAGTGTGCAATACTTTTACAAAATAATTAATCCTTAAATTTACTTTACACACGAGGACAAATATTGGATTTTAAGAGATTTTTGAATTTGTTTATATTTTTCATTTATAGTGGCAGTTCAATGAGTCAATAATTTAAAAACGTCTAAAAACTTTATTTACATATGGAAATTTCTTTTTTGATACGGATTAGCTAACTTCAAAGACATTTAAATTATTTAAAATGCATTTTCAGAATACTGAATCTTAAAACTTAATATCTCTCACTTTGTATGATAGAATTAGGAGTTCAATCCTCCCTGGATGCCTCATACTTAAGTTATCTTAGACATAAAAATGTTCACTTTGATATGAAAAATCAATTTCAATAAGTGTATACAGCACAGTGGAGGTAGAATATAAAGTGATATTTGAGACTGGCTGCCCCAGGATATATATGCAATGAGGATCAAACTCATTACAATCCTAGTTTGGTTTACATTTCTGTCCGTCATCTTTCTCAATTCATGTCCAAGCAACTGAGAAAGAAACATTTGTTTTCATTTGGGAACTGATGTCGCTGTTGTTTGAATCCACTAAACAAAGAGAAAGAGGATTGAAAGAAAGGAAACTTTCTCCATCTTTTTTGTTAGTTAATGTTGACTGGAATATCAATTTAATTCTTCATTTAGCATACCCCCCCCAAAAAAAACCCATTGAATTTCACTCACATGCCTTATTCCGATGAAGTTTTATGGAAAATTCAATATTGAAATGTTTCTAAAAATGTCTTGCATTTTGCATTGTCGATGTAAAAATTAATTCGCAAAAGCGCCGTGATTAATTGAAAATTGTTGGAACGTCAGGTTTGTTCTTCATATAGCATCTTGGAAGCGCCCATCTCCTCACGAAAGAACATTAGTGCTAGGTTACGGTACGAACAGCAAGAATCTTTAGAGTAGGTTACTTAGTGTCCATCGCCTCTCCACGTACCATGAAACAAAGTGCTGAATTACATGGTAGCAGTTTGGTCACATGACCCAATGTCGCTTCTACAATTTATCATTTTTTTTTTTTTTAAACGTATCAGCCGAGAAAACCCAACTCAGGTGTATTGTATTTTTAAGCAAATTCAGTTGCCAAATAAATATTGAGATCTCGGAAACACTGCACTAAAAAACAAAAAGGAAATCATTGGGTACGCAGACGTCCGCGTCGTAATTTGTCACTACCCACATGTACAAGATTCCATAAACTGACTCAATCTGCCTTCGTGAGCGTATATTTTAAGAATTGACAAAAAATTCCAGATACACAGGAGAAAAGTTGAATGTATCGAGCGAAATGCGTTTACTGTTAACACAAGATACTTGATTAGAATTGTCAGCGCCCATCTCCTCACTTAAATACTTAGGTTGCAAAGTAGTGTAACCCGGATATAAGAGAGTTGTCGGGACCGAATAAGTCTTTTATATCCGGGTTTGGTCTATTTTGTTTTATTAACACAGGCTCTAATTTGGGAGTAGAGAAAATCTCATATCCGGGTACTGTTAGTTACACTGTATAAAAAAAAAAAAATGAAAGGAAATAAAATAAATTTATGAAAACAAGCAATTGAATGAACAAATATGGGTAATTTTCTTGTTTACTGAATACAAATTTTCAGGACCGAGAAATATGCAAAGGAAACTTTATTTGGGATAAAAAAAAAAAAAAAACGATTTTTAGCTCATCTTTTTAAAGCATAAAATGACAGGAGTGACCTTTCGAAAAAGATAAGTGGCCCTAAAAAGGGCCGTTTTTCACAATCGATTATTTGAAGAATTAATCGTAAACAACGTTTACTTGGTGCTGGTGTATTTGGTAACAGCCTTGGTTCCCTCAGACACAGCATGTTTGGCCAATTCTCCTGGCAAAAGGAGACGAACAGCGGTCTGTACTTCCCGGCTGGAGAGGGTTGAACGTTTGCTGTAGTGGGTCAGGCGACTGGCTTCGGAGGCAATTCTCTCAAAAAGATCGTTGACAAAGCTGTTCATGATGGACATGGCTTTGCTGGAGACGCCAGTATCGGGATGAACCTGCTTCAATACTTTGTAAATATAGATCGAGTAGCTTTCCTTCCTCTTCTTCTTTCTTTTTTTGCTATCAGCCCCACCACGGGCAGCTTTAGCTTTTCCAGCCTTCTTCGCACCTTTCGAACTAGTTTCAGTAGGAGCCATCGTTATTGCTGAAGAAAAAAAAAACAGTAACTGAATTATATATGAGCCAAATCGGCTCCCAGCGGCTTCGGTTTGTGCTGGGCTGTGATTGGTTAAAAAAAATAACACAAAGATTATTTTCAAAAATGTGCGCGCTAAAATAGCAGCAGCCACCAGGAGCCGATATTAGCATATTTAAAGCTAGTCGCAAGCTTCTAAACCATTACTTGTTTGTAGTAACTGCATAGATTCAACAATGTCTGGACGTGGTAAAGGAGGTAAAGTTAAGGGAAAGAGCAAGACTCGCTCATCCCGTGCCGGACTTCAGTTCCCCGTTGGTCGTATCCATCGTCTCCTGCGTAAAGGAAACTATGCCCAGAGAGTCGGTGCTGGTGCTCCCGTCTACTTAGCAGCCGTTATGGAATATTTGGCCGCTGAGGTTCTCGAGTTGGCAGGAAATGCTGCCAGGGACAACAAGAAATCCAGAATCATCCCCCGTCACTTGCAACTGGCTATCCGTAATGACGAAGAGTTGAACAAGCTTTTGTCCGGAGTCACCATTGCCCAGGGTGGTGTCCTTCCCAACATCCAAGCTGTTCTTCTGCCCAAGAAAACCCAGAAAGCCGCAAAGTAAATTTAACAAGTTTTTGCTTCAGAATGAAACAAAACAAAACGGCCCTTTTTAGGGCCATCAACATTTTCCGAAATATCTTTTCCAATAAATTACATTGCAAAATTTTAAGATTTCTATTTAAAAACATGTATTTAAATTTCTATGTATCCATCTATTCTGTCTTGATTGACAGAATATTTTTTGCTTTTTTTCTTTTTTTTCGCAATCACAAGTACCAAAGTTTGCAAAGTTCGTTAACTGATCCGACTATATTTGAAATCACTTGCATCTATTTAAAAAAAATTTGTCGCTGATCAAAAGAGAAATTTCTTTCATATAGACCAGGGGAAGAAGTCATTAGTTTTTCACTAGTCTTTCGATATTTAAGTTCTTGGCGCTATCACACTTTCGCACTCCCCATGACACTATTAACCACACGATGTTTTATTTTTTTAGTTTAAAAAAAAAACCCAAAAAAACGAATACTGTTTCCTAATTTGTTGATTTTAATTTTAAATACATTTCATTTCTTTACCATTTTAGAAACTTGACCGCAGAAACACATTTTTAAGCTTTTTAAAAACCATTGCTAGTGTTTGTAAATTATTAATAATTGTAACATTTTAAATTGATTTATGTGAAGTTTAACTTTTTTGAAAACGGTCTGGTTATTTGGCGGAATCGAAAGAGAGTTGAAGAAAAAGTTTCTAGTACCACTTACGTCTGATTGCTAAGGAGAAGCCAGGTATGCTCATACATTTGTCCACTTGATTATGCGACACATTCGACCAGGATCAATCATTTACACTACAGTGATTGCTGGTCGGCGGATATCGAACACGGATACACGCACAAGCAAATAAACAATAGTGAACATTTTGTACATCCAACAGACCAAAATATCCACACACAAACGATTGAAGGAATGTGGAGGACGACTAAGGGTAATTAAAAGATCGGGACACAGAAATGCTTAAAACAATACATTGCTCGTTTTCTGTTTTTAAAAGCAATCCCTGAACACAGCGCCTTCACGTTTTCCTGAGAGAGGCGAGCAGATCCAGGTCCCACTTCATTATAAATTTTCATTTTGTTTCCCGAGCGCTAATATCCCTTCAAATTTTTCATTTTTCTAAAATTGTCAATGTCATTTTTTCCATAGATAATTAAACTATTAAAAAAATGCTTTACTGTACTATTTACTTTATTTTTTTTTGTCGATATTTTCATATATTTGAAAGTTAACTTTCTTTAAAAAAAAAAAGATCACTTTACGGAAGCGCGTAGTGATTTCTGCGAGGAATTTCTGTAAAGGAAGTATATAGGCCCAAATTTTATGACTCCGCCAAAAAATCTTTCCGCAGTGTATTACTTCTCCATAAGTCTGTAATGGCTGACTAAAGACCGAGAAAAAGTCCGATTTTTTTTCTGGTCGTTAACATCCAAAAAGGTAGGTTTCTTCATGATCTAATTGTTGATTTGATTTTTTTAGCCTGTACATTTGCACGGAAATAAAACTATTTTGGTAAAATGTGAAGGGTTATTAGCGCTCGGGAAACAAAGTGAAAATTTACCAAATAAATTTTACATTTTATAAATTTTGTTTTATTTTTTGAAATTGTAATAGTGCCAAGTTCTTTAAATGAAAAGTCTAAAAAAATTCCAGCGAATCAGGTTTGTTTGCTTATCGTTAAAATTTCAGAGTTTACAGCTAAAAAGAATAAAAAAAATAACTATATAAACACGTTTAAAAATGAAAAAAAAAGTGGCTTCATTATAAAACCCCTAAATATGGCTTTAAAAATTTTAATCTGGCAACCCTGTTTAATTCCGACCTAGATTTCGATCCTCACTGTGTACTGGTACTTCCCACCCAGCCTTTAGCTCGCTTACTTAATAAATATTTAAATTTAATTACTTTGGAAAATATTTAGTCAATTTATGAAAAAAGTCTTTCATCTTCCTACACGATAAAGAACAATTGGTTAGTGCCACTTCGTAGCGTCACATTGTCTATGTTTGCGCAACAAACTACTATAATATGAAGCCCATTAAAAAAGTGTACGCAGGAATGTAAGGGAGGTAAATCTGTTTGGCATACAGTAAGCGGTTGAAGCGCAACAGCGTGAATCTTATGTTTGGGGTTACTTAGTTATTTGCTGAAAGAGTCTAAAATACTAGCAGCTAATGCTAATGTACAATTCTATATTGTAGTCGAAGGTTACTCTAATTCATTTTACTTTACAAAACATTTTCCACTTCCACTGCTAAGTATCTTGTCAATAATCCAAATATGAAAAAAATACTTGAGTAAGCCACGCCCCATAACCATCTCATCCTCGTACCAGTTTGCCGCTCCCCTAAACTAGAAAATAAAATTATCGTTATTTTTTTGCGGGGTGGGGGATAAGAGTTTGGGGCTTTGGTTAAAAAGGCTCGAATAGAGTACCTAAATCTACAATTAACGCCACGGCAAAATATACAGTATCACGGTCACCAAACCCTTCTTTTTTCTTTTTAAACCAGACATGGCATTGCAAATGCAGAATTGTTCGAAATTGTTACACATTGTTTTACGATTAAAAAGACACTAAAAAAAAAAAACAAAATGCAATAATAACTTGGAATTTGTACTAAGTATTAAATAAAAGATATTCGATCGACTACGGTTTTTAGAAAGATAGCTCTGTTGCCATGCTTCTGCCCGGGTTACTAGACTTAAATTTTATTTAAAGCAAAATTTTATGTATAAAAAGCCAGAAACACAGTAGGATTTTAGGCGTTTTCTTTTATAATTAAACGCCTTTTAGTTTTATTTTTATCAATTTAAAAAATTTGATTAGTGAAATTTGGAAATCTTATTTGACAATAGTTAAATAAACGAACAAACCAACCTGATCCGATAGAAAAATGTTTATTCTTTTAGGATTTTAACACTTTAAAAAACGTTTTTAGATAATTAATTTCATGAACAGTAAGCGTCGAAACCTTTAAATCACATGAGTGATTTACATGCTTTTGACAAGCACTTTGTTTTAAAAATCCATTTCTGTTATTTTTAAAAAGTAAATATTTCAAATCAGATACTTTAAATCAGCCAATATTCCTCAAAGTTTTTTAAAAAATTTAAGATTTTTAAAAGTAAAACGTAGAATTTTGCTTACAATTATTAACAAATGTCCAAAAAAATCTTTAGACGATTTCTGAAAGCGAGCGATAAAGGTGAGATTCTTTAAATCAATATAATTTCTATTTGAAATAGAGTATTTTTGCTTGCTTGAAATAGTAAATTTAGTCATTTAGCTTTTTCATTTTTAAAGTTTCATTTTAAACCTTTCAAGAGGTATCGAAAATTTAGTGGAGGTATTTTTGCTTCTTACATTGATCTATTTTTTCTCGAAAAGCAAATATTTTGAAGTTATTCGATGCAATCACCGATTACATGATTTTATGAATTATTTTAAAGTTAATATTTTTTATGGATAATGTATTTTTAATTCTCTTGGTCGATGTAAATCTTGCCTTTTCTGTCGTATTTCGCAGGTTTTACTGGGTATCAAGTGACAGTCCCTTCAGTAGTTTTTTTTTCAGCTTTATGCCTTTCTTGGAATTTCCGATTATAATTTAATCTGAAATACTTCAGGATTAAAATTTCAGATATTAATTATTATCCAATTTTGTGAATTTCACATTTTCCCTTGGGAAAAGGTGAAATTGGGATGCTTCGGCGAGAGATGTGATACCAAGTAATTTTATAAACTGATAATAAAAAAAAAAACAGATCGTAAAATACATTTCGAACTAAGTTTGGAAACGATTCAGTTTTATTAAAATCCGGCAACTTTATTTTCGAATGAGTTGTACATACGCACTGATTAACAAGTAGTAGTTCTTTATTCAGTACTTCTCAGATATTTTTGGTTATATTTGAAACTTTACACGAACACAGGATTTAGAGAAACGTGTAAATATAATTTTCCGGAAAACTGCAAAATGTATCAAATAATTTATCTTTAAAAACTTGAAGTTAGTCCTGTACAAATCTTATATTGATTTCTGAACAGAAACATTAAAATCTTGTTGAAAAACAAGTTTACAATTTTTTCGATAAAGGCCCAAATTTGCATCTTGAAGAAAAGAAAAATTAAGCGGTTAACGAAGTCAATTTTCCCTTAAAAAAATTTTCTGAAAGAAATGTTAACTGATTTTTTTTCATGGCGGTTATCTAACGGCCTTGAAGTAATGCAGAATTGTAAAAAAACCATTTATATAAAAAGTAAATTCAAATTCTCTAGCGAATTTTTAATAGTACATTTTGAAATTGTTACTACCGATTAAAAGCACAAAATTGCTGAATAAGATACGCGAGAACTGGTATATTGTAACATTATTGTACAACAGTTTCTGAAAGACCAGAAGAAACTAGATCCATACAAGAATGAACTTAAATCAGATCAGTGGAGAAATAAAGCATTACTTCTGCCACAGATCAGTAAAGATGTTTACTTTTTTTTTTGTACAAATTTTAATAAAGGCGCACTTTATTAAGTACGCATCAGCGTAGCCACGTAAAAAGTAAGACTACAAGCAATACCAACTCAGATTCCTGTAACAAAATTAGTGAAATGAGCGACCTATAAACTACAATATATATATACACTTTAAAGAAAAAAAACAAAAAAAAACGTGATTTAAATATTGCATACAAGTAATGGTGGAAATTTTCGTAGAGAATAAGTGGCCCTAAAAAGGGCCGTTGGGAGAAGTTATTTCAAATAAGGTGGTTTTGTTTAACCTCCGAAACCGTACAGGGTTCTGCCTTGTCTCTTGAGGGCATAGACGACATCCATGGCGGTGACGGTCTTCCTCTTGGCGTGCTCAGTGTAGGTGACTGCATCACGGATGACATTCTCAAGGAAAACTTTCAGGACACCACGGGTTTCTTCATAGATGAGGCCAGAGATACGTTTCACGCCACCTCTGCGTGCAAGACGGCGGATAGCTGGCTTAGTGATACCCTGGATGTTATCACGCAACACTTTGCGATGACGCTTAGCGCCTCCTTTTCCCAAACCTTTTCCTCCCTTTCCACGTCCAGACATTTTGAATACAGAAAGCAAATTGCTTCAATCAAACTGAAGCATTCACTATATATACCAGCCAAGGTAAATGATGCGGACGTAGTAGAGAGCATACCACCTGACTATTGTTAGCCAATGAAATTACAGGGTAAATATTTGAAATGTTTGGGCGCGCACTTTGGAAAAAGTAGCAGCAGCAGAACGGTTGGTGCGGCTAATTATATGCGGCTAATTATAAAAAGGCTGACGTTGGTCGCGCGATTATCAATTCGTCTCTTGTCGAAATGGCTCGTACTAAGCAAACTGCCCGTAAATCCACCGGAGGAAAGGCTCCCCGTAAGCAGCTGGCCACAAAGGCCGCTCGTAAGAGTGCCCCAGCCACCGGCGGAGTGAAGAAGCCCCATCGTTACAGGCCCGGTACTGTAGCTCTCCGTGAAATCAGACGTTACCAAAAATCTACCGAGCTTCTTATCAGGAAGCTTCCATTCCAACGTCTGGTTCGTGAAATTGCCCAGGACTTCAAGACCGATCTCCGTTTCCAGAGTTCTGCAGTGATGGCTTTGCAGGAGGCCAGCGAAGCTTACTTGGTTGGTCTTTTCGAAGACACCAACTTGTGCGCCATCCACGCTAAGCGAGTCACCATCATGCCCAAGGACATCCAGCTTGCTCGCCGTATCCGCGGAGAAAGGGCCTAAGTTCGCTTAGTGATTTCAATTGTTTTTTTCAACGGCCCTTTTAAGGGCCTCTATAATATCTGGAAGACATTTCCGAGTTCATAATATGCATCCGAAATTTTCAACAGGTCTAACATTTTTAAGAATTAGTTTTGCAATTTAGTTTTTTTAATTAATTTTATATTATATAAAATGTGCTATTGTCTGAATGCTGTTCAGAATCTGACATGTCTTTTCAGAAGAGAACGTTTAGAATGATTGAGACTGGTAATGAATGGTAACTTATTGTAACTACTTCACTAGATAGGTTACTTGTCGCCAATAGATTATGGAGAAAAGCTTAAGGTTCATATTTTTGGTTGTTTAATACACCATAATTCACTCTATCAAGTTAACATGGGCAGTCCGGTTTTTTCATACGAAAAACTTTATTTTTCATATAAAATTGGGGTTTTTCTGCAGTACACTGCTACAGTAATTTTGTCTTAAAAAGCTTGCTTTGTTCTCTACTTCAGTAACCGAGGAGTCTAAAAAGAGCCAAAGCAATATGATCATAACAGCATATTTTGAAATTCAAAATTTGCTTTTCGATTTTCATATCCAGACTCCAGATTGCGAATTTAAAAATGATTTTGGAAATTTTATGAAATCACAGCATTTGGCTACTGTAGGCAGACCAAGTTTACATAACAGGATCCCTTATAACTTTTTATATGAAAAAATTGATAATTCACCTTCAACTCAAGCGATTTCGTTTCGCGGGAAACTTTTGAACCTAATTCTTTTTCGGCCTTGTACCAAAATTGTATTTTATACAATAAATAGCATCAGTACGTACTATTTTTTTTTTTTTTTTTTTTTTTCAAACTTAAATCCAAAAATGTTCTCGGCATCGCCTCTTTCTTCCTGATGTTTTACCACATCGCTTAATATATTTAAGCAATTTAATGGACTTTAATTGTCTAATTAAAAATGCGACTGGGATTAGTCTGCACTTTATTTGTTTTAAAAAATGGTCTACTCATTAGCTGTTATTGGCTTCAGCATGATTGAATTGGGATTTTAATTTCATAATATTGAAATCTGACATGTAACTTATTTTACTCATCGCATATTGTTTTTATCTCTGCCTTTTTTAATTTTTTTTCGACTTTACGCTCTCACTTCATACAGTTGGTCGTGGTTACTACATTTAATTGATACATAAAATGGAAAAAAGGTTCCATACTTGATAAAAACATTTTTATCGTCAGAATGTTGAGGGAAGACTAAAAGTATTTTTAAAATCCTTTTTGTCACGTTCGAAAATCTTTACGTCAGTCGTCGACGTTTATTTTACGGTTAGTATTTTTGCGCCTTTTTTTTTTCTTAGGTGAAAAAAGCATTGATTTGGAAATTCATGCAAAAATCAAATATTGTCGGACTTTAAATGTAGCTATCAGGTCTTATTCACAAATGAATTAAATTGACATTTTTTTATAGAAAATCTTGGCTTTTTAACAAAATAATTCTATGAAGTTACGAGAAATTAAATTTTTCTATCAATTTTTTTAAAAAGCAGGACTCCTTGGAGAATATAAATTCATTTTTTCAAAATTAGTCATTTCCCAAATCTGCCCCGAACCGTAATAAAAAAATAAGAGTAAAAATTTTTTTTAACGAGAAAAGCCTTTTAATTGCTTTAATTAAAAAAATCGATGAATAGCGAATTTTTACAATTGTTTTCAAAGAAATTCTTGAACTTTTATTAAACTTTAAAACTTAAATTCTACATTTTCAATCCGGTTAAGTGGAACGGAAACTACAAATCAAAAATTGAAAAGTCATTTTGCGCCAAAATTTTTAAAATGATTTTAAACGCCATTTTCTTTTTACTCAAGTATAATTCTAAAAAATAATTTTTACTTGAAAGTTTTCTTATTCAATTTCTATTTGAAGTTTTTTATTTGCGTGTCATTTTTAAATTTCCTTTTAAATTTAACTTATTTCATAAATGACTTGTTTTACTAGTTTAAGGTTAAAGAATTATTACAAAAGTTTTTCCAAATCCCTTAAGTTTTTCCTTGATTATCTTTAATTTAACTTTTAGATGGGGAGAACTGAGGAAATACAGCTACAATAAACAGTGGACTGTGACCATATTTTAGAAATTTTTCAACAAATATGGGACCTTAAAGACAGCAAAATAGGCCTCACGGGAGAAATTCAATTATCTGTAGTGAATCTAGGATGGCACAGTCATGATGGATAAATCTGGTGGCAGGTGTTGGAATTTTGAAAGGTTTATGTAAAACATGTTCCTTTTCCACATAACTCAGTATTTGTCATCAACATCGATGTTTTTTTTTTTTTAAACGAATGACTTTTTTCCCCGAACTCTCATCGGTCTGCATTGTTTGCTCGACAAATAAGTTATAAAAATAAAATTGAAAATGATTTGGTTTCGTTACCAATAGTTTGAATATATTTTTATATAGGCTTTATGATGCAATTTAGTCCTAAAAATTGTGACTGCTTATTATAACCTTTTCATAAAATATGAAATTGCACCCAGAGAAGCCTTAATTTTTTTTATTATAAAAAAAAAAAAAACTTAAACGAAGTGCTAAAACTAAAAATAAAATGCAAGAGATTGATACTTAACTACTTTCACAGAAATTTAAATGTCTGTATAAAATTTTTTAAAATGAATAAATATTCACGCTTGAAAATGACATACATTGAATTTTTCAATTCAAAACATTTTTATTATTCCTTGTTGCAAACTAAAATTTCAAAATTATGCAAGCACTGATTCTCAACATATCCTGACTTTTCATAGTATGCTCATGATTAATGTAATGAAATAACATCAGTTGTTTTAAGTGATCATGATACAGAAAGGAACTGATCAATTTTTCCAGTTTGCTAAAATGACCTTCATGCCTTAATGAATACTGAATTTTTTTAAATTGAATAATTCCTAGATTTTTACAATTGAGGTTAGCGTTATTGTCTTTTTTTAAAAAAAATGTACACGGGTAATTGACAGTATTGCCCAACCTATGTTGGTAGAATTCTTGGTGCATTTATTTTAAATTTAGTTTTTTTTACTTAGGAATATTTACATTTTTGTATCATTTTTGAGGGTTATTTATCATACAGTAAGAGTAATATATATATATATAATATGGCATAACTTATAGAAACTGTTGGATTAGAAAAATGAAAATAGGAAGAAAAGTAATTTGATCAGTAAGAATGTTTGGAGCCTGAATGAAACGGAGAAAATGTGGGTGGTGTTTTAAAATAGGCACTGATCAGAAATAATTTCACAATACTATTAAGCACTTCATATTATGACTAAGAAAATTAATTTTTTAAATTAAAGAGGCGGTTTACATTTCATTGTAAATTGATCTCCCTATGCAAGCCAAAATGTTTGTACAATGACTTTGTCATTTGGGGGTAATGAATTTTTCATATCACTTGTTAAGCACTTTGGATTATGAATTTCTTTTAATAAATTGCTAGCTTATATCTGAGCATATTTGTTTGGGTTTGTAGGGGAATCCATCATAGCTGAATTTTCATGGCAAACTGGACCCCCTATTGTATGAAATTTAATTTTTTCCATATTCATATGGAGTTTTAATTTATAGTAATAGGGAACCTTGAAAAGATTGCTTTTTCTGGTCATAGTAGAGTACGACTGCAAAGTAGAAGTGCTGGATGAAAAATTACAATAAAATAGATTTCCCAACAGTATTTCTAGTAATGGCTATAACTGCGTTGGCTGGACCTGTACATCTGGGCTAGTAGTTTGGTCATTCATGGAAATACTCTTAGTAGGATGGATATGGTGATGGTATAAAGTGCAGAGAACTCAGTTTTTGTCGAGGCTATTTGGAGTTGTATCAGTCACAATTAACTTAATGATGTATATGAGAAGGAAAACTACTATTCAAGCAAAGATCTTTAGTAAGCATTAAAAGCTGATGGAAGTAATGTGAATCAAATGCTGGAAGTCAATGAATTAAACATTGGTGTGGATCATAGAATGTCAGTCTGTTACATAAAATAATTATTGCATGAAGTTACAAAAATTGATATATATACTGAAAATCAAATGACTTATTACTCAAAGTACATCATGGAAATTTTGCCAGCATCAATCAGTTAATACTAATGTTGTGAAAACCGTGACTTGCATAATAAATTTCAACATTGGGTCAGTTGAAAACTTGAGTTTCAAGGAGGTATCCAAACTTTGAGATGACTTTCCTGTTGGATTAGTCTTGTTTTAGAAAAAATTGATTTCCTTTGTTCAGGGATTCAAGAAAATTTTTGAAAATAAGAATCTATAATTTTATGGTAATAAAATTATAAATTATTTTATAAAACTAATAAAAATATTCAGTGGTGGGGTCCATAATGATTTCTTTTGAAATAACATTTCTGAAAAGTTCCCATAAAAGTTGTTTATGGCATGGGTGAACTAATTTTAAATGAATGTGTAAAATTTCCAGTAAATGTAAGGGAGACAACTTTATTAGCGTTTGGGTTATTTTTTCATGACGATTTGGGAGCATTAAAAATAAAATCGTATTGAAAGGTTGTGAAAAATAAGCTTTCAAAAATTGTAGGGGCATAAAAAAGAAAAAGATCTGATTGTTTTTCATGTTTAACGTTTTTACAGGTCATTTTAAACTATAAAATATTACTAGATTTCAAAATTTTTTTTTTGAGATAATGATTTTTTTAGTTTTTACTGTTACAATTTCTACTAAACCCATAGTTGGTGGGAACAAGGGGTGGATTCATACTTTTCCCAAGGATATTTGTGTGTAATTGAAACAAATGAATCTGAATGGAAGTGGAACTCTGCTCCCCAACCTCCAATTCTGAGCCATTATCTGTTACGCCACCCATACAGCTAAGCTTACAACACCTAGTATTTGCAAGAAGTCACCCATCTAAGTACTGACTCAACATGGCTTAAATTTGGTGATTGCATGAAAACTGGTGTTTCAATGTGCTATGGACATGAGCTTCACAATAAATACTGTTGAGGATTAACTATAAAGGAATTTTAATGTAATTTTTTTATTTTATAAAGTTTTTATTCATGGATCTGGTATAATGGACATTGTCAAACTGTTCAAATTCTGGCTGAAGTTCTTTGATTTTAACTCTTATACTTTTTCTCCACTGCTCTGTATTAGTACTTGTGGGGAAATACTTAACTGTCAGTTAAAGCATTTGAGAAATACTCTTGTAAGGTCTTCATTAACTTTTTCTCATGTATTATATTTTTAGTGTCTTAGGATGATGATAAAAAAAAACTTGCTGCTTTTATGATGGAAAATTAGTTTCAAATCTCACACTATGAACTAAAAAATGTCATTGAAATCATGAATTCAATCTAAAAAAAATTGCATTTTTGAATACTACTTTGATAACAAAATGTACCTAATTTTTCTAATTCATAGCTCTCCACAACTTAATATTTGTAAAATTCTTTGAAATTTAGTGGTTATTAAAATTTGATATTAAATAAACATTCTTATTTTTACTTATATTTATTTTATTTACATTTTTCCTATCTTTAAAAAAAAGTTTTTACATTTGGCGACCCGTAATGTCTGGGGACGGGATCCTGGTGGTTGAGCAGGTCGTGACCCAAGTGTAAAGCGGTCACAACCCTGCAACACACCACTTTGGCCCTTAACTGGGCTAGACGGGCAGTCAGAGGGGCCCAATCCGATCAATCGACTGGTCATGTCAAGCCCCATCATATATAATCCACCCCAAACCTATAACTTACAATCCTCTTCCCAACCAAAACTAACACCTACTCCATAGTATATGATGGAAGGCGGTGGCTGAGGGTCAATCAATTTGGGAGAAAAAAGGATCTGACACACCTGCTAAACCTACACAGCCGTAAAACTTGGATAATGGAAACAAAGGGACACGCGTGCTCAAAGACTCCTCCCAAAGAGAGTATACCTTTCACACAGCCCCGACATGGCAAGGCGAATAGGTTTCCCCCCTTGTCATGTCCCAATACCTGGACTCTGAGGTGGGTAGGGAGCGTGGAAGATGAATCAATGGAAAAAAAGAAGTCTTCCAAGAGACCACATGTGGATAATGATACTGAAACGGAAAATAATGAAAACTTTCCACGATTTATTGTTCTAGAAGCAATAAGCAACAAAGCACTAACTGAAATATCTCCATTTAAAATCCAAAAAGATATATCAAATATAATCACACCAAAAAATGTAAAAAAACTACAAAATGGAACATTACTAGTGGAAGTGGAAAAAAAGAAATATGCAGATATACTAATAAGACAAAAATAATTACAAGAAAACCAAACTCTAAATTTCTCAAAGGGTGTAGTAAAAAGCAAGGAGCTCTTCCTGTGCACTCTAGAGGAGATAAAAATAGAACTCAAAACTCAAGGTGTTATAAACGTAAAAAGAATCACAAAGAAAAATGAAGCAGAGATACGAACTAATACCTACATTCTTTCAACTCCCCCCAAATTCCGATAACAATTAAAATCGCATATGAAATTATAAGAGTACATACCAAACAGTACATACCAAACCCTCTCAAATGTTACAGTTGTCACAATATGGGCATCACAGAGACTCCTGTCGAAACAAACAAACATGTGGGAAATGTAGTGAAAAAGAACCAAAACATGAAGAGAACTGTCCAAATGAGAGCCTATGCTCAAACTGTTTGGGAAACCACTCTGCCCTCTCAAAACAATGTAGTATCTACAAACAGGAAAAAGAAATAATCATAATAAAAGACAAAAAAATATATCTTTCTCAGAAGCATGAAAAGAAGTTAAAAATAACATAAAAGAAAACACCTACGCCTCCATGGTACAAAAAGCAAATAAACAATGAAGATAAAATAAGATTCAACTGAAATAACAAATTTATATAAGGAATTAAAAGCTTTCCTTGAAGAATTAAAAACCTTAACCAAATTCAAATCAAATCAAAATCAAAATAAAACTCAACAACCCAAACCAAATGGAATTAACCCAGAAGGCAAAAAACTCTGGGAAGAAAACATAGAACAAAACTCCAGTGAACCCTCTTCTTCCCAAACCCAAACCAAGAAAACGAAAAATAAACAAAAAGACAAAAAAGAAATAACAGAACAAGAAAACATTCAATCAAGATCTAACTCAAAATCAAGAACCAATATATCAAATGAAAATAAATTTGAACCTCTGGAATATATGGAAGTAGAAGAGAATGAAAATAAACAAATTCCAAAACAAAACCAAAAATCTAATCGAAGGACACCACAAGTAGTTGAAGATAAAAATTCAAAAAACTGGAGAGGACAAGTGATATAAACCTAGAAGGTAACTCTACCCCCCAAAAATGAAATACTGTCTAATCAAATACTTAAAACTAACCAATCAAACATACCACCATGGATAATCAAAAATCCAAACATAATATTAAGTTTAAACAAATTATCAAAATCAAAAACACACCCTACAACATACATTGAAAAATTCTCACAAATAAAAGAAAAATATCAAAACTATCAACGTCTTTACACGGACAGCTCAAAAGACGAAGAAAAAACAGGCAGTGCAGCAATAACAAAAAAAGCAATTATCAAAAAACGCTTGCCAAATGAAGCATCAATTTTCAGTGCAGAAGCTTACGCAACAGAACTAGCACTGAAAATCATATAAAAAAACAAAGGAGAAAACTATATTATTTTTTCAGATTCATTATCTGTATTAACATCCCTCAAAGGGAAAAAATTGGAAAACCCATTAATACAAAGTCTCCTATATAAACTACACTCAATGGAAAAAAGCAAAAATATCATCTTCTGCTGGATTCCAAGCCATGTCGGCATCCAAGGAGGAGACAAGGCAGATACTGCTGCTAAATCATCTTTAAAAATGACAATAGATGAAAATCTTCAAATTCTATATACAGACTTAAAACCTAAAATAAATAAATATATAAGAAACAAATGGAAAAACCAAACAGAAAATAAACTATTTCAAATCAAACCTAAAATAGGAAAATGGGGAAAAAAATCTTGGAAATACTTGGAAAAACAAGTCATTATAATCAGAATACATATAGGACACACATACTTAACCCATTCTTATATACTAAAAAAGACAAATCCACCAAAATGCAGATGTGGAAGCCAAATTACAATAAAACATATCCTATTGGAATGCAAAACCATAACTAAAATAAGACAAAAATATTTCAATGGAAAAGGCTTAAAAGAAATTTAAAAAAATACAAGACACAAATAAAATATACAACTTTCTCAAAGAAATCAAGATCCTCAACAAAATATAATACTTTCACATAGTATAAATGTATGTGTATATGTGTGTATAGACATATATATGCATGCATGGATGTAGATATGAAAATATACAATCAGAAACAATCACAAGAAAAAGCAATCCAAAAAAATACAGTAGATTATGAAACCCAACAGCCTCTCAACCTTTTAGACAATATAACCATCTTATATACATAAATAAACAAGGCTTTGGCATAAAATGACCCATACAGGAGTTGACATGCCGTTAAATCAAACAACCAACCTTTATATATGTGTCTTATATATGGCCATAAATAGGTTTAGAATTGCGTGATCCTTGCTATTGTAAAATTTTTAAGTAAAATTCTTTTAAGTTTAAAGAACATTATTAATTCTCAAAATATACTTACAATAAATTTTCATATAAAATAATTTTTGGTAACATTTTAGTCTTTCTTATTAGTAAGCAACCCATGCTCAGATGGGTAAATATATTGAATATAGAAAATCATCTACATCTGTCTCAAAACTAATGGCCCAAGTACCTAAAATTTATACTAAAGCTATTTTCTGATTTTTATGCAGAATATATTTAGCAAATTCTGTATTCATGTTCATATTCTTAGGTTTCACAGAAAGATCAACCTAAATTCAAAAACCATACACTACACAATTACAGTCTAAAGATTTGATATTTTTTTGTTTTCTGGACTTTTCTGATGTCTTTTCCCACTACACAAAATTAGTCCATTTATATTAAGGTGTTGCTAGCACAATTGTTAGGCCACTTCATCTATCCTAATTGTTTGCTGCCTGAAAAGTCAATCTTACTAATGAACTTTCAGTATCACAGCTGATGAAATGGTTGATTGCTGTTACCACAGTATTTTGACCATGATTACAAGCATTTGCAGTGACTTGTTTCTTATTGATGTTTGCATGGCAATGAAATTCAGACATGCATTTGGGTCGTAACTCATTGCAATTGAGGATATTATTGTTTGTATCAGATTTGCTAGCCTTTTGTCAAAAACACTCATAGGGGAACATTGTCAAATGTGTTTACTAATAGTTGCCATTTTAAAATTTCTTGG